>WAAF01007995.1:353302-404469 GCA_013400475.1 Tricholaema leucomelas
GACACCTTCCAGCACCTCAACATCTCTCTTGAATTGAGTGGCCCAGAACTGGACACAGTTTTCAATCCAAGCCAGGATGCCACTGGCAATCTTGGCTGCCAGGGCACAGGGGAGGTGTCACACACAAACTGGGGCCTAGGCAAGCACTCCACATTTTACCTCAGGACGTTTTCAAAGTTCTGCAATTTCAGCATCCTGCACGAAATAAGAGCGCAGGATCAGGGTTGTTTCATGGTCTGCCGTCTGTGGATGTGTGAAAGCCCTCAGAAAAATACATTTGACTTCAGAAAAAATAGATCTGAAGTACAGTCCAAAACTACAAGTTTATGTTCCACTCCTTACTTGGCAACTTTTGAATTATCTGTGTTTTTCTGCAGTTCACTGCTGTCACATCAAACAGAATTAATTCATAACAAGATGAGAGCACAGCAAAATGGCTGCAGTGTCACACCATGGCCAATGCCTGAGGAAACTGGCTGCTTCTTCCTGTGGCTATACAGTTAGCTGACATTAAAAGAAAAAGAACGACCACAGCTCATGCTCCCATGGGATGAAATTTAACAAGGCCAGTGCAAGGTTCTGCACTTTGGCCACGGCAACCACAAGCAATGCTACAGGCTGGGGACAGAGTGGCTGAGAGCAGCCAGGAAGAAAGGGACCTGGGGTGCTGGTGGATAGTAGGCTGAAGATGAGGCAGCAGTGTGCCCAGGTGGGCAAGAGAGCCAATGGCATCCTGGCCTGCATCAGGAGCAGTGTGGCCAGTAGGACGAGGGAGGTTATTCTGCCCCTGTACTCAACACTGGTCAGGCCACACCTTGAGTACTGTGTCCAGTTCTGAGCTTCTCAATTCAAGAGAGATGTTGAGGTGCTGGAAGGTGTCCAGAGAAGGGCAACAAGGCTGGGGAGGGGTCTGGAACACAAACCCTATGAGGAGAGGCTGAGGGAGCTGGGGGTGTGCAGCCTGCAGAAGAGGAGGCTCAGGGCAGAGCTCATTGCTGTCTACAACTACCTGAAGGGAGGCTGTAGCCAGGTGGGGTTGGTCTCTTCTCCCAGACAACCAGCAACAGAACAAGGGGACACAGCCTAAAGCTGTGCCAGGGGAGGTCTAGGCTGGATGTTAGGAGGAAGTTGTTGGCAGAGAGAGTGATTGGCATTGGAATGGGCTGCCCAGGGAGGTGGTGGAGTCACCATCCCTGGAGGTGTTCAGGAAAAGCCTGGATGAGGCACTTAGTGCCATGGTCTGGTTGACTGGATAGGGCTGGGTGCTAGGTTGGACTGGATGATCTTGGAGGTCTCTTCCAACCTGGTTGATTCTATTCTATTCTATCTGCTAGGAGAATATTCAACAACAGAGAAAGCTGATGAAGCTGGTACGGTAGAGGGGAGGGGAAAATCGCATTTAAGATGAGAAGTTGCCTTTGGGAACATTCTGGAGTACAGCATAGGCAGAACAATTCACAGATATTAAATTCAAATATACATCACAAAGCACTTTCTGAGTGCTGCTCATGCAGTTACAGAAAATATAATGGAAGGGATTCTAAAAGCAAAACATACTTGGAAGCTCTTCAAATCATAAATCAATACTTAACCTGCAACTGTTTGGCTTCATACCTAGAAATGGGAGAGAGAAGCAATCTGAAAAAGTTTCAATGCAAAACTCACTTGGTATTTGAGGTTCACTAAAAAAACCCTCTTGTTCTTCCAGAGATTATAACATACAGTTCAGAGTTAGATATGGAAAGAATGGTAACTAATATGAAACTAGCATAAGAACAAAGACTATGTAGCACTGCCTTCTCTTTCTATGCAGCCTTGTTTCCCTTCACTAATCATACATTAGTGTAAAATAAAGAAAAAAGGAACAGGAACAATTAATTGTCAGGGCTGATAATCTCTTTGAAAGAAACACAGCCCTAAACAGAGAAGAGTGAAAATGTACAAAGGCTCCTTTCAAGTACACTTCACCAGAAAGCCTGCTGATCTATTAATTCTGAAGACAGCAAGGTTCAGCTGACAACCAGCTCTAAGCATCAGCACACAAAGCACTGACAAATTGTGACTTACAAACCCTGAATGTTATTTTCTAATCGTTTCTATTTTCACCCCATGAGCCATGCCCTTCAGATGTACAAAAGAAATACTTTCCAGATAACATAGTGGAGTCTCCTCCCAATACTTCTTTTTTTCATACCTTGAAGATTGTTTTTTTTTAAAGACAGTCCTGGGTAGGTTGCCAAGAACACAGCTATGGACCTTCTTGCTTGTCCTGTCCTCCCACCCACAGATGCAGCAGGCTTGTCTCTTCATCAGCCTTAAACATCCCACTCTGATCAATGAGAGATTGTCCCAGACAAGTCATTACAGAACCTCCAAGCCCATTTCCTTCCAAGGCTCTTCACAGGGAACAGAGGCATCTTCATGCAGAGGAAGGTAAAAGGGAGGCTAACAGGAGAGCAGCAGAGCTGGGTCTTCTCATGGGCCACTGCATCTCCAAGGCCATGTGAGACTCTCTAACTCTGGTACTGTCCAGGGCTCCAGTGAAGTAAAACCAGTTTAAAGACGACAGCTAATTTGCACACTGCTTCTGTGCATGGAGAAAGAGAAATGCTTTGTGTATTAGGAAAGAGCACAAATTGTTTTGGTTCATACCAAAACCTAGGAAATTGAAACTGGCACAGAGAAGCAGGCAGGGAAAAGCTTCCTCATCTCAGTAGAAGAAATTTAAAACAGAATCATTTTAGCTGGAGAAGACCTACAACAATCATCCAGTCCAGTTGCCTGACCACTTCAGGACCGACCAAAGGCTAAAGCATGCTATAGTAAGTGTATTGTCCACATGCCTCTTATTCACCAACAGGTTTGGGGTATTGACCACCTCTCCAGGGAGCCTTTCCCAATCTTTGTTCATCCTCTCAGTAATCCTACTCTGACCTGAAAACTTGCAGATGGACATTCCTAATTATCCCACTTATTGCGGGTATCAAATGAAACATTTAGCATGACACCTCAAAGTTTTCAAGTCACCAATAATTCTGAAGCTTAGAGGAAGGTATAGCAACCTATGAAGAGGATTTTATAGGAAGGAGTATCCATGAATTATTATTAAAGTAAATCAGGCATTATTATATTTTATGTCTAGGGTATTTGGGAAGTTTCCTTGCCTAAATGACAACAGGGAAAAGAAAGGAATGAAAAAAGAAAAGGGAAAAAATGCTGTTATGTTAGGGAAAGGCAATAGGAATAGAGAAGCTTGGGAAGTAACTTTTAGGTATTTCCACTGATTTCAAAAGTGTTTCAGAATTCAGCTGCCATGAACAAGAGGAAAACCAACTTCTTATAAAACATTTGTTGTGAAGCAATTCAATGGAAACATTCATTTGATACAGAAAAACATCTGTATTCTTCCTTGGCTTCACTTGAAAGCTCTGCAGCTGTACTTGCTCTTCTGCTTTTATATTGCTTCTGGTAAAACAGCAAGAGAAATAGGAATACAGTCTAGAGAAGAAAAAAGAACAATCTCAACTCTATTCTTCTTCTGTTTCTTTTTCATTTACATAAGAGCAGTAATTTTGCCTCATTACATGAAGTTTGGCCAGCACTTATCAAAGTAAAACTGGCTTCCAATCAGAACTGTATTCCTCCTTCCACCATAAAAGGAAATCTAAAACCTCAGCCCTGCTAGTGAATTAATACCATAATACTACATCTGACCAACTGCTTAGATTCAATTTCAGATAAAATAAAAAAGAATATTACTTGGTATTTGCACTGTAGCCAAAAGATTAAGCATTTTTTGCTGTAGTGATTCCAGCTGTCTGTCTCCACAATCCTTCAGCCTTTGATTTCCAAAGTTGTTTCCAGATACTAAGTGAAATACATTTTGCTGACAGAAACCTTGGCACATTATCGTTAGAAACACTTTGCCACCATTGCTGTTCATCTGGATTACAGACTTGGACTTCTTACTGAGGCACAGTGATAGCTGCCACTCTGCTCCACTCTAGTGAGACCTCACCTGCAGTGCTGCAACCAACTCCAGAGCCCTCAACGCAGCAAGGACGTGGACCCAATGGAGCGGATCCAGAGGAGGGCAATAAAAATGATCAGGGGCTGGAGCACTTCTGCTATGAGGACAGGCTGAGAAGCTGGGGTTGTTTGGCCTGGAGAAGAGAAGGCTCTGGGGAGATCAATGAGCAGTCTGCCAGTACCTGAGAGGGGCCTAGGAGCAGGCTGCAGAGGGACTGTTTGCAAAGACTTGGAGTGATTGGACAAGAGAAAATGGTTTGAAGTGAGACAAGAGGAGATTTAGACTGGATGTTAGAAAAAGTTCTGCACCATGAAAGTGGCCACTGGAGCAGGCTGCCCAGAGAAACACTTGAGGCTCCATCCCTGGAGTTATTCAAGGTCAGGCTCAACAAAGCTCTGAGCAACCTGCTTAGGATGTCCTTGCTGACTGCAGGGCAGTTGGATGAGATGACCTTTGGAGGACCTTTCCCAAACCATTCTACAACTCTATGATTCCATGATATTTATGATAATGAAAACAAATATGACCTATTTTATGTGAAAAATAAAACTCTAAGGAATATCTTCTTAAAACAAGCTAAAAGCACCCTAACTGCCTATAGTACTCATAGAAAATTTTAGTGGGCTGGATGCAAAACATCAGCTTCCCTGTGGTGTATTAATGCTCACATAATTAATGTAAGAGTGATGGTTTAAGAGGCAGGCTGGTAGCTGCTCCCTTTCTCTGAAGTAGAGACATATACACCCCACATATCAAATATAAATGTACATTTGGCAGCTTAACAAGTCTGCTGGAAATGAACTGAAACCTCACAACCATGTACAAATGTGCTCTTCCAAGGCCCCAGTGTCACTCAAGGATGCCCAGATGAATGCAGAGGAAGCAACAGCTTCAATTACTCAACAGCAAAAGGCAACTACCAAAATACTGACCTTCTTTTCAGCCACTTAATCTCTCCTTATCCCTCTAGAAGCCATGAAAGGGCTCTGATGAGTACAAAAGTAACAGATACCTCTCATACACTCTTCATAATAACATAGTCTTTTAGCAAAGTACTGGAAAGCTGAAAGGGAAACTGGAAAACCTTTTGTCCTCTACTACCTGAAAGCTAGAACAGGAACAAGCTTGAACACTCACAAATAGTTCAATGATATAAACATCAAGATCACAAAGAGTGACCTAATTACAAAAAATAAACCCAGCTATTTGCATAGTAGGGAAAGGGGAAGTTGGATGAGGCCTTGAATAATCTGGTCTAGGGAAAGGTGTCCCTGCCCATGGTGGGGGTGTCAGAACTATAAGACCTTTAAGATCCCTTCCAAGCCGAACCACTCGATGAATCCACCTATCTATGAAATCTTGTCCTTGGTGGAATACATTCTGTCACTTTGTCACTTCAAGCACCAGACCTCAATAGAGATAACAGAACAAACCCACCAACTGTCCCTTGGTTCCTCTCTAAATAGTCCATCTGGTCTTAGCCATTCCTCTCAACACTTGCAGTGTTACACAGTCAGATTATCTGAGCATTCAGGGAGTGCAAGAGGGCATTTATCGTAAGTCTACCATTTCTAAGATACTTTCTTCATAGCACTTCCCAGTTGGCCAGACACCAAGTGAGGTGTCTTTTCAGTCCTTTCCTAACTTCACTGGTCTTAGCTACTTCTCATGAATTGGTAACACCAAGAGCAGAACTGGTCAGAAAGGTTCAGAACAGAGATTCTACAGCAGTAACTCCAAATTTCCACAGGATCAGAATGGTCTTGAAATTTGATCGACTCTTCCCGAGTCGCACCAAGGCAGCTTTCAAAACAGCCTATTAGAACTCCCATAAAAAGAAAGTGATTGACAGTAGAAACAATGAATCATTATTAAAAAATCAGAAAGAAAATTACAATCATGATAGCCTAATTATTCCACCCCTGCACAGCACTTTAAGTTGATGCCTTAGAATTCATTTCTCCTGGGAGCCTCCATGTAGAAAAGTGCTCACAGTTAAAAGTTGGAAAAGTTTAAAAACAAAAAGTAGGGGGGGGAAAAAAAGTATTATTTCTTCTTAACTTTTGCTACAGTAGCTTCAGAAACAGCCACAGCTTCAGAGCCTGGGGAGGCTGTGGAGAGTACATCCCATTGATATACTCTAAACTATAAAACATCTTTTTAGCTTTTTTTTTTGGCAGGTTGTTGTTTTTTTTTTTCCCCACCTCTACTTCATGGATAAGTGCCACATTAATTTCTTCTGCTACCTTTTTCACCTAATGACTGTGGTGGTTTTGAACTAATTGTTCTATGTGCTAAAAAAGAAAGGCTCTGATGAACAGCTCCTGTGTTCTTTGTCAGTGGATGAGTTTTAAAACTTCTGTGGAACACAAGGGATGCCTGCCTAGGAGATAAGAAAGAATTTAATAAAACAGAACAGCCACCTAAAAATATTGACTGTTTAGACAAAACGGTTTCCATACTGTTCAGTGTGCTAGAAAGAAGACTGCCCTTCTTAGAGACAGTCACCATACATCTGTAATATGAAATCTGGTATGCTGACAGCACAAACTAGCTTAAATATTCGCCTTGAAAACCATCCAGTTTAGAATCATAGAATGGTTTAGGTTGGAAAGGACCTCAAAGATATTCTATTTTGAACCCCTTGCCACAGGCAGGGACATCTCCTTCCAGAACTGGTCACTTAAGGTCTCATCCAACCTGGCCTTGAACACCTCCAGGGAGGTCGTGGATCACAGAATGTGCTGTAGTCTAGTTGATTGGCTAGGGCTGGGTGATCATAGAATCAACCAGGTTGGAAGAGACCTCCAAGATCATCCAGTTCAACCTAGCACCCAGCCCTATCCAGTCATCTAGACCATGATATGTCAGGCTGGATGATCTTGGAGGTCTCTTCCAACCTGACTGATTCTATGATATTGAATACAATGTCAATCTTGTGTTTATTTTTAGATTGCCTCCAATATAAAATAAAGTTGGAGATGCTGCTTGCCTAAAGTAATAGAAAGCTGAGGTTGTTCCCTAACAACACATACTTAATTCAGAGTGATATCCTGAAAAGTAGTTGTGTCGTACCTTAGCTGTGGAAAAAACTCTGACAGCCTAGGAGATAAAGCTCAAGGAATGTCTCTCTACATGGGGCCAAAACCTGGAGCATTGTTCTAGCTTCATGAGCCTGTTCTCCTCATTTTGGAGAATAACTACGCAATGCTTTTAATTCACCTACAGCCACTACTTACATTTGATAACCTGAATCAGGACATAACATTTTTTATTCATAGCTAAGCCCCACAAAAGCAAATCCAACCAAAATCTCAGCTACACCCACAGCAATCCCATTGTTATCACTAGGACTATGTGCATTTTCCATGTGGACTACATCCATACAATCTTTATGGCAAAGCTTTATTCATGTCCAAGGATGCCCAAGGTAGTTACCAAATCAATCATCATGAAATACCTTTGAGTCCAACCATGTTTCAGGAAGGACAGCAGTAATGACAAGTGCTTTCTTGTGACAAGCTGTTATTCCACTCCATTTTTCCATTTGATTCAGATGCTGGATTTCTAAAACAACTTCAAAGTCCTGCGCTCCTTAAAAGTGTGAATTATTAATAGCAACATGGTTAAGCTCCTGTGCATTATTCATTTACTCCTACCAACTATTTGTGCTGAAAATCCTTCTCTCTGTTTTTTCACTCTTGAACTCTATATTCCAAAGCACTTCGCAACGCTGAGAGCGGCACATCGGTGGCCGCTGAACAGACAACGGCACCTGCTTATAATACACTAACTTGAGCCAACTGCAGAGCAAAACATTTTGTCAGCAGAATCCTTGCTTCTGCATGTTAGTTAAAGGTCTTGCAGTGATTATAAAATGCTGATGCTGAAACATGTTGATTCCTCTTTCCCCGATTTGCTTCCTCCCCTTACAAGTCTTGTACAGTCCTCAGATGCTCTCCCCCTGCATCCCACATTGTCTCCCATATGCCTAAGCAGAGACTCCTCAGCCAGAGAGATGCTGCCAGAGAGATGCTGCCAAGGATTTAAGTCTTTTACACCTTCTTTAGTTTGCAGCTGCTTGAGTGCTACCTACCTGGCTACCAACTGTATTCGGCAGGCTAGACAACTTATGATGAAGCACGCAGCTTGCCTAAGTCAGAATTCTGGGCTGACTCTGGCTGTAGCCAGAGCTGCATCATAATGAATGCAGCTATAAGAAAGACAACCAGGAACAGCTATTCAGGTCTAAATTAATATTTTTTTGAAGAAAGAATTTAATTTTCTAGTGCACAGACTTGTTTCAAAGAAGTTTTAGATACTTAGGGTCATCGTTTTTAAGTACTGGAGTGCACTGAATGCCAACACCTTGCAAATACTATCAGGTGCATAAATCCTACCAGTTACTACATCATTAGATATCCAAGCAGTATTAAAAGCTCTGACAAAGAGCTCTCCACATCTCTGAAAAATCTTCTGACAATCTAACTGTGATTCAAAGCCCCTCGAGTGTGACAGGGAGCAGTGGAACCTCATCTGAATAGTTTTGAAATGACAACCATCCTCTGCAAAGAAACAGCCTTCAGAGATGCATAAGTCTGTATTGAATGCATAATATATGAATATATAAGAAGTCAAGTTTTAAGCATATTAATATATATATGAATATCTCAGATCTGTCTTTGAACATAGCAACAAAACAGAATTTTTTTTTTCCATACAAGAGGAATTTAGGCCCCCCCAGGCCTCTGCATTGAGACAGTTCAAAATCCAGCAATGCTTTTCACCACGTTTCAGTTTTAGGTATGATATCAATACCAAGCCACAAACCTTTCATGTGAGAGCAAATGGCAATGCACAGGTCTTGTGTTTTCCTCTCAGCTGAAAGATTCAGCCCCTGCAGAGTATTCAGACATGTATTTTTCATTTGAGTGCTGTCTGAATTTCTGCCTGAGCCATTTGGCTGTGTGCACACTTAACTATTTTTCACACACTCACAGTATCACCTTCTTTGACATGTGAATATCATCTGTAAGTTACTTTGTCCCCTTTCTTTTAGCAAGTGACTTTGAAACCAATACTCAGTGCCGAAGCTGGTGCTGCTGACATGGCTTTCTGTGAAGAGTGTTCTGTTGAGCTAGCTGGAAATCCCTGGTGTACAGACCTACTTCAGCATCACCAGCTAAGGAGCACCGGTAACACATAAAAGACTGCTCAATATGCTCAGTCTGCTTTCCCTACCTAGTCCTCTATCCCTCTGTCTATATTTATCTGTCTATATCCATCTACCCGCGTACCATTCCTGCATCTCTGCATCACCTTTCAGTACTTGGTTCTTTGGGTATTTTGGAGGGGGGGGTGTGCTTTAAAAATTCTCCCCTATAGTGCCTCAATTCAGGAATTTGGGGAGTTTTAGGATTGCCCCTTTTTCCTTGCACTGTAATTGGTTAAGCCTCTTTGCTGTTTCGTTGCTATTTTCTCATACTCATTCTTCCTTTCAGAACAAGCATGCAGAAAAGGAAGCTAATGGACAACTACAAAATAGCCTGAAGATGAAAAAGGTTCTTTTCCCCCTCAAAAAAAAAATGTGAATAATGATCCAGGAAACTTAGTTCATTAGAAGTACTAAATCCAGTGGTTTAAAGAAGTGGAAAGATAGGTGAATGCAAATACTGTATAGATTATAGCTGCACAGACTAGGTCTAATCAATACCTTCTGGTTTAGAAAGGCATGCTGCTGGGGAAGTTACTAAACAGACAAACAGTAAGGAGTAAGTGATATTTTGTGCAAGAGTAATTCTACTGAATCAGACAAGCAGTGAAGAGAATCTGACATTTCAAACGTTTTCTAAAGCCTGAGCTTGCCATCATCACAGCAGCTATATGGAGCATACGTGACTAGCTACAGCTCTTCAGTAACTGTGATGTACTTATGAATTTTTCAACACAGATTTCAGAGAGCTCCACTTTCCTTTGTGTATCCTCCCTGAGCTACACAGAAATCCAGTAAGAATCACAGCCAAGAAGCAAGAAAACCCATGTTGATACTGAAGAAAAAAACAACACCCCATAAGAACAGTGGAAAGCTGATGTTCAAAAGGAATTTTTGCAGATGCTCTTCAAGCTACATTTCCTTCTCCTGAGTTGCAGGTGGCATTTAATTTGCCATGCTTTCATGGTGGCTTTTCCCCTCGACCTTTAAGCAGGTCAGTTACATGACAAATGTGACTATTTGCCTGATATTTCCACATTAGAGATGACCCAAAAGGATAACAAAGCTTTCAGCTTCTTCAAAGCCCCAATTAAAAGTCAGATGGATTGTGAATTAAACTGTGACCTCACCAGTCAGACAAATGAACAATTCCTCACTTAAGTAATCGCACTGGCTTTGAGCCCTCACAAGCCAGATGATAGCCCAAATTGAGGCAGACTCAGAATCTCATTCTGAGAAAACAGTGATGAATTTGCATTCATTGAGGCTCACAGTCGTTAAAACATACTGCTGTATACTGTTGCCTAGGTCTGGATTACACTTGCCTCCAGCAAATAATCTACTGTAGCACATACTTCAGGATATATAAAACTGAACTAATTCTAGAACAAGCTGAATAAAGAGAATTTAAGATTTATAACCTGGTTAACCCCATGTATGATGCTCTCCATAAGGTTCACTGCACATTTAACTCAAGACAACACAGATCCACTCTTCAGCCTAGACAGGCCCAGGCAGAAAACAAGAGATGTTCATGCTGCTCAGGCAGCTTTTGAATTCAGCATAGTTAATTTGTACTATCACTGTATATCTAAAATATGAATGGCTATTTTTACTTTCAGTTTCCACTGGGTAAAGAAAAAGCATCACTACTCTTCAAGTTCCTATCATATTGCTGGTTGCATTGCTTGGAACACAGAGCACAGAACTGTCAGCGTTGGAAGGAAACTTAAGCACCATCTAGTTCCAACCCCCTTGCCATAGGCAGAGACACCTCACATTAGATCAGGATGCCCAGAGCCACATCCAGCCTGGCCACAGAAGCTTCCAGGGATGAGGCTTCCACCACCTGTCTGGGCAGTCTGTTCCAGTGTGAAGAACTTCTTCCTAATGTCTAATATAAATGTCCCCTCCTCCAGTGAGGATCCATTTCCCCCAGTCCTATCGCTACCTGACACCCTAAAAGTCCCTCCCCAGCTCTTTTGTAGCCTCCTTCAGACACTTCAAGGCCACAAGAAGGTCTCCTTGGAGCCTTTTCTTCTCCAAACTGAACAGCCCCAACTCACATTGTGCCCTCTCAAAAAAAAAAAAAAAAAAGAAAATTAAGATGTTATGATGAAAATTTCCTAATCTAATTTTTACAAACCCAACACAGGGCTCTCGGTACTGTTAATCAAGACAATGTTTCCATTTCTCATGGTTACTGGAGCTTTAAAATACTCTTAATTATAAAATATGTTGACTACTGCTAATTATGTTGCACAACTTTGTAACAAAAACTGGCACATTGAAACTACCAGTATGAAAAATCAACGGAATTTATGCTGCCAGAGAAGTGTCATTTATCGTTCATGAGCAGGTTGGATGAGGCCCTCAGCAACGTGTTCTAGTGGAAGGTGTCCCTGCTATGGTAGGGGGTGCTGGAACTAGATGATCTTCAACGTCCCTTCCAACCTAAACCATTCTATGAATCCTCATTTAGCAGATTTCATAAAGCAGAATAAACCAACTGAAATATTAAGGCAGAACTGGAACTTTTTGCAGTGATGCCAAATGAAATATAGAATCATAGAATCAACCAGGTTGGAAGAGACCTCCAAGATCATCCAGTCCGACCTAGCACCCAGCTCTGGCCAATCAACCACACCACGGAACTAAGTGCCTCAGCCAGGCTTTTCCTGAACACCTCCAGGCATGGCGACTCCACCACCTCCCTGGGCAGCCCATTCCAATGCCAATCACTCTCTCTGCCAACAACTTCCTCCTAATATCCAGCCTAGACCTCCCCTGGCACAGCTTGAGGCTGTGTCCTCTTGTTTTGTTGCTGGTTGCCCGGGAGAAGAGATCAACCCCACCTGGCTACAGCCTCCCTTCAGGTAGTTGTAGACAGCAATAAGGTCTTTCCTGAGCCTTCTCTTTTGCAGGCTAAACAACTCCAGCTCCTTCAGCTAAAATGAGAGTTCTACAGAAAATCAGCGTTGGTGGAGCTTGACTATTTTAACAGGTCCTTACTGAGGAAGTTTTGAAAAGCTCTGGAACAAGTACAAGTCAGGTTTTTTTCCCCCAGAGATAATACTATATCAAGCTATACTTAAATCAGCATGTAGGAAGCTAATGCCCAGACATCTTAGCACAGCATCACTGTCTGTAGCCATCTAGCAGAGTTATGGGATAAATCCAAACTTCCTGATTTCCTTACTTTTCTCATTTAAAACATTCATTCAGTGAAGAAAAAAAAAGATGTATCTTTTTCTACAGCACTCATGCAGCACCTGCATAATATAAGGTTTAGTATGTCATATTTAATGATTACTTTCAACAAAGCTCTGTATTTTATTGAATTTACAACCCACAGCACCATAATCTGGAATAAAAACCCCCAACATATTATGGGACCTTCTAAAGTGTTTGACTGAAAAAGCTGAAGTGCAGCTGAAGTTCTGAAGCTGTACCAGGCAACAAAAAGAAGAGCAAACATAACCAGGTAAACCTCATTAAAAATTGAGCCTCGATTTTCAGCGCCCTGAAAGAGCTTCACCAGTGGCACTATCCAAACAGGTTTTCATTTTAGGGGAGTATATTAATAGCTGCATTACTCTCTGATTTCAGAGTCAAGATGAGGACAGCTCTGAAATTTGTTGTACCTGTTAGTTCTCCTTGGAATGCCAATGAAAGTGCTGAGCCCTTAAAATTCCTTTGCTCCAATTGAGATGGAAACATGGCCTTTCTGCTCTGAAGAACAACAGCCAAGAATGATTTTTTGTGTGACAGAATTGCATCTTCTACTCATTTCAGCAGTCTCCTTGGATTATGAAGTTCACCAGGCCCACCAGTGCCACCAAAGTATCAAACACCCTTCGAGAATTCTCCATGAAAATCTTAATTACAAGCCCAAGATTCCTAATACTGAAAACTCTAGAGCAATATAGAAATATGTGATCTCATTTAAGTTCACAATTTAAATGCAAATTAAATTCACAAGTTGTTTTATAAAGAATGCAGGTCGTTAAGATCTTAACAGAGTAAAACAACAGCAGCTAAAAAGCTCTACTCTATGACTGCAGTGGTCCTCTCAGTAGCTCAAAGCTGTTTAAGGAGACCAGAGTAATGAAATAACAAGTGCCTGCCTGGAGTACTGCATCCAGTTCATGTGTCCCCAGCATAAGAGGGACAGAGACCTGCTGGAACAAGGCCAGAGTAGGACCATGAAGATGATCTGAAGACTAGAGCATCTTCTCTATGGGGATAGGCTGAGAGAATTGGGGCAGTTCAGCCTGGAGAAAAGATGACTCTGGGGAGACCTTAGAGAAGCCTGCCAGTACCTAAAGGGAGCCTACAAAGATGGGAAGGGACTTTTTACAAGGGCTTCTAGTGATAGGACAAGAGGGAATTGGTTGAAATTTGAAAGGGTGGATTTAGATTGGAGATTAGGCAGAAATTCTTCACAGTGAGGATAGTGAGACACAGGAACAGGTTTCCCAGAGAAGTCATGGATGCCTCCCAGATGGATACCTAGAAGTGCAGGATGCCTGGTTTGATGAGGCCTTGGTTCAAGAAAAGACTGGATGAAGCACTTAGTGCTGTGGTCTAGTTGATTGGATAGGGCTGGGCGATAGGTTGGACTGGAAAATCTTGGAGGTCTCTTCCAACCTAGTTGATTCTATGATTGAGCAAGCAGGCTAGTGGATGATCTAGTTGGAACTGGATGATCTTCAAGATGCCTCTCAACCTAAACCATTCTGTGAATCTATGAAAGCAGAACAATAGCTTTTTAGAGATTCTCAACCCAATCATCCACCAGAGTCACACTACAACGCCAGATGAGTCACACATAAACCAAATCACTTGGCACTGATCAGAAGCAAAGATCTAGGAATGTGTGATTTATAGAGACTGATTTATTCACAAGTCACATCATTGTAAGACAAACCATTTCAAAAGCTCCAGCATCACTCACCAAAGACATAATGATTACTGAAGTTACTGAACTCCTTCCCATCCCATTACACACCTCAAGTTACCCACTGGATTTTAATCTGCAGTTTGTGTGCCTAAAACTCACATGCCACGCACAAAGCAGCTTAAAGCACAATCATATTTTTTGTTTCCTAGCCTTGAACTCTTTCATTAAAAAGCTTGATAGGGCTATTAAAATGAACAATAGTCAATAAAAGCACCCAGCAGTGTATGCAGAAAATTGCAGTCTCTGCATCAGGACTAAAATCTTAAGTATTAAAATGTTTAAGCATTGTAATTGCCTTCACCTGCACTCTAAACACAGGTTTTACCTTTTGTCAGGTCCAAAACATTCAAATCCACTCCCCAACAAGCACCTGTTAAAAGATGAGCCTCCTGCTCATTAGGTAGCTTTGCCTTCTGAAGGCCACAATTTTTCAACAGATGTCCCTAATAAAACAAGCAATTGCTTTGCACCAGTCCCATACTCACTGCAGACAGCACACAGCCTTCCATAAGGTTACTGCATACTTCTGTGCCCTGCACTTAAAAGATTGTTACTCAATTGTGACTGAGATCCAAGACCAAATCCTAATGAGCTTGTCTTTCTCTGGAATTCTTAAGCTACAAATTATCTATGGAGATAACCTTTGCTCTTATCTATACTATCTCATTCTCATTTCTCCTTCCTCAATAAGCATTTATTTCTTAGCACTTTTAAGCAAAATTGTATATTAATATCTGGTTTTGTTTTTTTTTTTTCCTAAAGGACATTTGGGATAAACCAATGAAATAAGCAGCAGTTATTCCTTTTTGCTCTGACATAAACCTTCTGAAGCCATATGCTGCACCACTTTTTGTCAGAGTAAAAAGTATGAAGGTATAGCTTTATTTTGTTTTGGTTTTGAGAACATTACAGAGGAAAGTAATTCCAGCAAAAGCAGTTTCTGCCACAGCAAAGGTTAAAAATAGTCACAAAATACTACACAGATGGCTCAACAGACCTACCACACTACTGTGCAGAGACACAGATTAGTCTACCTCTAGGACAATGCTCTTTTTGTTAAGCATACCTTTGGATAAGAGTAGAAAAACAGAAACTGTGGGGGTGAAGAGAATAAGATTTGGTTTTTCAGAACTCTCAGTATCTTTTTATTACACTACACTGAGCTCTACTGCAGCTTTTCAACACTGAGGATTTCACTCTGCATACACAACATGAACAAAGAGCAAGACAAAACCATGGTGGAACATTATAACGGCAGTCTCCGACAGTGAACGCCCCCTCACTCTTGTCAAGAGGGAAAAAAGAAACTAAAAATCCCTCCCCAAACTCTAGACACAGACAAATCCATGGGATAAAAATGCCTTTTTTCCTCTTTTTCTCCTCCTTGTTGAAGATTCCTGGACAACCAAGAGACTGAAGAACTTGGTCCTATTCTTTCACGCTGTCTAAAGGCAATGATATCAAAACCACTACCTGTTTTCTCAGTTAGAACAAAGCGCTCAGTAATAGGTAAGAAAACAAAATTCTTTCTAGCCCATTCCTTCTCCCATCTTAAGAGTTACCTCTCTTCAGCAGGGAGCTTGAATTCCAGGTTACCTGGCAATAGGCACAAGTTAAATTCATTTCCATTTGTTTCCAGGAACTGTTATCTTGGTCGTCTTTCCTACGTGATTGAGAAGCCACATAAAAATAATGCCCTTTCAATCCCCCCAAAGAAAGGAAGCTTGGTCTTAATGCAAGTGAAGCATACAAGGCACAGCTGTGATGGGCAGTTGGCCATTTCATGAGGATTACCATAGCTTCTGTGGAAAAAAAGGGAATTTAGGGCACCGTTTTGTGAGCAGCTACAAAACAAACACTGCAGTTAGTCAAAATCTCAGCTACATTAAGGTCAAAAGATCAGTAACTGAAATCTTAATGTCGGAGAATAACCCCAGATTTTAGACACTGCTGCTGAGACATCAGTGCCTCTGAACTCCTGTGGGCCAGATTCCCAGCTTCTTTTAAATACCTCCTGGTTAGATGATGAGTTCTTGGCTATCATTTATGTTTGCTTAGTTTCTCTGTGGCCTTTTGCCCAAGATTTCATGCTGTCCTCCCTCACCCCCAAAAGCTGTCGATTAAGAACTCATTCAGGTGGATTTAGCACCCATCACAGAGCACGGGAGATGGTCAGGAAAGAGATGCACATACTGGTCAATGCTATACAGGCTCCATAGCATCCTCTTTTCCAAAGCCTCACAACTGAGGACAGAGCTTAAACAAAATGTATTCAGGAATAAGGAGAACAACAACCCACTTAACAAGTAACTGACAAAACCCACTAGGTTATTGTGAAGTTTTATGACTACCACAAACACACAACTCATAAACAATACAACGTGGCTTTGTTTCAAGCAAAATTTCATCCCTGCACTTGAACATAAAGAATTCAGGTTTTGGCTCTTTATTCAAAGATAACTGCAGAACAGCTGAATGGTTCCTGTAGGGCCTTGATAGAGACTCTGGAGCTTGCCAATCACTGCTGTAGTATAAGAAATACTTCCTTATGAAAAACTAAACCGTGGCTTCAAGTCACCAAGTTGTGCCAGGGAAGGTCTAGGCTGGATGTTAGGAGGAAGTTCTTCACAGAGAGAGTGACTGGCATTGGAATGGGGTGGTGGAGTCACCGTCCCTGGAGGTGTTCAAGGAAAGCCTGGATGAGGCACTTAGTGCTGTGGTCTGGTTGACTGGATAGGGCTGGGTGCTAGGTTGGACTGGATGATCTTGGAGGTCTCTTCCAACCTGGTTGATTCTATTCTATTCTGATGCTTTCACAAGCACATCTATGATGGCTGAAGAAAATGAGATTTCTTTTTAATACTCATCAACTAACTTTGAACCTGACTAAACTACACATTTTACAGTCTGAAACAGCACCACTCATTAGTGCACACAAGACAGGCATCAAATGCAAAACCTCCACAGCAAGCAGCTAAATTTATTATGGAATTACCAGAATGGAATAAGTGCCCTGAATTATTTATTTTGCACTAACCATTTAAAGAGAAAAACTGGAACGAGGCAAAATCCAATAAGTGAATCCATGCTTTATGTATGAAGCATATTCTATTAAGGCATAATTTATGGCATCCTGTACTCTACAGAAAAATAAAGAGTTTGTTAACAACTACAACAATGAGAAGAGCAGGGAGGGATGCTCATAATGAAAGAAACCTCAGTTTTATTTTGCAAGTCCAAGTAGGATTAAAGACAAAATAACCCAACCAAACATCCAACCTATCACAAAAAAACCCACACAACCATCAAATAAAAAGTGAAATATAGTAAAATATCAGTTCCAGAATCAAGGGGGCAGGTGGGGGGAGGGGGGGAATTTTACATTTGCCTATCACAAATACAGGATTTTATAGGGATAGTAACCACAACTGAAAATTTACCTTTTTATTTGTTGACCAGCATAAAGCTTTCGTTTAGCAATTACAAGTCTGAAACAAACACGCAGCCGGATCCAATGATTGCACTCAAGTGCACCTGTAACGCCAGAGCCCCTTGCACAATGACAGCTGTTACTGCTTCGCATGATTTATAGTGGGATCCCAGCACGATATGAAGATCGCAACCAAACGCAGAAACAGGTGCAGCACGCTCCAGAGAGTGAGCGAGCTGCCCAGCAGGTGGACATGCCTGAAATCACCTGTACCACAACTGCAAACAACAAAGCAGCACCCTTTCCTTCTCAGGCAGACAAACTTTACTGCCGCTGCACGACCCATGGAGGCCGGCCCAGGACCGGGGAAGCACCCGCAGCCCGATCCCCCCGGCTCCGCGGGGGGCTGGCCGCAGACCTCGCCCCGCTGAGTGTCCTCCCCGTGCGCCGCAGCCTCATTACTTGAGAAGCGGTGAAATACCCGGGAGCATCCAGCCGCCTCCGGAGCAGCACCCGGCTGCCAGTTCACATGCGGGCACACGCAGGCATGTGTGCAGGCACGCACATACGGTGCGCCTGGCACCCCTGGGGCGGTACTCGCACGGACACCGCAACGGGGACCCGCACCTCCGTGCGCGTCCTCTCCCTGCCCGAGCACCTGCAGAGTGGGCGGCGGCGCCGGGGCCGCCCCGATGGCTGCTGAAGGGGCAGAGGGGTTTCTACTGACCTTTCTGCTGCCGAAAGGACTGGATGGAGCCCGAGTGGTGAACCATCTTGGCAGACGGCAGCCTGCCAGCCGCCAGCCCGCCGGCTGCAGCGGCCGTGGGGCGGGAACCCAGCGGCGCGGCCTGGCCCGCCCCGGCCCAGCTCGGCCCGCCCCGCAGCCCCCAGCGCCGCTGTCGCTCTGGCAACGGGCGGAGCGGAGCGGCCCCGTGCGGCCCGCCGCCCAGCGGACAAACAAGGAACGGCACCGGCAGCAGCCGGGCGGGGAGAGGCGGTACCGCGGGGCTCGGCATGCCGAGGGGCAGGCTCCAAGGCGGCTGCTTCCCCACCCATGGCGAAGGGGAATTCATAGAATCAGAGAGTCATTACGGTCGGATAAAACCTTTAAGATCGTTAAGTGGAACCGTAACGCAACTGCCAAGGCCACTAAACTCTATCCTGAAGTGCCACATCCATACCTCCCTGAACACCTAGAATCATGGTTGGAAGAGACCTCCAAGCTCATCCAGGCCAACCTAGCACCCAGCCCTAGCCAATCAATCAGACCATGGCATTAAGTGCCTCATCCAGTTTTTTCTTCAACACCTCCCTGGGCAGCCCATTCCAATGCCAATCACTCTCTCTGCCAACAACTTCCTCCTCACATCCAGCCTAGACCTGCCCTGCCACAGCTTCAGGCTGTGTCCCCTTCTTCTGCTGCTGGCTGCCTGGCAGCAGAGCCCAACCCCACCTGGCTACAGCCTCCCTGCAGGGAGCTGCAGACAGCAATGAGCTCTGCCCTGAGCCTCCTCTTCTGCAGGCTGCACCCCCCCAGCTCCCTCAGCCTCTCCTCACAGGGCTGTGCTCCAGGTCCCTCACCAGTCTCGCCCTTCTCTGGACACATTCCAATACCACAACATCTCTCTTGAATTGAGAGGCCATCCAGGGATGGCAACTCCACCACCTCCTAATGACTCTTTCAGTAAAGAATTTTTTCCTAACATCCAATCTAAGCCTCCCCTGGTACAGCTTAAAACCATTTCCTCTCATCCTGTCACTGGTTACTTGACAGAAACCAACACCAACCTCCTTACAGCCTCCTTTCAGGGAGTTGTAGAGAGCAACAAGATCTCCCTTCAGCCTTCTCTTCTCCAGACCAAATAACCTGAGCTGCCTCAGCTACTCCTCGCATACCATGCCCTTCAAACTGGATGTGTTCCTGTGTGACCTGAGCTAGATTGTATGGTCCTGCTCTGGCAGGAGGATTGGAGTCAATGATCTAGTGGGATGTGTCCCTGCCTATGGCAGGGGGTTGGAGCTGGATGATCCTTGAGATCCCTTCCAACCTAAACCATTCTATGATTCTATGAGCTCTGAGTCCCATCCGACCTCTGATCCCATGATCTGTGATCCTGTAGATTTCACTCCTTTTAGCATGCTTTTAACTTTTCTATCACAACAGCCTCTTTTCTCAATCTTCCTATATTCAGTCACTCCAGTGTTCCAGCCTGGCTCTAGCAGTATCTATTTCCTCCTCTCCATTTAGGGATACACACATTATTTACTCAACAGAAGTCAGTTAAATCCCCTATTGCAACCCGTGCAGCTAGCAGCAGTATCTGTATCATTCCTTCAAGTCTGTGGCTCCATTTGTGTGCTAGATGTACTGGAGGTTCCCTTTGGCAGTAAAGCAGAGCTGGAACTTTCCTCTAGATGACTGGGATTTGTAGTATACCATCTGCTTTAAAAAAAAACATGATTTCCACCTTCCAGATTCCTACTACAGGCCAGGCTGCGCTACTAAATCACACTGCTTTGTCTGTATCAGATTAGTTAAACCACCACAATGGATGCACACTTTGGTTTTGGCATAAGGATGGGTTTTTTTCTGCTATGAGGAACAGACTGACCAGCCACATATAAAGCAACACATCCATAGCTAGACAGGTAAACCAAAAGCTTCATCCTAACCAGGGAGCTGTTCTCTAGCACTTTCTTTTAACTAGAGTACACCAGACATCACTCTTACATAACATGCAGCTGACGCATCCAACTGTTACCATAAGAGGGGGGAGGAAAAAAATCACCTTACCTCCTCAGGAGAGCTGACCAGATTTTGTTTGTGTGTGAAACATTTGCAGAAGGTTTGTTGTCAGTTAGTTGAGGAAAAGATGCAGAAGCTGTGGTGCTGTGAAGACATTATCCTACTCATTTGTCAGTCCCCAGTGGCTTTCTGCACACTGAAGGTAATAGATAAGGCATTCCCCTGCACTCCTGCAATCTTGGGAAAACTGCTGAGAGACAGCACTATAAAATGTTCCATGGCAGAATAAGGCAAATGGAGACCAGCCAGGCTGGCTCTTGTTGATCAACAAATGCTGGAAAACCAGGAGTGAGCCAAAAGAAAAGTCGGAATCAACTCCCTGTTGCTTACTTGCAAGGTTTAACATAGACACTAAAACAGATAAGTAAGGATTAAACCCAAATCTATACTCAGGAGCTGAGAGTCACCAGGGCAAAGTATAAAACAATCTATAAACTCAGCAATTAATAATCATATGTAGTCTTCAAACAGCAAGCATAGTTCTTTCACTGTGATGTTTATAGAATCAACCAGGTTGGAGGAGGCCTCCAAGTTCATCCAGTCAAACCTATCCAATCAACTAGACCATGGCACTGAGTGCCTCATCCAATCTTTTCTTGAACACTTCCAGGGATGGCAACTCCACCACTTCCCTGGGCAGCCCATTCGAATGGCAAACCACTCTCTCACAGAATCACAAGATATTAGGTACCCAAGGAGATCATCAGGTCTACCCCCCCCTGCCAGAGAAGGACCAAACACTCTCTGTGAAAAACTTCCTCCTAACATCCAGCCTATGCCTCCCCCCGGCACAACTTGAGACTGTTCTAAACCTTTGTCAGATTCTAGGCCAGAACTCTTTCTCTCAGAGACCTTAGCTGGCCTCTTTGACTTGCAGGTGAAGTAGAAGAGCAGCATACATCGTGCTCCATTTCTTACCAAAGGAAAAGAAGAGAGGACTATTATATGCTCTCTTGTGATAGTAATCTACAAAATGCAGAGGGGAAGGAAAGGTGCTGATAAGTATAATTATAGCCTAAAGAAGTTATCTTCACAGACTCTCAGAAAAGAGGTTGTCAGCTGCCATCCATCTCATTTCTAGTCTGAAGTCCTCCACAGAGAGTTACGGAACAGATTTGTTAGACCCTCTCAGTGCACAGAACAGGGAGAGAAAGGCAGGCTAAGGCAGTGCTCAGAAACCCAGCATAAGAACGAAATCCTGAGAATGTATATTAGTTGTTTTTCTACCAGCTTCTTAATAAAGCTCTATTTTTAGCAGTAGATAGCATATGCACATCAAGCAACAGATTACAACAGCTGGGGCAACAGTCTGTAAAGAGAAGGAAAAAAATGAAACTACAAAGGTGATTTAAGTTAAATCCCTCACACGATTCCATCACCTCCCTGGGCAGCCCATTCCAATGCCAATCACTCTCTCTAAAGAGCTTCTTCCTAACATCCACCCTAAACTTTCCCTTGTGCAACTTGAGACTGTGTCTCCCTGTTTTGTCACTGGATGCCTGGGAGAAGAGACCAACCCCCACCAGGCCACAACCTCCTTTCAAGTAGTTGTAGAGAGCAATAAGGTCCCCCTTGAGCCTCCTATTCTCCAAGCTAAACAACCCCAGCTCCCTGAGCCTGTCCTCATAAGGCTGTATTCCAGAACCCTCCGTTAGCCTCCTTGCCTTTCTTAGGACATGTTCAAGCACCTCAGCATCTTCCTTAAATTGAGGGATTTGAAAGACCATGAGATATTTGAGATTTGTACAGGTTTTGCCAGATAAAAGCAGGTGAACCAAGTCTCCAGATTTGTTTCCTACCAGGAAGTTGCCTACTAAACCAAGCTATGAGAGATATCTTTTAAATGCAGTTTTGTACTTCCATAGAGCTTTTCAGGTGATCACAAGAAAAGGAACCTTACATTAAAACCTACTTAGCCTGTGATAAGTGGCATATGCCAATTATTTCCTAAGAAATATATAGGCATCACAAAAAAAAAGAAAATAGTCAGGTCTTAAATACTGCCCAGGAAGAACACTAAACTCAGTGGGGTTCAGTAAGTGCAAGATTCTGCACCTGAAAAACTCCATACATAGAATCATAGAATGGTTTAGGTTTGGAAGAGACCTCAAAGATCATCCAGTTCCAACCTCCCACCCTAGGCAGGGACACCTCCCACTAGAACAGGTCACTCAAGGTCTCATCCAACCTGGCCTGGAACACCTCCAGGGAGGGAGCAGCCACAACCTCCCTGGGCAACCTGTGCCAGTGTCTCACCATCCTCACTGCAAAGAACCCTTTCCTAACACCCAGTTTGAATCTCCCCTCTGCCAGCTCAAACCCATTCCCCCTCATCCTGACATTACCAGACCTTGTCAATAGTCCCTTCCCAGCCTTCCTGTAGGCCTCCTTCAGATAATGGAAAGCCACTACAAGGTCTCTTCGAAGCCTTCTCTTCTGCAGGCTGAAGAGCCTCGAATCTTGTAGCCTGTCCTCAAAGCAGAGCTGCTGCAGCCCTCTAAGCTTCTTTGTGGTTCTCCTCATCAATCCATATTGAGCTGCAGCTCTGGTGGGAAAGACCTGAAGGTTATGGGAAACACCATCTTGAATGCCAGCCAGCTGTGCACTTGCATCACCAATAAGGCAATCCTAAGGAGAAACGCAGCCAGCATCCCAAAAGGTTATTAATCTTTTTTCACTTGGCATGGCTATAGCTGCACCTGCACTTTTGTGTCTGGCTTTCTTGCTTCCTTTCCTCTTAGCTCAAGAATCACAGAAATACCCAGGTTGGCAAAGCCCCTCAGGATCACCAAGTCCAACCTATAGCACTACCCTATGAGATTCACCTTAAACTATATCCCTAAGCACCACATCCAAACCACCCTTAGACACATCCTGGGTTGGGGACTCCACCACCTCCCTGGGCAGTTCATTCCAGTCCCTGACCACTCTCTCCATGAAAAAAAAAATTCTAATGTCTAATCTAAACCTCCCCAGCCTCAGCATGAATGAAAGAAAGGTACTGGAAAATTGGAGATCCATGAAAGAGCTTCCCAACATGGCCAGGGGTCTACAATATATAAACACAACAACCCCATGCAGAGCTACAGGCTGGGGTCAGAGTGGCTGGAGAGCAGCCAAACAGAAAGGGATCTGGGGGTGCTGATCAATACCTGCCTGAACATGAGCCAGCAGTGTGCCCAGGTGGCCAAGAGAGCCAACGGCATCCTGGCCTGCATCAGGAATGGTGTGGCCAGCAGGAGCAGGGAGGTCATTCTGCCCCTGTACTCTGCACTCGTTAGACCACACCTTGAGTACTGTGTCCAGTTCTGGGCCCCCCAGTTTAAGAGGGACATTGAGATGCTTGAGCGTGTCCAGAGAAGGGCAACGAGGCTGGGGAGAGGCCTCGAGNGTGGAACTGGATTAAAAAAAAAGGGAAAATTAATCTGAAGAATAAACTAAGGAGTTCCAGCAGCCTACAACTACTTGAAAGTCTCTTTACAAAGATGACAGCACCAAACTGTCACTAAAACATCAGCAAACGTAGCGCTAAATGGTCTGCTTAGTGACAACAGCCACGCGTGGTGGCATGCGCGGTTCAGATTGGACACTAAGCTTTTACAACAGGAGAAATTCCCCATTGGAGCAGCTGACCCACAAAGTAGTGAAATACCCATCCTTGAAGGTTTTCAGAATTTGCCTTGAGCAAGCTTTGTCTGACCCAATTTGGTGACAGCGACAAAGCTTCAGAAGGGGAGGTTGAATTAGACGACCTTCGTAGATTGAAACAGAGGATATAATTCAAAGCAAATGCAAAGGAGTCAGAACCAAACCAATTCAGGCCAGGAAACAGGCACAGGATTTTGAATTGCTATTAAAGTAATTTTATGATTGCTATTAAAAACATTTTATCATTTTGTTGAGTGATTTGAATCCTTTTGTTTTAGAAGGACTCTGTTGAATATGTGCTTAAACAGCTTAAAGTGCAAACAAGCAAGATGATATTAAATGACCTAGAGTGTAAGTTCAGAGTGAGATGTCTCTTCTCAAACATTCTACTGCTCTTGCTAAAGACAGTCTCCAAATTTCCAATTTTCAAGAAAATTTTAGAGAACATTGTAATTCTTTAGTCTAAAAGTAACAGCTTCAGACAATATTTAGAGCAGTATCCAAAACTGTTGATTTTTCTGGGACTTCTAACATAATCATAGAATCAACCGGGTTGGAAGAGACCTCCAAGCTCATCCAGTCCAACCTAGCACCCAGCCCCATCCAATCAACTAGATCATGGCACTAAGTGCCAAACCATGTCCCTAAGCACCACAATGTTGGAACACTCCCAGGGATGGTGACTCCAGCACTGCCCTGGGCTGACCATTCCAATGTCTGAGAACCCTTCCAGTGCAGAAATATTTCCTGAGATCCAGCCTGAGCCTCCCTTGGGGCACCTCAGAACCATTTCCTCTGCTCCTGTTCCTTGGCATCAAGGAGCAGAGGCTGCCTCCTCCTTGCCCCAACCTCCCTTCAGGAAGGTCCTGATCTTACTGAAAACAACAAGAGTTTTGCCATGGACACTGCACAACCAGGAGGCCCTTCATCAGCTTTAATCAAGCTCTCAGTCACTATGGAAAAGGTCTAGGAAGCAGATTATGGAGCATGCTGAAGTGTGCAGCAGATGAGTTAGAAAATATGAGCATTTCTATAATGATTTTCCTTTGTGTTGCTAAGACACTAGCCTGTCAAATCACACCAATTTCCATATTTTAATATTTCATTTCTATGGTAATTGTAGAGATTTTCTCTCTGGTGAGATAGAATTTTCCTATATCCATCGAACTGACTCTGTTTTCTGACTGATAGAAAGCATCTGGGCCTTGACTCTGTAGCCCACTTCAGATGGGATGCTTTGATTTAAGCTTGTGCTGCATAGATTCATGTCTAATTTATTATTTTAGGCTGAAAGGGACCTTAAAGACTATCCAGTTCCAACCCCCATGCCATGAGCAGGTACACCTTGCACTCAACCGGGTTGCTCAAGACTTTATCCAATCCAGCCCTTGACATCTGCAGGGAGGGACTATCCATGACCCCCTGAGCAACTTGTTCCAGTCTCTCACCATCCTCATGGTGAAGAGCTTCTTCCTAATCTCCAGGCTAAATCTGCCCTCCTCAAGCTTAAAGCAATTCCCTCTCATCCTATCACTACAAGCCCACAGCATGCCTCCTTGGCCAACCTCCCATCTTCCACAGCAAAAATAACTGCTGAGAATTTCTTCAGATGATGACCGCTCATTGCAGTGCCGTCAATGAAGTCATGGCAGGACGTTTCACTCAGCATCTTCACAGAAATTTCTCTCTTCAGCATCATGTCCAGAGAAGGGTGACAAAGCTGGTGAGGAGCCTGAAGCACAGCCCTGTGAGGAGAGGCTGAGGGAGCTGGGGGTGTGCATCCTGGTGAAGAGGAAGCTCAGGGCAGACCTCATTGCTGTCTACAGCTACCTGAAGGGAGGCTGTAGCCAGGTGGGGTTGGTCTCTTCTGCCAGGCAACCAGCAATAGAACAAGGGGACACAGTCTCAAGTTGTGCCAGGAGAGGTCTAGGCTGGATATTAGGAGGAAGTTCTTTCTAGAGAGAGTGATTGGCATTGGAATGGGCTGCTCAGGGAGGTGGTGGAGTCACATCCCTGGAGGTGTTCAAGAAAAGTCTGGATGAGACACATAGTGCCATAGTCTAGTTAATTGGATAGGGCTGGGTTGGACTGGGTGAGCTTGGAGGTCTCTTCCAACCTGGTTGATTCTATGATAATGTGCTACACGTGCAGCTTTGGCTTTGTTTCCTGCTGCATTACAGACTCCTCCTTGGCTGTAAAGCCTCATGCTGAGTACTATGTCCTCATTCCAGCTCCCCACTAGAAACAGGACATGTATTTTCTGTGACAGCAGCCTTTGGGAAGGGATCGATGCTAAGCATGTGAGCTGCAAGCCCACACGCAGATGTACCACGCATCAATCACCTCCCCATCGCTGTGGAAGAAACATACTGAAGTGGGTTTTCCCATCCCACAGACTTCTGCATTCCACCAGCACAGAACTTGCCTGCTTTGCTCTACCAGGTGAACTCCCACAAGATTCATGCCTCCTAGCAGTGATGCTACAGACAGTGTTTTCAGAGAAATTATCAAGGTGCCATCTGGCCTCGAGATGCTGTGTTCTGACCTTGCACAACAGGACGACAAGCAATAATGAGACTGCAGATGCTTTTGTTATCAGATTGATCTGAATGACCTTTAACACCACATCCAAGTGCAATAATCTGGGCTTTAAAATAAAACACAGAGCAAAACCACACTGCCATGCTCCATAACTGAGCATTTTATGTGGATTTACCAAATACCCATGACTGATAGAAAGGCCAGGGAAGACTTTCACATGCCATATATTTGTGATCATATACTGCCTTTCATTCAGAAAGGATTTGTCAGTGTTTCTGTATTTAAAAGACTGGATGAGGCACTTAATGCCATGGTCTAGTTGACTGGATAGGGCTGGGTGACAGGTGGGACTGGATGAGCTTGGAGGTCTCTTCTAACCTGGTTGATTCTATTCTAATCTATTCTATTCTATTCGTGTTCATGAGGATAAAATGTTTTGGAGTTTAAACACTGTCTCAGTGAATTTGCAACCCAGAAAGTGAAAGTAATGCAGCTGTGCAGCACAGCTGAGGGAAAACAACAGCAATCAGAAAGCAAATAATGGAAGAGGAGCACTCTTCTTGTCTACACAGACCACACTTACTCAACAGTGCTGTCACAGGGTCCATATAAGCTAAAAGAACTCAAATCAAGTTGGCTGCCAACGTTCTCAAGGATGGATTTGAAATGATATCTAGATTAGAGTTTGTTCCTTTACACACACAGATAATCTATTAATCTATGAAAACATGGCTTGCCATCAGAACATATATTTATTTCTAAGCCTCTTACATGAGCCAAGTGAACTCACAGCAGACCTTACCTGTATCCTGGACAAATAGTAGTTATATACCAAACCCTGGGGAAATGTTTTTTTTTCTCTTGGAACATGTGGTGTATAAAGTGCTGAGAATAATAAACAAGAGTATGAATGCTGGGACTGTGTGGACTGCTTACCAGACACACCAGCAAAACCAGAATGTAAATTGAGGTTAGGCAAAAACAACAGGTTGCTTGGGGTGTTTTTCTCCTCTGCCTCCTTTCCCTGTTGAAATTCTCTTCACTTTCAGGCAGTGCTGTATTTCTCCAGTGCTTTTATCCTGCAATCATTTGGCATTTCAAGATTTCACACGCTGGAAAAATGAGCAGTGTGTGACCACAGAAACAATACCAAAAGGCAGTGAGCTCCATACACCTTTAAGTATAATCTTCTAAGCTATGATAGCGAAATAAAGGTTTTCTTCTCTGAAGAAAGCTTTTCTGCCTTAACTCTCCACTTCTAAACAGCAATTGGAGAAGCTGTGTAAATGTGCAACTATCAGCAGAAAGGATACAATTTTTTTTTTCCTTAGAAGGGCATTTTTCTTTTAGCTTTTACAGTAGGTGGAAGGGCATAGAGCATTTTCAACATGGTGTTCCTAAGGCAAAGCAAATAATAAGTAAAAAACTCCTTCTGCCTCTCTTCCTCTCACTTTTTGCCTCTAAGGCATCAATGTGAGGACATGACGCACTTTCATTTCCCGGGGGGTGAGAACATGAAGGAGGACTTACAGGTCTCATCTAGATGAGTACATGTATTTGTAGGTAGTCTATAGACTTTAGGTAGGGTATAGAGTAAGAAACACATTGCCACAGGCTCCAGGAAGGTGCTAGGAGAAAAGAATGCTTTAATTCCCCCCAGCAGAGAAATACACATAAGGACTGCTTCTTCCCAAGCCAACTTTCTGCACTTTGGGTTGCTAAACCTATTGGCAAATTTGTTACTATACTGTTTTATGGTTGGGGTGGGATTGGGCTGAGGAAGAAGTGTAGGAATGCCCGAGAGCTTTGGCGTTCAAGATTAAGATAAGAGTTCATGAGGCTTTTATCTTTACTTCATTAGGAGTGGTTAACTGAATTTCACTGAACACAAAGGACAGAATGTTATGCAGAAGCAGAGCTAGAGAAGAAGTGAATCTCTCAGCTGTTTCAATTCAGGCCAAGTTTTCTGTCCTGCTTCACCCCATTGGCTACGCTCATTTATGCTGCCTTACAGGCCTGAATTAACAGAAAGCTGGAAGCACTGTAAGTAACAGCTTCCATTTAAGTATGATAGGTTATTTACATGTAATCTGACAGGACAATTTAGGATCCCAAATCCTAATTTCCAAATCTATTTCCCCAAGGTCTGAATATGAAATCAGCTTAGTAGCTATTCCATCCCTGATTCCAAGCAGCCTGAAAAAAGGATGGATTCTTTTCAGGCAAAGTGGAAAGGCACACAGTGGGACTGGGACTGCATTTATTTTACTGAATAAGATGGTTTTAAATTAAGGTAAAAATAGCATATGAGAGATATAGCATTTCAAGTCTACTTTTTTTTCCCACCACTGTTTGTATTAGGTAGGATTGTAGCCATTCAAAATCTTTCTCCACAGCCATGTTTTTGCCATGTAAATATTAATGATTATTGTGGAGTGGAATTATCCTGATTACTCACTGTAGAATTATGCTGATTAATGGCACAGTGCTTCATTGTTTTTAGTGAGTTATCCATGCTAGCCACTCTGAAAATGCATTCTTGTAAACATAAGACCTTTTCTAAATGCCTCTAAGAGAGCATCTTTTGAACTGCCAGTTTATCTGCATGCATGTTATTGACAGTTTTATATTCAGTCATGCATAAAGAGATATTAGTAACCAGTTCTACTTGCATGAGCATCACAACAACAAAATAAGAAGAAGAAACCCAAACCAACCAGTACATACCTACTCCTCGGTTGTATGTAGCCTCTGGATTTCACATGCTCTGAAGTGCTACATCTCACCAGCCTGGTCAGTGCCTTTCAGTGGTTTGCACTGCTCTTTAAGTGAGGGCTGTTCCTGACTCTTACTGCTGCAGAAGTAATGTGAACTGACTGACTCTGCTGTATCTTATCTCAGCATCATTTAGAACTATACAGATGAAGTAAGCTGTCAAGAGCAGAAAAAATGTTTGTCAGTCTCAATGCACCCAAGGCAAGATCTGCAAATTGTTTTCGCCTACTCACTTAACTTCTTGCTTCTAAAATACATACAAAAGCTTTGCGCCTGAAATCGATAGATCTCATTTCCCTCCACGAACTGAAAACAAGAAAGATAAAGCACTTTTGTGGCTTCTCCAAATCCGAGGACTGCAGTTTCTCAAAATGAAAAAGCCAGCCCCACTTCCACCTCACTGTCACATGCTTCTTGCTTCAGTGTTTATCTAAAAAGCACACACTGTCAGCGCTGCAGAAGGGCCTCATGATGTACCGAGCTTGAAGAACGCTGGCAAAATGCTTATTTTAAACAATTACTGAAGCATTCATCTCTTTTTTATTCCTTTAGAGGTGTAAAGCAATGTGCTAGTTTGAAGCTAGCTAGAATGTTTTGGTGAGAAAAACTAGATTATAGGCTGTGAAATGAAAACAATGGCCGTGTCTACGTCCCTCATTGGCTTGCTGAGATGTGTAAAGAAGAAAAGCAAAACATAGGTAATACTCTGGGCACTTCGCTCTTGCTTGGGCTGATGGCTGAAGTGCATCTTACTCTCTAACCTCACCCTCCATTTTCTTTGGCTGATTCACCTTGCTTCTTAACCCCCTTGGCCAAGCCTCCATTCTTCCTTGGGACTGGAGTAAGGTTGAGAGGGGTAGGGGGAAGGTGAAGGGGTGGTTGAGATCCCCTCCTGGGGACTCAGGTTTCTGGGAGGGGAGTTGTGTCTGTATTACCTTTTACCTTGTCTATTTCTGTCTATATCTGTATATACTGTAACTATCTGCTTGTATATTGTGCTAGCTGTAAGTATAAGCTTCATTCATATTTCCAGAGCTGGCTGAGTCTAGTCTGGGTGATTTCTCAAGTGTGGGGGGGCAGGGAACACCCAAACCACCACAGTGGGTCCCCAAGACCACATGTGTAGAGTAACTTGACAAATTTACCATTTCCCCCCAGCCCATCTGCATGTAGGAAAATCCAGTAGGTAGGGAGATTTCAGCCATTCTACCAAGTACTTCACAGAAGCAGTCACATTTCTACCTAATTCAGATCACCTACAGAATCTACGTTTCTGTCTCAGTTAACTGGTGTTGCTGAAACAAGACACATCACAACCTTAGATGACAAAGGTTGTGGTGTTTACGAAGAGGATGCATAACTGCTACATTTTGAACATTCAAGAGATAAACTGTTAGCAATTTTAGCTTTAAACCACTATCCTGAAAGCCCCATATTTTTCCCCATTTTTGCTGTTAACAGTCTAACAAGTCAAACAGAGCTCAGTTCAACATCAGGTGAGAGTTTTACCTGGGGAACATTATGGCTACAAACCTCATAGTTGTTAACAGCCTAGAGGAATCATAGGATCACAGAATCATTGAATCAACCAGGTTGGAAGAGAGCTCCAAGATCATCCAGTCCAACCTAGCACCCAGCCCTAGCCAGTCAACCAGACCATGGCACTAAGTGCCTCATCCAGTCTCTTCCTGAATACCTCCAGGGACAGTGACTCCACCACCTCCCTGGGCAGCCCATTCCAATGCCAATCACTCTCTCTGCCAACAACTTTCTCCTAACATCCAGCCTAGACCTCTCCTGGCACAACTTGAGGCTGTGTCCCCTTGTCCTGTTGCTGGTTGCCTGGGAGAAGAGACCAACCCCCACCTGGCTACAGCCTCCTTTCAGGTAGTTGCAGACAGCAATGAGGTCACCCCTGAGCCTCCTCTTCTGCAGGCTGCACCCCCCCAGCTCCCTCAGCCTCTCCTCATAGGGTTTGTGCTCCAGACCCCTCAGCAGCTTTGTCGCCCTTCTCTGGACACCTTCCAGCACCTCAACATCTCTCTTGAATTGAGGAGCCCAGAACTGGACACAGTACTCAATGTACTGGACACAGTACTCAAGGATATGTTGGGTTGGAACAGACCTCCAAAGATCATCTAATCCAACCTCCCCTGAAGTCCATGGGATTCTGGAAATGGTAGTAGGCTGTACCCTAACAAAGCTATTTGTTGCCTGTTATTTATGGAATAGGCTTTAAAACATTCAATACCTTATTTTTCCAACGTAAACATAGCTTCTGAATGAAAGTGGTTCCTTTTGCACAACTGGATGCATATGCTAAAGCTACAGCAAGTCAAATTATGATGATGAGCTGCCCCCTCTGCCACAGCCTGTTGGCACCTTGTGCCCTGAGCAGCAGGCTGCGGGTGGCACAAGACTGCGTGCACCTAAAGTCCACAGTAATCAATCCCAGCCCAAGCAATTGGTAGAATAGATTAATTACCTGTATGCTTTTCTTGGCCTCAGATTTAATGCTCCACAGCAGTAACAGCTTATTAAGGAGCACAAACCCTTTTTCTCTTGTTTTAATACACTGGTATCTCTGAAGTCATCCATGGCTATTTTTAGTTACATCTGCACTGTAATAGTGACATCCACTGGCTGATGTCAATAGCACCAGGTTATGGTCAGCTGGATAAGGGTTGGTTCTTGAACTGATAGAATCATAGGATGGTTTGGGTTGGAAGGGACCTCTGAAGGTCATCCAGTCCAACCCCCCCCCGCAGTCAGCAGGGACATCCTGGTTGCTCAGAGCCTTATCGAGCCTTACCTTGAATATCTCCAGGGATGGAGCCTCAACTACCTCTCTGGGCAACCTGTTCCAGTGTCTCACCACCCTCATGGTGCAGAACTTGTTCCTAACATCCAGTCTAAATCTATTCTCATTTCAAACCATTGCCCTTCATCCTATCACTGCAGGCCTTTGCAAACAGTCCCTCTGCAGCCTTCTAGTAGCCCACTTCAAGTACTGAAAAGCTACTGTTAGGTCTCCCCAGAGCCTTCTCTTCTCCAAGCTGAACAACCACAGCCTTCTCTAGTCCATCCTAGTGCCAGAGATTTCGTGGCCCTCAGGTCCAGGTCCTTGTTGTGCTGAAGGCTCCAGAGCTAGATACAGTACTCCAGGTCTCACCAGAGGTCTCACCTCTCTCCATCCATTGGTCACACTGCTTTTGATGCAGCCCAGGATGTCACCAAGACTTTAAGTACCTACAGAGTAAAATTAGTAACGACAAGCAGAAATTTGCTTGTTCTGATAGCATCTGCTGCTTAGTCATTCAGTTACCAAAAACACCCCCTACAATAAAGAAGTTTTTGTCACTTTGGAATGGCACTAAGTTCTGGATGCTGGGTTTAAAATAAAAATGGAGGTTTTGTTTTTACCAAGCCAAATTTCTACCACTGATAAAGACAGTACCAGGATAGAATAGAATCGAATCAACTAGGTTGGAAAAGACCTCCAAGCTCATCCAGTCCAACCTAGCACCCAGCCCTAGCCAGTCAACCAGACCATGGCACTAAGTGCCTCATCCAGGCTTTTCCTGAACACTTCCAGGGATGGTGACTCCACCACCTCCCTGGGCAGCCCATTCCAATGCCAATCACTCTCTCTGTGAAGAACTTCGTCCTAACATCCAGCCTATACTTCCCCCAGCACAACTTGAGGCTGTGTCCCCTTGTCCTGTTGCTGGTTGTCTGGGAGAACAGACAGACTGGCAGCTTGATGTGACAGGACAAAGAGTAACGGTTTTAAAGTAAAAGAAGACAGATGAATTTAGACTGGATACAAGAAAGATATTTTCTACAATGAAGGTAGTGAAACACTGGCACAGGTGGTCCATAGAGGTGGCAGAAGCCCCATCCCTGGAGATGTTCAAGGTCAGGTTGAACTCAACTCTCTGTGACCTGGGGAGGGACTTTTTAGGCTGTCAGGTAGTGATAGGACTTGGAGGAATGGAATAAATCTAGAAATGGGTAGATTTAGACTGGATGTTAGGAAGAAGTTCTTCACCATGAGGGTGGTGAAACCCTGGAATGGGTTGCCCAGGGAGGTGGTGGAAACCTCATCCCTGGAGATGTTTAAGGCCAGGCTGGATGAGGATCTAGACAGCCTGATCTAGTGCAAGGTGTCCCTGCCCATGGCAGGGAGGTTGAAACTAGGTGATACTTGTAGTCCCTTCCAACCATGACTGATTCTATGATTCTATAATTTAGTGATGTCCTTGCTTAGGGCAGAAGGATTAGATGTCCTTCAAAAGTCCCTTCCAACCTAAACCATTCCATGAGTCTACAGTAATTCTAGCATGACAAGCAGCAACAAGAACAAAACATCCGTCTGCAGTAGGGAAGCAGAAGAAATGCAGCCCATAGAAAACATGCTGATTCTTTAAGCTTGGAAAGGTTTTGGATAAGAACTGAGGTAGAAGCAGCATCTAGATCAAAGAAAGACTATAAATCCATTTCCTCTTTGCTGAGGGCTGATGGCAGCACGAAACAAAAAGGAAAGTGCACAGAGATGTGTTCATGTTCCGAGCAAAGTGTTACAAAAACTGTTAGGATTGTCAAGAACAACATCAAAGTGTTCCACTGTTCCTTTAAGAATAATGCCTCTGGTGTCCTTTCTTCCCCCCCAAAAGAAAAATCACCACATGCTCTCTGTAAGCTGTCTGTCCTGTTAGGAATGGACAAAGATAGACAATCTCTTTTGCTACAAACATTGTGTATCTGGACCCCTTCCCTGGACTTAAAAGGGAGGACCACCCTGGTGTCATGTAGCAGAAACAAAAAATGGTAATAGCATAAATAATTTCATCTTGGGGTTGAGGGATGGGTCTGCAGCAAAGGGAAATTGGTTGAGTGTCAAAAAGGAGCCTGTGTTCACAGGAAAGAGCAGCAGAGGAGAGCAGGAGGTAAACAAGGAATGTGGGCTTGGATGGGCGAACATTTTCGGACTTCCATTCCTGTCTTCTCTCAGCAGAGAAAGAAAATGGCATGGTAGGAGGGAAATGCTCACGGAGCTCTCCCTACAGCTGCTGCTGAATGCCAGGCACTTGCCAGTTTTGTGCCACTGCTTAGAGCTCTCCCTACAACAGCTGTCTGAACGCCAGGCACTTGCCAGTTTTGTGCCACTGCTTAGAGCTCTCCCTACAACAGCTGTCTGAATGCCAGGCACTTGCCAGTTTTGTGCCACTGCTTAGAGCTCTCCCTACAACAGCTGTCTGAACGCCAGGCACTTGCTAGTTTTGTGCCACTGCTTAGAGCTCTCCCTACAACAGCTGTCTGAACGCCAGGCACTTGCCAGTTTTGTGCCACTGCCTTTGTCTGATATGCAGAGTGTAAGTGTAGCAGGAAGAGGAAGCATGCTGCAGTTTCCCAGAGAGCTTTAGATTTCTTTCAGAGCAATCAGTTATTTTTCTGAGTTATTTGTGCCACGAGGTCCTCCTTTCAGCGTGAACAGACTCATGTCCAGAGGTATTTGATGGAGGTGTTCAAGAAAAGCCTGGATGAGGCACTTAGTGCCATGGTCTGGTTGACTGGCCAGGGCTGGGTGCTAGGTTGGACTGGATGAGCTTGGAGGTCTCTTCCAACCTGGTTGATTTTACGATGCTGTGTGATTTCAGCTGGGTAGAAACTGCTGATAGGATAAATACTAGTTTATATGATCCATTGCTGCCTAGAACAGCTGCAGTAAAAGAAAACATCTGGCAGATAGGACACCTGGGATTTGGGAGGTTTATGTTCTGCTGTATGGTCTGAGACATAGCAGTGAACGAGTCTCAAGATTGTGCTGCCCCTTAGCTACCACCGACAGCTACAACAGCTCCTACATTGTCTTGTCCGCAGCCTGCGATTTACTCAGCTGCTTTGCTGAAGCAGAAACGCTGTTGTGTACCTGCCAAAAACATCAAAAGTTTCCTGAGTAGCTGTTGTTGGTGTAAGTTATGCTCAGCTGAGAAGCTGTGTCAACATGCCAAACAGGAAAACAATTTCTGCAGTTAGCATAAAGATCATCACTTTCAAATAGTCCTACTGGGAGGCAAAGTGAACAGCTGTGAGACTGCTGGTGTCCCAGCAAAGCATACAATCTCTGGTAGAAAGTAGAACAAGAAACTGTGAAGTCTTAAATCCCACAAGAATCTTTTCAGCTATACAAGTTTCACCTCTATGTGTGAATCTGTGGGGTTATGAGGATGTGCCCAAAGAAGACAAAAAGGATGTTGTTTCCTGTCACATACACCATTCTTGATGTGGATTACTTAGTTTTCAGCAACTCTTGGCATGCATTCCCATACATCCATAGGATGAGGGACAGTGGATGCAAATTCAATCACAGGAAATTCCATCTCAACATGAGGAAAACAGTTTTTACTGTGAGGGTAATGCAGCACTGGAGAAGGCTTCCCAGAGAGGTTGCCTCCTCCTCTGGAGATCTTCAAAATGCACCTGGACATGTTCCTGCATGACCTGTGCTAAGTAGTCCTGCTTTTCAGAAGGGTTGGACTCAATGATCTCTGGAAGTCCCTTCCAACCCCTGACATGCTCTAATTCTATGATTTGCTATATTTTAGAAGCACTGGAGCTAAATTGAAGAGGTTGATAATATCCATTATCACAATTATGACTTAAATCTAGAAGCAGACACCAAATGGATTATTGAATCTATTTTCCAGGTGTAGACTAAAAGTATGAAAAATGAAGAAATATGAAAACCTATTCTATTAAAAGGAAAATTATTGAAGTCAGATAGGAATAAAATGGTTACTTCAGCAGGAACTTGCAGGGAGCAGTGTAAGTTCTAAAAGCTCACTCAATCTAATAATCATTAGAAATGAACAAGAGCAGCTTGAAGGGATGAATTATTACTACAGGAGAGTCATCTTGCCTTAAGGACAAGTGATTGCTGCTGCTCTCCAATCAGCTAGACAGAATATGGTGTGGCTCTAGCTTCAGAGAGAATGAATGGATCATAGCACCGTTTAGGCTGGAAGAAGCCCTTAAGGTTATTGAGTCCAACGATTAATGCAACACTACCAAGTTCATGACTAAACCATGTCACCCAGCACCTCTTCCACAGGCCTTTTAAATCAGGGGTGATGATTCAAGGTGTCCCCTCACAGACCCACAAGATGTTAGGGGTTGTAAGAGATCTCAAAAGATCATCTAGCCCACACCCCCTGCCAGAGCAGCATCACCTCAAGTAGATCACACAGGAGCATATCCAAAGTGGGTTTGGAATATCTCCAGAGAAGGAGTCTCCTCTTCTCCAAAGTAAACCACCCCAGTTCTCTCAGCTGCTGCTCACCAGACCTGTTCTCTGGAGCCTTCACTTAGCTTTGTTACTCTTCTCTAGACCCACTCCAGCACCCCAATGTCTTTCCTGTACTGAGAAGGCCACAAGTGAGCCAGGTGTTAAAGGTGCAGTCTCACAGTGCTGAGTACAAGGGGAACCTCATGATACCTCCCATTGCCCTTAAACCATTAATGTGGCACAGGCCCTCAGTCAATATTTTGGTTTAAAAGTGAACTGTAGAAGGTGTTTGCTTATGCAGTTTCAGTGATTTACTAGCTGCAATTAAATTCTGGACTCTCCTAAAAAGGGCTGAACTGAGGCTTTTGAGTAGGAGAAGCATTCTTAATGAATGCCAGCATGATCAGAACCCAAAGTCAGGCCAGCTGGAAATCAGCTTGGCTGGGCTTAGCTTTAAGTTGGGGCTACAAACTGTTGATAGCATATTAAAAAAACAATGAAGAATGGCTCTTAGCAGAGAGGAACATCTAAGTCAGATGCAGTCAATAAACACCTTGATTCATCTGGTTTTGTGGCAGCAAAGCCACAAAAGTCTGTTAGAATAGAATAGAATCAACCAGGTTGGAAGAGACCTCCAAGATCATCCAGTCCAACCTAGCACCCAGCCCTAGCCAATCAACCAGACCATGGCACTAAGTGCCTCATCCAGGCTTGAACACCCCCAGGGATGGTGACTCCACCCCCTCCCTGGGCAGCCCATTCCAATGCCAATCACTCTCTCTGCCAACAACTTCCTCCTAACATCCAGCCTAGACCTCCCCCGGCACAACTTGAGGCTGTGTCCCCTTGTCCTGTTGCTGGTTGTCTGGGAGAAGAGACCAACCCCCACCTGGCTACAGCCTCCCTTCAGGTAGTTGTAGACAGCAATGAGGTCTGCCCTGAGCCTCCTCTTCTCCAGGCTAAACAACCCCAGCTCCTTCAGCCTCTCCTCATAGGGTTTGTTAGACTCTTAAACATGCTAACAGAGGACTGTATCCAAGCAGAGATACCCTTCCTCCCAGCAGGTTGGATCATCTCAAGGAAAGAAGCTGAGGGCTAAGAGTAGCCAGCCCCTTTACCCAATGGCATGGAAAAGCCTTTGTTTGCTTCATGGAAATAGTATCATTTCTATTTTTCTCCCCTATCAACTGGGAGAATGCCTCTTTCCTTTAGGTCTTACCTAGATTTAGCTTCTGAGGACTTTGGTGCAGTGGTTATTTGTCACACAAAATGCACAAGCCTCTCCTATTGTAGCCACTGGTTGACTTTCTTTGGGCTCTCTCAGCACTGACAGAGTGAAAACAAATTGACTAGATATAGGCAGAGCAGACGCTGCTCCCACTGAGTGACTTGGGACAGATCTGATTTGGGCCTGAAATAGAATTTATTTATATGAGCTGATGATCTGACCCTTTTTCCCCCCTCGTTTTTCAAAGCAAAGCCAAAATTAACCTACTTGAAGGACTCCTTAACAATTCCTCATCTTCGCAGTTGCCAATGTTTCTTCATATTCTACTGAGAGATCAGGCCTTGAAGCACCAAAATATCAAAGGAAAGGCATTTCACAGGCTAATAATGACCAGGAGCAGGAAGTAATGGAAAACTCATGAGAAAACACATCTGGCAAGTGTTCAGGCTCAAATCATTGAGATGCTGTGCTTCACATTGCTTGGAATTCCCAAACTGGACCTGAGCTATGGAACTCATTTATAAATAGTCCAGGGAAAGAGTCACAGAGATGAGAAAAAAAAGAGACACTGTGACTGGGAATTGGGGAGTGAGAAACAGGGAACTGCAGGGGAAGCGTCCCCCACCTCTTTGCCCTTGCTAAATGAGTTTAAATAGTTATCAGTATTCGTGTAATCATTTGTGCTTAATGATCTAATGGAATATTTGATTGTACTTTAAAACTTAAGAGGGGGAAAAAAAGTATGAGTCTACTCCGAAGTCCACTAGAGGGCGCTCCGAGTCAATTTATAATCAGGAAAGCAACCAAGGATGGGAATGGAATCTACTCATATAATAATAGAATCGACCAGATGGGAAGAGACCTCCGAGATTATCCAGTCCAACCTATAATCACTTGTTTAGGCACAGTTCAGTACTCGTTTAGGTACAGTTCTACCAGCCCTAATGAGTTTTCCTCCCTCTTTATGCAATTACTTTTCTAAGCAAAACACATCAAACAAAACACAAACAACAAAAAAAAATCCCCAAACTATAAAACTTCCAAACCAGCCCACAGATTAGCACTGAAATATCACCCAGATCTCGCTATTTGACGGCATAGTTTATTCTTCCCCTCACCCTGTAATTCAGAGACAAGCCTCCTCGTTTCATTTTGATGCTGCCTGGGTTAGATAAGCTGACATCTTATATAGCCACAGATCTCTGCTGTACCTCAAGAAGTTTCCTAAGGAAATCTCGTTGAAAGAGTGTGTTATAGGATTCTGTAATTTGTTACAGAAGCACAGACATGTGCAGGTTGGCAAAGCCCCTCAGGGGCACCAAGTCCAACCTAGAACTCTACTCTGCAACATTCGCCTTAAACCATATCCCTAAGCACCACATCCGAACCACCCTTAAACACAACCAGGCTGGGTGACTCCACCACCTCCTTGGGCAGCTCATTCCACTGCCTGACCACTCTCTCAGTGAAAAACTTCTAATGTCAAATCTCAACCTCCCCAGCCTCAGCTTGAGGCCATTCCCCCTTGCTCTGTCTCCAATGACCTGCGAGAAGAGCCCAGCAGCAGCCTCTCCACAATATCATTTCAGGTTGTTGTAGACAGCAACGAGGTCTGCCCTTACCTTCCTCTTCCTCCAACATCTTCAGCTCCCTCAGTCACTCCTCATAAGATTTATTCTCCAGGCCCTATTTCTGATATGTGTTTGTTTTGTTGCTGTTTGGTTTTTGGTGTTTGTTTGGTTTTTTAAGCAATGTCCCCTGTTAACTTTAAATATTCACAAAATCAAACAATCTGAATTCCACTGAATTGTTCTTTCAACTGTTTCACAGATTTTCTCACACCATCTGCAAAATGTAGTTGCATGAGACCAGTACTCATTCCCTGGTCCTACCAAACAGAGCTCTGATATGATTTTCACACAACATTTTTGCCTGTGTTACACCCTGGACAGCAAATGTTACGGGAAAAGAGGGGACACTGTAGCTTTAAACTCATCCTTGATGTGCTCAAAGCAGCTCCAGAGCTTCCTAAGGGACAGATTTAGACTCTTTAAAATTCCCTAGACTAAAAGAGCATTGCACAAACTGTTACAGTGCAAAAAGCTGCTACTTCTTTCCAGATGCCATCTTTCCATCAGAGATTTTCTTTCAATTTGCAGTGAGATGAGAAAGAAAAACAAAATGAAAGTCACTTATCTCAGAGGTCCACTGATCTGTACTTAAGCTGTTCTAACTCTGCTTGTTCCTGCATCCCAGTTCCCAAGGAGTGACCTGGCAGAGCAGCTCTGCTCTAATCAGGAAATGTTTTTGAAGCAATGTAAGATTGTTTTAGAGATAATCTCCATCCACTGCAGAAGCAGTCTGCAGTAAGAGTACCCAGCTAATTGAAGAGAGCATAGAATCATAGAATGGTTTAGGTTGGAAGGGACCTCAAGGATCATCCAGCTCCAACCCCCTGCCATAGGCAGGGACACCTCCCACTAGAGCAGGCTGCTCAAGGCCTCATCCAGCCTGGCCTTAAACGCCTCCAGGGAGGAAGCAGCCACAACCTCCCTGGGCAACCTGTGCCAGTGTCTCACCACCCTCACTGTAAAGAACTTCCTCCTAATATCCAGTCTGAATCTCCCCTCTGCCAGCTTAAACCCATTCCCCCTCGTGCTAACATTACTAGACCTTGTCAATAGTCCCTCCCCAGCTTTCCTGTAGGCTCCCTTCAGATACTGGAAAGCCACTATAAGGTCTCCTCAAAGCCTTCTCTTCTCCAGGCTGAAGAGCCCCAACTCTCTCAGCCTGTCCTCATAGCATAAGATAGAGCATCTCCTGGACTGAGCATCATCTTTTCACAACACACATTAAATCTGCACCTGCTCATCTTCAGGTTATAGCACTGGTCAGGCCACACCTTGAGTGCTGTGTCCAGTTCTGGGCCTCTCAATTCAAGAGAGATGTTGAGGTACTAGAATGTGTCGAGAGAAGGGCAATGCAGCTGGTGAAAGGTCTGGAGCACAGCCCTGTGAGAAGAGGCTGAAGGAGATGGGAGTGTGCAGCCTGCAGAAGAGGAGGCTCAGGGCAGAGCTCATTGCTGTCTACAATTACCTGAAGGGAGGCTATAGCCAGGTGGGGTTGGTCTCTTCTGCCAGGCAACCAGCAACAGAAGAAGGGGACACAGCCTCAAGCTGTGCCAGGGCAGGTCTAGGCTGGATGTTAGGAGGAAGTTGTTGGCAGAGAGAGAGATTGGCATTGGAATGGGCTGCCCAGGGAGGTGGTGGAGTCGCATCCCTGGGGGTGTTCAAGCAAAGCCTGGATAGGGCACTTAGTGCCATGGTCTGGTTGATAGGTTGGACTGGATGATCTTGGAGGTCTCTTCCAACCTGGTTGATTCTATGATTCTAAGACTTGCCTGAGTTCCTGAGCAGTCTGCTTTGGTGACAGGTAAGAGGGGATCACTGCACAGTATTTAAGAGAGAATGCTGGAGATGAAAGGCTTTTCAAATTAACTAAATCACCAACTAAAGTTATCCAGAGTAGGTACTTCAGAGAAATTGGAGCCTGCATTTAAGTATTCAGAGGTAAGGAAGTATTGCACTTCTAGCTCTCAAAAAGATCTCTATTTTTGATACACTAGGTTAATTGGAATGAATTTTGACATTTACAATCATAGAGCGGTTTAGGTGGAGAGGGACCTCAAAGCTCATCCAGTTCTAACCGCCCACCATAGGCAGAGACACCTCCCACTAGAACAGGTTGCTCAAAGTTTCATTCAACCTGGCTTTGAATACCTCCAGGGAGGTTCTGGATGACAGAATCACAGATTCTGTCATCCACAACCTCCCTTGGCAACCTGTGCCAGTGTTTCCCCACTCTGACTGTAAATGTTAGGCTTTAACATTTTGTTTCAAGGACTGATAGTGAACACATTTTCAGCAGAATCATCTAGCAGTCAATAAAACCCCCTGCCCATTGCTATCCATCTTCACCCTCTGTGACCTCTGAGAAATGGAACCTGAAAGAAATCGTCACATGGTCTAGCAGTAGCTGAATGTTCAGAGAGCACTTTGCTTGCCACCTTGTCAGAGCTCATGCTCCCCATCACACAATAGTAAATGAACAGAAATTTCTAGCCCTTGTTGGTATGGACTGAATTCCTTTCTCAAATGCAGACCTTTGCCCAGGTTGTTTGGCTTCAGAAGAAATTAGTGTGTCATTTTGGAGAGGTGAACCCATGCAGCCACATATGGGACCTTAGACACTGGTGGTTACGACTTTCATCCTTTCTGATCTACAGTTTCAGGTTTGGGCTTTGGTTGGGTTTTTTTATTGTCATATTATTATTATGAGAAAGATTGAAGCCAGAAGACAGCACACACAACACATGCACTAACCAGGAACGAGACCTTACTAAATAAGAGCATTTCCCTGACCTTGGCAAAGGGTGAGGCTGTTTCACAGGGGCACCACCCGAGTGCCATTTGTTGAAGACTCAGAATTGTGCTCTTTGGTTTTCCAAAGGATCATTCTTAATTTTTCTTTTTAAAGCACCTCAGTCTCTTATTCTCATGTATTAATAAACAGCCACAGGAGCATGACCAGACTGCAACATCCACACCCTAGGATATTTCAGGAAAAAAAAACCCAGATCAAACTGATTTTGAAAGAAAGTGAAGTCAAGCAGCTTCCCTTTGACCTCACATACAAATTTCATCACAGACAGTAATCTCACCACCTAACCTGACACAGAGCCTGTGTTTAGCATCTCAAACTGAATGTTTTTCAGTATATTATACAAAATCAGTTTTCATATTGACTAACAAAATCCACCCTGAGAAATCTCTAGTTCTGCTTTTCCCCTGCAGCCCAAGGGTTTGAAGTCCTTCAATGCCTGTAAACTCAGGATCAGAGAACACGGAAATGACCCAGCAGGTGCATTTGCTGTTTTACTCCTTTTTTCTAGCCACAAGCTCAGCTAATATCCAGTTTTTTAGCTCTGTGCTCCAGCAGATGAGTAGATTAAACTGGAATTTGACTTAGATGTGTTGCTGCTTGGTTTTTGCTACTGGCAAGACCTATATGCAGTTCATAGAATCAACCAGGTTGGAAGAGACCTCCAAGATCATCCAGTCCAACCTAGCACCCAGCCCTGGCCAATTAACCAGACCATGGCACTAAGTGCCTCATCCAGGCTTTTCTTGAACACCTCCAGGCACGGCAACTCCACCACCTCCCTGGGCAGCCCATTCCAATGCCAATCACTCTCTCTGCCAACAACTTCCTCCTAACACCCAGCCTAGACCTGCCCTGGCACAACTTGAGACTGTGTCCCCTTGTTCTGTTGCTGGTTGCCTGGGAGAAGAGATCAACCCCACCTGGCTACAGCCTCCCTTCAGGTACCTGTAGACAGCAGAGATCACCCCTGAGCCTCCTCTTCTCCAGGCTGAACAACCCCAGTTATTTTTATGCCCTCTGGTGACAGTACCATCTGCTGACCTGAAAGTGGGGCAAATTGACCAAAGACTCAATAGTCCTCCAGAACACAAAGGATAAAAACAAAAAATAAATCAAGGGAAGAAAGAATTGAAAACTCCAAATGCTGATTTTCCCCGCAGCTCATTTCCTCATCATTTCTTTCTCTTCTGTTTCTTAGCAGTGGGATCTGACAGCACCATCCTATTTCACCACATAGCCCCAACAGCTCCTGTTATATTTATCATCAACTTACAGACTTAAAAGAGAATCTTTTAACACAATAGATCTAGAGGCTTGCAGTCCCTCTAGGAATTTATGAAGCTGAAAAAGTAAAGGAATTCCAAAAGCTGCAGATAATATAGATAAGCTGATAGACAAAACAAGCCCAAATTCAGCCCTACAGAGGTCCTTGACCATAGTTCTGGTTAAAAAAAAAAAATCCACAAAGTTTGTATTTAGTTTCACATTTTGAATGAATAAAAGCATCAAAATAGGTACCACAAGAAGCAGCAGACAGTCCTTGGTGCATTTCAGGAGTACAGCTGTGTCAGCCTTTTTGCTTACTTTTGCAGTCTGTGTAGCCTGCTTTCATTTACTTTTTAATATTAGTTTATAGGTTAAGCAAAATCTGTTCAGTCTGTAGGGCAGACAGAGAATTTATCCTAACAGAGTGAACTGTGGTGATATCAACTGGCCCAGGCCAACCTCATCACAATCAAAAAGGCCAAGTGTAAGGTTCTGCACCTACATCGGTGCAATCTCAAGCACAACTCCAGGATGGGTGGGGAATAGCTGAGAGCAGCCCTGAGGAACAGGCCCTGGGGGTCTGGGCTGATGAAAAGCTCAACAGGAGCCTGCAGTGTGAGTGCAGCCCAGACAGCAACCCTGTGCTGGGCTGCAGCAAGAGCAGTGTGGGCAGCAGGGCAAGGGAGGGGATTCTGCCCCTTGGCTCTGCTCTCCTCAGACCCCTCCTGCAGTCCTGGGTGCAGTTCTGGAGCCCCCAACACATGAAGGACATGGAAGTGTTGGAGCCAGTCCAGAGGAGGCCACCAAGATGCTCAAAGGGCTGCAGCAGCTCTGCTGTGAGGACAGGCTGAGAGTTGAGGCTCGTCACCCTGGAGAAGAGAAGGCTTCGAGGAGACCTTATAGTGGCCTTCCAGTATCTGAAGGGAGCTACAGGAAGACTGTGGAGGGACTATTGACAAGGTTTTGTTATGACAGGATGAGGAGGAACGGGTTTAAACTGGCAGAGGGGAGATCCCAACTAGATGTTACAAAAGAGTCCTTTCCAGTGAGGGTGGTGAGACACTGGCACAAGTTTCCCAGGAAGGTTGTGGCTGCTCCCTCCCTGGAAGTGTTCAAGGCCAGGTTGGATGAGACCTTGAGTGACCTGTTCTGGTGGGAGGTGTCCCTGCCTATGGCAGGCGGTTGGAACTGGATGAGGTTTGAGGTCCCTTCCAGCCTAAGCCACTCTATGATTCTATTTAATTCCTCAGGTAATACAATGAATGCAGGGTGAAATTTATTTCTAAAGATGAGTTCTTCTCTCATTTCCATCTGAACAAACACAAAATGAATTTTGATGTGGTAACGATATCTTAAGCAGCATCACCAACACAAAAAACCTAGGGTCTGGTGAACATATTTCATGCTGCAACCACTGCCAGCTGATGGAGCAAAACCCAGATGTGCAAGCTGGTACTCAAATAAGGAGCCTTTCAGCTCCTGTAAAGGTCAATTATGGCATTTGTGGGTCCAGAAAGGAATGTGTAAATATGATTTTCAGTGAACAGAGAAGTTGCTTTATTCTAACTAGGAAAACCCATCCAGCAGATGATCTAAGCAACAGACATAGTTGATAAATTCTTTATGAGAAACTAAAATATTTTCAATCTTTAGATGGACTGTAAGGCAGGAAGTAACCTTCAAGTGACTCTAGAAGATGGGCTGAGTTCCTCTTCTGGTTCTACCAGGAACATGCTGTACAATGAAGCAAACTATTTCACCTCTCCCAGTCTCATTGTTTGTGAATATTCATTACTCCTCTTGTAAGAGAGGGAGCAGGCATAAAACATTTCTGTTGAGTGTCTGGAGCATTGATACAGTCAAACTAAATCAAGTGATCAGTAAATTGATAATTTTGAGGACCAGTTAAGATTTGCACTATCCGGTTAAAGCCATGATCTCAGTGTTCATATTGGTTTGATATGATTGCAGATGATGAAGCCTAGCCTAATAAGAACTATACACTCCTGTTTAATTGGCTAGCCTTTTTTTCCACTTCATTTCTTGTGCAAAAGACAGAAAAGAGACAGAAATGGTGTAGGAGGACTTGCTGTGGTTTTGTGCAAGTGAAAATGTCAGAAGATTGAGTAAGCAAGAACAGAAGTCAGAAAGCTAATATGGGCCAAGCCCACAGCTTCTCCAAATGAAGATTTTTTTTTTACCCATGGGAAAATGCAGATTCTCAGTCCTTCAAACTGCAAGTGTCAGTGATGTCTGTCAACATTAACTTGCAGCTCTGAAGATGTCTCCATCTCATTGTTGTAGTCAAGCCCAGAGCAGGGGGATTCGTTGGAGTTGTGCTCTCGTGATTGAGTGGCATTGCATAAGCTCATTGCTTCTAGAAAGATCAATCTAAAAGCATAAAGAGCTAGTATGAAATTGGATTCATTTTTACAGGCATTATTAATTCCATTAATAGATCTTTAAAACAGAATCCTTCTTTACATAGGGAAGACTCCCAGTTGCTTGTGTCTACCTCCTGTATGACACATAAACTTAGGATTCAGAGATGTTGGCTTTCACAGCATCAAAGGATGATAAGGGTTGAAAGGGACCTCTGAAGATCATCAAGTCCAATCCCCCTGACAGAGCATGTTCACTTAGAGCAGGATGGTCTGTTCACTTAGAGCAGGATGGTCTAGAGAACCCCAATATCCAGGTTTTCTGTCTCCTCAACACCTTCTCTTTCAGATCTCTTGAACGTTACAACACACGACAGCAAAGTACAGCACATCCTTCTCTGTTTCCATTCTCCTTCTATCTGCACATTCGGAAGCATCTTCTAATCACTGGGTTAGGAAAAGAGTAAACAAAGGATCCCTGCTTGGCCACCTCTTTCTAATCTTAGCTTGATGGATCCTATCCAGTGTGACCACTTTTGGCTGTTTACTGTCTCCCTGGGACAGAGGCCATCTTCCAGCTCTGGCCCTTTCCCAGGTACTTCTGGCTCTGCTGTGTTGTGCTTCAGATGCCATACCCAGGCCATGCAGCACACTAAGGATGCTGCACACAGTGCTTTACAGGGTGGCTTAATTGTCCTTTCTCTTTGGCCCTCAATTCTTTCTTTTTCTTCCCCCCCCACCCCCCTCCCTGCAATAATACTCATTATGTTTTCTGAGCAGGACTTTAGTTTGAGAAATAAGATTTCTGGTGCTAACAGAAAATATGAAGTTCCTCACTGTGCTTAGTCTTTATTTGCTTTTCCCTCCTGGCACTGCTTTGCTTTTTATCAAGTGATGAATTCACAGATGAATGTTAAGCAGTCAGACTGCTAGCAACAGACAGAAAACTCATCTGTATGTTGCTCCAGAAAGACTCTGTTATCATTTTTGTCTCAGGGTACTCAATCAGTATTTTAAAAGATGCTCAGTTACAGATAAACTTCAAATCACAGCACAAATAAAATCAGTAGCTACAAGCAAATGAATCCAACCATGCAGCACTTAATAATAGAATAGAATCAACCAGGTTGGAAGAGACCTCCAAGATCATCCAGTCCAAGGTCTAGTAATGTCAGGACGAGGGGGAATGGGTTTAAGCTGGAGGAGGGGAGATTTAGACTGGATGTTAGGAGGAAGTTCTTTCCAGTGAGGGTGGTGAGACACTGGCACAGGTTGCCCAGGGAGGTTGTGGCTGCTTCCTCCCTGGAGGCGTTTAAGGCCAGGCTGGATGAGGCCTTGAGCAGCCTGCTCTAGTGGGAGGTGTCCCTGCCTATGGAGGGGGGTTGGAGCTGGATGATCCTTGAGGTCCCTTCCAACCTAAACCATTCTAGGATTCTAACCTATCACCCAGCCCTATCCAGTCAACCAGACCATGGCACCAAGTGCCTCATCCAGGCTTTTCTTCAACACTTCCAGAGATGGTGACTCCACCACCTCCCTGGGCAGCCCATTCCAATGCCAATCACTCTCTCCGCCAACAACTTCCTCCTAACATCCAGCCTAGACCTGCCCTGGCACAGCTTGAGACAAATTGGTTTTGTAATGGCCATGGATCAAGTCAGTTTCTAGTCTTAACTGCCAAGGACAATATCAACACCAGAAAAATGTAGCTAAATTATTTCTTTTTGTCTAGTCTTTCATGTTTGATTTCTTCCTATATCCTAAATAAATTTAGAGTGGGATTTGTTGTTTGGTTTTTTTTTTAGCTTATTAGCTTTAAATGTTTTCACTCTCCAAATATGTGAACTTTTATTTACCACCAAAATATATCAACTAATTTTTTAGGGGTGGTAAGAGATGTGCTCCGCCATAAGCAGTACTTTGCATTTCATTGCACTTGCTAAATAGGGGAAGACAATCATGGAATCACAAAGCTTGGAAAAGGCCTCTAAGGTCATTGAGTCCAACTGTTAATGCAACACCACCATGGTGACTAAGCTGTTTCCCAAGCGTACATCCTCATGGTTTCTAACATCTCTGAGGGTGTTGACTCCACCACTTGCCTAGGCAGCCTGTTCCAATGCCTTACCTGTCTCTCAGTGAAGAAGTTTTTTCCTAACTCCCAATCCAAATCTCCCCTGGCACAGCTTAAACCCATTCCCTCTCATCTTATCAATAGTTACTTGGGAGAAGAGACCAACACTGCCTTACTACAACTGCCTTTCAGGGAGCTGTAGAGAGCACTGACAACTCTCAATCTCTTCTCTAGACTAAACAACTTCAGCTCCCTCAGTCACTCCTAAGACTTCTACTCCAAACCCTTCACCAGCTTTGCTGCCCGTTAACGCATCCTGCACTTTACAATATGGAGCCAAAGTTACAGCTTCAGGCATTTGTCTGTCTAATCTGAAAGATGCAACAAATCCTTTTTCTCCTGTTGAGTCATGTGTTTAAGCATTTTGCCTCTGGTTCTGCAGAGCCTGTGAATTCTAAGCTGCACCAGAAGGAAACATTGAACAACACAAAACCAAGCAGGGTAATCCTTGGCTGATTTCAAAACTGGCATAGCACCACTGGCACACTGACAATGGCATCAGATTACTCCTATCATTTTTCATGTCATTCACAAATTTAGCTACTATAAAACCAAGATTCTGCCAGACAGCTGCCAGTGAAGAACTCTAGCTTGATAGATCTAATCACATAGGAAAACAACCTACCAGATCTGCATGTTGCTCCAGATCTACCAGAGGTGTTCACATACATATCACAGAATGGCTTAGGTTAGGAGGGACCTCAAAGATCATCTACTCCAACCTCTCCACCATGGGCAGGGACATCTCTAAACTAAACTCTGCTATTCGAGGCCTCATCCAACCTGGCTTTGAACAGCCCCAGGGAGGAGGCATCCTCACCCTCCCTGGGCAGCCTGTTCCAGAGTCTCACCACCCTTGTACTGAAAAACTTCTTCCTAAGATCCAGTCTAAACCTACTCTCCCTCAACTAGACTGAGCTGCTCAAAACTTCAGCCAGCCTGGCCCTGAACATCAGCAAGGAGGAGGCATCCACAACCTCCCTGGGCAGCCTATTCCAGAGTCTCACTACCCTCATACTGAAAAACTTTTCCCTAAGATCCAGTCTAAACCTACTCTCCCTCAGCTTCAAACCATTTCTCCCTGTCCTGTATCTAGACACCCTGATGACAAGTCCCTCTCCAGTCTTACTGTAGGATCCATTCAGGTACTGAAAGGTAGCTCTAAGGTCCCCCTGGAGCCTTCTCTTCTCCATGCTGAACCAGCCCAGCTCCCTCAGCCTATCCTCATAGCAGAGGTGCTCCAGCTCTTCCATCATCCCTGCTGCCCTCCTCTGGACTTTCTCCATTACATACTAGGAAAGAAAAAGGTCATCTTGATTTTTGTGAGGTTTTTTTCCAGTAGATCCTCATTTTTTAAAGCCTGGTAAACCAGATTTTAACTATCTCTACCAAACATTTAGCAGCTAATCTACAAAGTTGCTAGGCAGAGGACTTTCCTTCTTCAAGGAACTGCTGCCCAGGTGGAGAACAAATGTTCTGGGTGGCCTGGGTGTTTCCCTAATTTGAGTTAATCAGTGAGAAAAAACTTGGAAGTGTTAATCCCATGCACATTCAGCTTACTTTTTGCAATGCTGCAGATTGATTTCACCACACAGTAAGGAAAGTACTTGCAAAAAATCCCTAGATAGTGTGCTGTAATAAAGTCCTGTTCCTTCCTGAATCTATATATTTGTTGCTTATGGTATTTGGCTCTGGGGTTTGGGGCTGGTGGTGGATTTTTGCTTTATCTGAGCACACTTAGTTTTACACAAGCTGAAAACTCCATGATGTGCATATAACTCTCATTAACTTAATGTGAGCTCTCAAAAGCACAAAGCAGACACATGGGACTACAATGCCATACCTGACTCATTCTTCAATCTCTGATCCTTCCCAGTAAGTTGTTTTTGAAGCATAACAGCATTTTTATGTGACCATCCCTTCCTATCTTACAGGATTCAAACCTGAAGGACCATTTTTCTTTGACCCACAAGTGAAAAACCAGGATAGCTAAGCCTGGACTCTCTTCTAACATAAATTTTCTGTGACCTTGGTGAACTGAAGTGATGTTTGATCCACGCTCTGCCAGGGACACGGTGGCAGGACAAGAGCAGAATACAGAGCACGCAGCCATCCGCTCACACTGCCTGCCTGCTGCTTACAAAATGAACTCCCCTCTGGCTCTAATTGTACTGCAGGACACAGAGCTTTTGTAGAACTGGGGAGATTCAAGGATTTCTGTGATTTGAAAAGAGAAATCTCTCTCCTATGGAGAAGAGCACCACCTATTTTTTAATGGGCTGTGTGACCATTCTGTACAACTGAGGAAAAAGGAGAACTCTTCCCTCATGCCAGAAGTATTTAGAGATTTGAGTCTCTGAAAGTCTAATAGAACCAATTAATTTGTGATATGAACTCCTGCACTTCTGGGAAGCAGCTTCCATCTCTGCTGTTGTGTCTTTCAGATCCTGCGGTTCCTGAGGAGTCACCCCTGGTTAGCTGACATCCATGGAAAGAAACAGCAAAAGGGGCCAAGCACATACAGCCCAGTGCTCAAACACTGCTCTAGCCTGCCATTTATGTAGAAAAAGCTGAAGTGAAAATATGAGAGCTCTGAACTCAGTGGAGTAGGAAAAGACAAGAAGTGTTTAATGGTCAGGAATATTTTTAATGCTGTGTCATGCATAAGCCTCTAAAGTGTGGAGAGAACAATAGAGCCCCCACTGCAGGCATTCCAGTTTCCACAGGCAAAACTGGGAGCCCTCAGATATGCACAGCCTGACCACCCACTTGAACTGATCTTAGAATAGAATCAGCTAGGTTGGAAGAGACCTCCAAGATCATCCAGTCCAACCTAGCACCCAGCCCTAGCCAGTCAACCAGACCATGGCACTAAGTGCCTCATCCAGGCTTTTCATAGAATCATAGAATGGTTTAGGTTGGAAGGGACCTCAAGGATCATCCAGCTCCAACCCCCTGCCATAGGCAGGGACACCTCCCACTAGAGCAGGCTGCTCAAGGCCTCATCCAGCCTGGCCTTAAA
>WAAF01007995.1:404777-444107 GCA_013400475.1 Tricholaema leucomelas
AACCTCCCTCGTCCTACTGGCCACACTGTTCCTGATACAGGCCACATCTTCCCTCCGGAGATCATGGATGCTATAAAGAAAGTGGGAGGAGTAGAGAAGGAGTTGCTAAATAAACCTTTTGCATCATCATTTTACTTCACATTAGAATGATTAAAAATCAAAACAAATTAAAAAACCCACAAACCCACTCACCCCCAAACCAAACAAGAACAAATGAAAGAAGAAAGAAGGAAAAACATCCCTTGCAAACTTAAGGAGAGAGACTTGAAAATCTTTCAGCACTGCTATCTGCAACAAACTGAGAGAGTGCTGATGGGAAGAGAACGAGCTCTATACAGTTCTGGCAGCACTAAGCCATTCCAGCTGGTTCCAAAAGCATTTTGCTTCTGCACCCCCCAAACTTGCATCCCTTTCCTCCAGAAACACACTGTTTCAGTTACCTAAGGTAACAGAAAATCAAATTGGCAAGGAAAGTACAAAAACCAGGTTTTGTGCAGAGTTTGCAAGTTGAAGCAGCTCACCAAAGAGTTCAATGCAGCTGAGAGCTTCTTTATAATGTATGTTTATAATATATGGTCTGGTTGACTGGATAGGGCTGGGTGCTAGGTTGGACTGGATGATCTTGGAGGTCTCTTCCAGCCTGGCTGATTCTATGTTTCTATGTGGCAGGGGACCTCGGGAACAGGAGGGGAGAGGAGTGAGAATACCTCTGCTGTAAGTGCATTCCCTCCTGCCTGCAACCACAGAGATGAGTCTTTACCTCCAGATTTAGTGAGCTAGAGGACAAGTTTGAAATACATGCTTCAGTTGACTAGGAGGGAAATCTCCAGGTGGATTTTTTTCCTACCTGATAGCTTTGCTATGTCTTAGATGTATTCCAGAGAGTTTCTACAGCATTTCTGCATGCTTTAAATGCTTCCAATAATCTGGGAGATAATCTTTGACACAAGCTAAACGGTTTGCCAGTACCTTCACCCAGGCATCTGAAATGTAACAGCTCTGTGGTTTGATTCAGCAATCTAAAACGTCCCAAGGGACAGGACAGTGCAGAGCATTAAATAAGGCTATACAGAGAGGGGGAAATAATTGAGCATATAATAAGGCTATAAAGAGAGGGGGAAATAATTGAGTGATGTACAACATTCCAGTCATGTTATATCCAAGCAATAAAAGCAAATGTAAAGCCTTCAAGTTAGAAAAATCAGGGTCAGAATGTTCAACAAGATACAGCACAATTGTTCAGGTCTGCAAAGGCTTTGGCATCTTGCCAGGGGAGTGAAGGCTGAGCTTTCATTAATTTTACTTTTGTGTTAATATTGCTGCTATTAAACCTGAATGAGTTGAGCAATCAAAAGAGCAGAGTTGTCCTTATCATCATCATCTTACTCTGATGTTATGCAAAAGCCTACCCCTCTATTCACTTAGAATCGTAGAATCAAGCAGGTTGGAAGAGAGCTCCAAGCTCATCCAGTCCAACCTAGCACCCAGCCTTAGCCAATCAACTAAGTGCCTCATCCAGACTTTTCTTTAACACCTCCAGAGATAGTGACTCCACCACCTCCCTGGGCAGCCCATTCCAATGCCAATCACTCTCTCTGGCAAGAACTCCTTCCCAACATCCAGCCTAGACCTCACCTGGCACAACCTGAGACTGTGTCCTCTTGTTCTGTTGCTGGTTGCATGGGAGAAGAGACCAACCCCACCTGGCTACAGCCTCCCTACTATTAGCCAGGCAGAGAGCAAGGCTCACTCTGACTATAATTACTAATATTCTTTGGGATGCTTCAGGCACTTTGTGCTTGGATGAATGATGCAGATTGCTGCTGCTGCTCCTTTCATGTGGAAACCTTTCTGTTTTAGAAGTTTCTTCATTCCACAGCAAATGCTTAAAGAGGTAATAGTATTTTCAAACAGCATCTAAAATAAAATAGTAGTAAGTCCCATTTCATAGGATTTCCCAGTATTGTTCCTCCTCCTTTTGACAGGAACTCTGCATGAAATACCTGAGTCTCCAGAGAGTAACATGAAGGAGGCAGAATGCTGGAGTAGCTGCTAAGATGAGGGGAAAAAACCTAACACAACAATTTCATTTCTATAAATGCTTATAAACATTTTCAGACATTGCTTAGATGCTCTTTAAATAAACTACACAGCTTTCACTTCTAATCATCACTGAGTAAATGAAAGGAATGCTCTGCTCTATTGAAAAGCATTTGGAATGAATTTTAGCCTGGATAGCTTATATAATACTACTGGTCTTAGTTTTCCTTTGTTTCCCTTATAGGGGATTGGAAAGAAACGGGAATAGTTGTAGTGATATTGTCCTGAGGTCATAATATTCTTAAAGGAATTACCAGGTTTAGAGGCTTCACTGCTTTCCAAGCACAATTAAAATCACTCAAGTTTTTTTTTGCAGTGCCACCTCTGAGCTCCCATGAAGTTGGTTTCATTGCCAATAAATCTGTTGAACCACAAGCTCCAGTAAATTATTATGGGAGGACATATTGTACTATTTTCTCTACATATCTCTGGATCATCTGAGCTGATGACTTTCTGTCCAAGACTGCAAGACTTCACCTAAAAATAGTAGTAAGGAGATAGTACATTTGTGTGAACACAGTGGTTGAAAAAGAGTTGAACATACCAAGAGCTTCTTAAGGAGTTTGAGTTTTGGGGCTCTGTCACTTATTTGGTTTTGACGTTTTAGGTTTCTTTTTTTCAGTGATCTCTGTTACTTAAAGTCAGTTCAGTGACTAGAAATTTTGATCATCCAATCTAAAAATTGAAGCAAATATTCCTGTTCAGTCACATTCCAGTCCTCTTGCATAGTACAGTTGGTGACAGAGAGTTGTGAATAGGGACTAACCTAGAGGCTTCACTAAACATTTCAAAGGGCATGGCAAAAACTACTGCACACAGCTCAAGCACACAGGTACTCTAAGATGAAGTTCTTCAGCTACAAGAAGAAACACCAAACAGAATGAATTACTCCTGCAGAACAATTGTGCACAACTCATTTTGAGAAGTGGAAATGAACTAACTACAACTGTCATAGAACCAGAGAACCCTGAATGCAGCACTACCGCTCACATACAACAAGAGGCACATCACTCAGCAGCTGACTGTGGTAAAGGTGCAATGTGAACCTCTAGTTTGGCCTATCTGTACCAGACATTTTACCTCTCCCTGGAAATGCATCTGCAACATTAATTATGTGTACTCACAAAGCATGCAGCATGAGGAAACGATTAAAAGTTGTTTGCTACTAAACTTAGTGGTCAGTGTTTGTCAGCTAGGTTTGGTACAAATCACAATGGCCACATCAACTGGCCCACACCATACAGCTGTACAATAATCATCAGCATCTTAAGCCTGCTATCAGTAGCAATGAAAACACTCAATTTATGGAGCAATCCTGACCCCAGAAACTAGCATGCTATTCTGCATTTGAGATTCACAGGATCACAGGATGGCAGGGGTTGGAAGGGATCCAAAAAGATCACCAAATCCAACCCCCTGCCAGAGCAGAACCATACAGCCTAGCTCAGGTCGCACAGGAACACATCCAGACAGGCCTGGAAAGGCTCCAGAGAAGGAGACTCCACAACCTCTCTAGGGAGCCTGTTCCAGTGCTCTATGACCCTTCCAGGAAAGAAGTTCCCTCTTGTGTTGAGCTGGAACCTCCTGTGCTGCAGCTTATATGCACTGCTCTTTGTCCTACCACAGGAAGCAAATGAGCAGAGCCTCTGTGGGCATCTCCCCCTTCCCCCCCCCCCAAATTTATAAACATTTCTCAAATCCTCTCTCTGTCTTCTTTTCTCCAGACTAAACACCCTCAGGTATCTCAGCCTCTCCTCATCAGGCAGTGTTCCAGTCCCCTAATCATCCTTGCAGCCCTCCACTGGACCCTCTCCAGCAGATCCCTGTCCCTCTTCAACTGGGGAGCCCAAAACTGAAGACAGTATTCAAGATGAGGTCTCACCAGGGCAGAATAGAGAGGAAGAACCACCTCCCTTGATCTACTTGATCTACTGGACACACTCTTTTTAAGATACCCCAGGATCCCAGTGGTCCTCTTGGCCACAAGGGCACATTACTGTGCCATGGATGTTATCCATCAGCACTCCCAGGTCCCTCTCCACAGGGCTGCTCTCCAGCAGATCACCTCCCAGCCTGTACTGCTGCAGTTTATTATTCCTCCCCAGACACAGAGATTCCTCTGTACACATTATTCTTGTGCTACAAACTCAGGGGCTAGGTATGAAGGAGCAATTGATCTTCATGGAACTGCAATTTGGAAGTGTGTTTTCCTTCTTATTCAGAGCTCTATTTTGTTGTTTGATGAATTAAAACAATCATAATAAAAGCTCACTCAATCAAAAAGAAACAACCTCTACTCTGGCCTATAAACTCTATTACCCTGGGTTGCTCCACAGAGTTGTGCTTGGACGAGGCGTAGATCACCTTTCTTTTTAGCTCTGGTTAATGCAGAATGGTCCTTGCTGAGAGTCCAGTAACATAAATTGAAGTTTTGGTAATCTCATTTGGAAAACAGCAGAAACCAGTACTATATACCAGGCACTGCCAACACTTAACTGTCAAAGCTGCAGTTATTAATAGGTAATAGCTACAGTTTACTTCAAAGTAGGGCTTGCTGTTGTTTTCTCTGTACATAACTTGGTCAGATTACAGAATCATAGAATGGTTTAGGTTGGAAGGGACCTCAAAGCTCATCCAGTTCCAACCCCCTGCCATAGACAGGGACCCCTCCCACTAGAACAGGTCGCTCAAGGCCTCAAAAACCTGGGCTTGAACACCTCCTTGGAGAGAGCAGCCACAACCTCCCTGAGCAACCAGTGCCAGTGTCTCCCCATCCTCACTGCAAAGAACCCTTTCCTAACATCACGTTTGAATCTCCCTTCTGCCAGTTCAAGCCCATTACTCCTTGTCCTGCCATTACAAGACCTCATCAATAATCCCTCCCCAGCTCTCCTGTAGCCCCCTTTCAGATACTGAAAGGCTACTACAAGGTATCCTCAAAGCCTTCTCTTCTCCATGCTGCAGAGCTCCAGCTCTTATATCCTGTCCTCATAGTGGAGGTGCAACACACACAGCAGACTGCTACTTTCTTCCCTGCAAACATATCTGCATCTTGTAATGAGAGTGATAGAGACCAATATTTACATCTATTCTCAAAGGCTGTGTCTACAGGCATCCTGCCAACAAACTATCAACAGTACCAGATGGCAGGGGATTTCTTTAATGTTTTCCATCCCATCATCAATCATTTCTGGCTGTGTTATATTTGTATGTTGGGTCTCATCCAAAATCCATTGAAGGATTTAAATTCACTTGTGCATTGTTTGCAGCAGATCACGCTTTCACCCCAAGCCAAAAGGCAGCGTGCTCCCCAAAGTGGGGAGATCCATCCCAGCAGAAGACTCTGTCCCTGGACCATGAGATTGCCAAAGCACCAAGTGGTGCTGCAGCAGCCTCTTTGACAAGCAGGTGAAGGTCCTGTGTGCTTGCAGCTGCAGAGAAGCTTGGTTTGGTGAGTTCAGGCTTCAAGTGTGCAAGAAAACAAGAACTGTGCCCTTCAGCAAATTATCTCTCTGTGTTCTACACACTGTGAAAGGAAGCAGATCATTCTATCAAGAAATGTTCTACACTGTTTAAAGCCTGCAGCCCTTAGGTTTGGAAGGTTAACATGTGGTTTATATAATGCATAAACTGTTAATTGTACTCAGTTCTTCTCTGCAAGAACTAAACACAGACGAGTTTCTGCTTATTTTAAAGGCAGAGACAGCATTTTATCAACTGCTGACAGGTTTGGGCTTTTGAAATATGGCATCTATCAAGCCAAGTCCAGTTACACTCCAGCACAAAATTCTTAGTTATTTCATTCTGGCATTTGGGTCAGGAAGAGCTGGAAGAGGAGAGTTTGACCAGTTCCACTGTTTGTTCCTCCAGGCCACTGTCATTGAATCCAGAGGCCTGAAAATAGCTCAGTATCAGTGATAGCTGGTCAAGGTCTCTTCTTAGGTAAGGAGTGAGGGCAGGGGCAGTAAGGGAACTTTGAGTCAGTCCTGCTGTAGTTGAGGTGACATCCAGGCAGCCTTACAAACTCTCACAGTTGATTCTTAGGTCACTCTCATGTTTCCAAAGCAACGCAAGAAGGAAAACCACAGGAACAGCCTCAAGGCAATCAATTAAAGGTGAAGACTCCAAGCTCAAGCCCCTTAGTTATGAACTCCTCTTTCAAAAAGAGAACACCATTAGAGAAAAGCAAATAGGACTAAACAATGATAAGCTCAACAAGAAGGAATCCCTGTAAATAGCATTTTTTCTGTGTAGTTTCGACATGGCAAGGTTCTGAGGCCATGTCTCTACTGGCAAATTAAACAGTTGCTGGCAGAAGCTTGAGATGGTCTTTGCTCTAATGCTGTGTGGGGAGTGGCTGAGAGCAGCTCTGAGGAAAAGGACCTGGGAGGTGGGGAGGACATGAGTCTGGGCTGATGAAAAGCTCAACATGAGCCTGCAGTGTGAGTGCAGGCCAGACAGCAACCCTGTGCTGGGCTGCAGCAAGAGCAGTGTGGGCAGCAGGGCAAGGGAGGGGATTCTGCCCCTTGGCTCTGCTGTCCTCAGACCCCTCCTGCAGTCCTGGGTGCAGTTCTGAAGTCCCCAGCACAAGCAGGACATGGAAGTGTTGGAGCCAGTCCAGAGGAGGCCACCAAGATGCTGAGAGGGCTGCAGCAGCTCTGCTCTGAGCACAGGATGAGAGAGTTGGGGCTCTTCACCCTGGAGAAGAGAAGGCCTAGAGGGGACCTTGGAGTGGCCTTCCAGTATCTGAAGGTGGCTGCAGGAAAGCTGTGCAGGGACTATTGACAAGGTTGTGTAATGACAAGATGAGGAGCAATGAGTTCAAACTGGCAGAGGGGAGATTCAAACTAGATGATAGGAAGAAATTCTTTGCAGTGAGGGTGGTGAGACACTGGCACAGGTTGCCCAGGGAGGCTGTGGCTGCTCTTTCCCTGGAGGTGTTCAAGGCCAGGTTGGATGAGGCCTTGAGTGACCTGTTCTCATGAGAGGTGTCCCTGCCTATGGCAGGCGGTTGGAACTGGATGAGCTTTGAGGTCCCTTCAAACCTAAACCATTCTATGACTCTATGTCTCAATAAAACATTGTAAAAGAGCTTTAAATTACATTACTGAATCAATTTGATGGAGATCGCTCCCTCAGACTTCCTCTAGGCTGAATTCCAAACTAACAAAGAAAATCCCCTCCAAACTAGAAGTAGCCCTTTAACCTTCAATAAGTGTAAAAACCCCAATGGAGTCCAGAGAAACCACTGAACAGCAGGGACCACTAACACATCACTTCATACAAAAAATAAAGTCTCTAATACAGAAATTAATAATCTCTAATAAAAAAAAAAAAATCAATAACCTCTCTCTGAGGCTATTTAGGGTGACAAAGCTGGTGAGGGACCTGGAGCACAGCCCTGTGAGGAGAGGCTGAGGGAGCTGGGGGTGTGCAGCCTGCAGAAGAGGAGGCTGAGGGCAGAGCTCATTGCTGTCTGCAGCTCCCTGCAGGGAGGCTGTAGCCAGGTGGGGTTGGTCTCTTCTGCCAGGCAACCAGCAACAGAACAAGGGGACACAGTCTCAAGTTGTGCCAGGGAAGGTACAGGCTGGATGTTAGGAGGAAGTTGTTGGCAGAGAGAGTGATTGGCATTGGAATGGGCTGCTCAGGGATGTGGTGGAGTTGCCATCCTTGGGGGTGTTCAAGCAAAGACTGGATGGGGCACTTAGTGCCATGGTCTAGTTGATTGGCCAGGGCTGGATGATATGTTGGACTGGGTGAGCTGGGAGATCTCTTCCAACCTGGTTGATTCCATGATTCTATTCTGTGAGTGAGTGGATCAGTTTAATTTCTTCCTCCTAGATTCTGCTTGGCTTGGACATTGCAGAGCTGGCTAGTCCAAACGTGACCTTCTGGAGAAAACCATGTTTGTTCTACAGATCTGCTGAGTACAAAACTCTCTGTTCCAAGATTACAAGGGAGCAAAGGCTGAGCTTTTGTTTCTTGTAACAGTCTGTTCATAGAAAGGAATAAATCAATGAAAGCACAAACAGAAAGCAAAGCAGACAAAGCATATTTTACCCAGAACTTATCGATCTGTATTGTCATATTTCAAGGTACAACTCTTCCATCATGTTAATTATGTAGAAAAGGAGTCAGAAAGGTTATTGGAAGAGGAACACAGAAGATGAAAAGAAATTAGCCTTGAAGATGTGCCTGCATGGATCATTTTTACCATCAGCAGAAAGACCACATGAGAAGAACAAAGGCTGAATACCTCAGGACCACTCTGTTAGCACAGCCATTGCTGGTAAAGTGAATCAAAGAGCAGCATCTGAAAATGAAGTGGTACTTACAGCAAGGTATTTAGTTAGCCAAGTGACACAACACTGACTTATTTGAAATGATTGATTCCTGAGTCTGCCAGAGATACACACATCACAGGCTCACTTCTTTATGGAGATGGTGGATTCACATGTTCAGTGGTCCTGAGGTCAGCTTCCTCTCTATTCTCCTGCTTTTGTCCTAAGAACTCCACATTGAGCTACCAAGTCCAGCCAGGGGACAACTCTACATTCTGAGTAAATTTACCACAGCCTAATTAAAAACAAAACTTAAGAGAAAGAAAGAAGGCTTACTTAAAAAAAGCGTACATATACACACACCACCTCAATAACTTCCTCCAGTGCCACAGCAAGGCCACTATTTCCACATCAAGCAAGTCTTTGAAACCCTATTCTCACTATGTCATCCTTGATGAAGTGATTAGTGGAAATTATGCAGCCAATACTAGTTTTGTACACCATCCCAAATGCTACCACTTACTCTGTTTATATCATTTCAGGAAATAAAATGACATCAGAGGACATACAGTGAGAAACCAACTTGTGGCACATCAGTGCCAACCTTGAAGACATCAACATCAAAGGAATCTCACCATTTCAGATGGTGCAAGCTGTATACAATGTCTCCACAAGCCATGTTCTTCCTATGAGACCTAAAAATAGTAACAAACCTATCAGTAGCCCAGGTACAGCACCAAAGAGGCCCAAGGGAAAGGCTGAATCCTAAACAAGGAAATCAAGACTTAAGGTTCAGTTGTTTTGCAGCTGAAGTTGGCACAATGCCTCGAAATTGCCAGGGAAGCTCTCCTGTTTGAATGCTGTCTCCAATTTAATCATCAGGGAAAAATGGCCACATCTAGTAAGGGTTCCTAAGCTATGTCCAAACACTGAAGAACACTATCATAGCAGTCCTAGAATCATAGAATCAACCAGGTTGGAAGAGACCTCCAAGATCATCCAAGTCCAACCTAGCACCTAGCCCTATCCAGTCAACCAGACCATGGCACTAAGTGCCTCATCCAGGCTTTTCTTGGACACCTCCAGGGATGGACACTCCACCACCTCCCTGGGCAGCCCATTCCAATGCCAATCACTCTCTCTGGCAAGAACTTCCTCCTAACATCCAGCCTAGACTTCCCCTGACACAACTTCAGACTGTGTCCCCTTGTCCTGTTGCTGGTTGTCTGGGAGAAGAGACCAACCCCACCTGGCTACAACCTCCCTTCAGGTAGTTGTAGACAGCAATGAGGTCCCCTCTGAGCCTCCTCTTCTGCAGGCTAAACAACCTCAGCTCCCTCAGCCTCTCCTCATAGAGTTTGTGTTCCAAGCCTTTCACCAGCTTCGTCAGCCTTCTCTGGACACCTTCCAGCACCTCAACATCTCTCTTGAATTGAGGGGTCCAGAACTGAACACAGTAGTCAAAGTGTGGCCTGAGCAGTGTTGAGTACAGGGGAAGAATAACCTCCCTTGTCCTGCTGGCCACACTGTTCCTGATCCAGGCCAGGATGCCATTGGCTTTCTTGGCTACCTGTGTACACTGCTGTCCTGATTCTGTGTAGTATGGAGAAGGAAAGCTTTGCTCACATACAAATTGTGGCTGCAGAAGCAGTAAGTCCTACAACTCTTAATCATTTTTATTCAGCTAATCCAACTCCTGACCAAGTTATCAGCTTTTACATATTAAACCTGGTTAGTCTTAAGAGGGCAGAACTTACTAAGGCCACAGTTTTGAACACACATCATGTAAATAACTGTCCTACAAATCAAACCAGACACTATGGAAAGTAGCTTCCACAAAGGAATGATTAAAATAATTACCCTTTAACGTTTAATTAGCTGACATTCTCACATCAACAGTCCAGTCTGATGATTTTCCTTATAAGTACTAACTTGAGCCCAAACTAAAGAAGTGTATTAAACTGCCTAGAAGCAGCAAAGATGACAAAATACCCACTCACGTCCTAGGCATTAAAGCTGTTCTTTGTGTGCAGTGTCCAGTTTCTGCTGTAAATGCCATCTGAGCGAATTCTGTGGAGCACAAAGTCCTTTGTTTTGCTGTTCTGTGGAGTTGCCAAGTATTTTTTTAGAGATTTGCTAACACTTTCTGCAGCATTGCCACAAAGTTCCTCTACATTTAGAATCCCTATGCTGTGATACAAGGGAAACAAGCCTCATTGACATAGAGCAAGCACTGATAGCTGCAAGGTCCACAGGCTCACAGGATGTCAGGGATTGGAAGGGACACGAAGAGATCACCGAATCCAACCACCCTGCCAGAGCTCAGGGATGACCTCATTGCTGTTTACAATTACCTGAAAGGATGTTGTAGCCAGGTAGGGTTGGTCTCTTCTCCCAGGCAATCAGCAACAGAAAAAGGGGACACAGTCTCAAGTTGTGCCAGGAGAGGTCTAGGCTGGATGTGAGGAGGAAGTTGTTGGCAGAGAGAGTGATTGGCATTGGAATGGGCTGTCCAGGGAGGTGGTGGAGTCACTGTCCCTGGAGGTGTTCAAGCAAAGCCTGGATGAGGCACTTAGTGCCATGGTCTAGGTGACTAGGTAGGGCTGGGTGCTAAGTTGGACTAGAAGAGCTTCAAGGTCTCTTTCAACTTGGTTGATTCTATGATTCAGATACATGAGCTGAGAAGTGTAAGAGCTTTAGACACCCCTGGGTACTACCCTGTGCTACTAGCGATGTGCTGCCTGAGGTGACTACATGCACAGCAGCAATTTCAGAAAGGAAGTCTTCTCCCATGCCATGCAAATATCAGTAATAATTGTTCTTCTGACTGGAATCTGAATCCTTTGGAGAGCTTTCTAAAGGTCTAAAATACATGAAAATGTAATTCATTTCTTGACAAGAGGAACATATGAGATACCACAGTAGTCTTCCCCTCCAGGATGAAGATCATCAGCTTGATTGTAAACACTCAAATCATAAATTTGCTACAGAAGGTTCTTTCAAAACCTGTTTGGATTTCTTAAGAGAGCTCTCTGCAGTAACTTTTGTTCACATTTGCTTGTCATCTTCAGTGTGAGGAAGCAAAGAACATTTGGAGGTGTTGTTAATACTGGAAACTTTGTCAGAGGAGAGAAGAAAGAAGTTGGCTTTTAGGTAACTGCTTTGTGTGTAAAGTACTACAGGATGGGATGCAAAGTCCTGCAAAAATCTACAGCTTTGTCTCAGGTTCACAACAGTTATTTCAAATTTTAAACCATTATCTGGATCAAATATCCCAACCTAATTGAACCTGTAGAGAAAGGAAGCCTCTGGTTAGGTCTCTGCTCAGGCAGCCCGACAGCGAGAAGCTGCTCTAATTTGGCTAAGAAAGGCTGACACTGCAGAACAAGCCTGCAGAACCTCTGCTAATTAGCTAACAGGATGGTGTGTTCTTTCCTGTGTTCAAACACCATTCTTAAGGCTTTTTTTCCTCACTTCAGAATAGAAGAGGAAATGGAGAAAAAAATTGCCATCTGCCCTGTGCAGCAGCAAAGAGGCAGTACCCATTGCAATCACTGAATTTGTGGCTTTTGGAGGACAGCTTGAACAAAGCTAACAAGCCAACCTGGAATGCCTCATAGCTTCCTAGCTGTAAGATTCCCCTGGGTTTTATACCCCTTATCTTTAAACACCTCCTCAAAAGGAGAGGGGGAACACTTGAGTGTATGATTCCATCTCATGAGCCTGGATTGCACCCACACCTTTGCTTCACTCACACACGGCACAGGCACAGCGACCAAAGGAATGCTGACAGCAGCAGTGCTTGCCTTCCCAACCTGTTCTCAAAGAGCTCAACACATGGATATATGCACTGTGAGTTGTTCCAGGCTTTAGGAAGCTCCCAAATCACCACATAAAATGCTTCAGAAAGCACATTCCCACGAGCTTGGCACGTCCAAGAGATTCCTTGGTTCTTGCTCTCGGTTTTTCAAGAGAAACAGCTCAACTAGTTTTTATTCCAAGCCATTTAGTTACAAATTCATCTCTGCAGAGCTTTACTCCAGACAAATCAATTTGCATTTCTATAAAAACATCCATTACATTTTTGACACTCACTTCAGCTGTTCCTTTGTAATAGCTGAAGTCATTTTATGATCTTTTTTCCTCTTAGATTTATGAGCAAGACACCAAGGATGTAATATTTCAGATCTCACCATCAGTATCATCCAGTAAAAGTCTAAGAGACAATATGTTAGAATACTTTTAGCCAAAACAATTCCCTCAGGTATTAAGAATGAAGGTGAACTTCAGGAAGTAACTAACACTCAAAGAATGTTCTAGATGCAAGAGATTCCAATACCTTGCAAATCCCAAGAGATCACCTCTGCAGTATTGTATGTACTACCAAAGTAAAGCCACATCAACCACAAAGTACTTTGCTGTCTGACAGTAGATGCAAAAAAAACAATTAAAACAAAGCAAAGAATTAGATTTTTCTCTAAATAGGTAAAAATTATTCTAACTTGATGAAGAATAAAGTTTGGATCTCAAGTCCCTGGTCATGAGGAATAATTATCTTGTGTTTTTCAACCACCTGAAATGAAGTTGTAGCAAGGCAGGTGTTGGTCTCTTCTCCCTAAGCAACAGAACAAGGAGAAAAGGAGGAGAAAAGGCCTCAAGTTTCACCAGGAGAAACTGAGGTTGGATAATGGAGCTTCTTGACTGAAAGGGTTCTCAAAGACTGGAACAGGCTGTCCAGGGAGGTGGTTGACTCCCCACCCTTGGAGGTGTTTCAAAGAGGTAGAGATGTGGTGCTGATAGACATGGTTCAATCACTAGACTTGGTACAGTTAGATACTGATTAGAAAAGACCTTTAAGATCATCAAGTCCAACAAAAATGACTCTTTTAATCAGAAAAAATGCTTGAAGTACAACAATGTGAGCAAAAGACCACTTTACTGCAGCAAATGCTTTCCCTGATGAAGGACAAAGAGTGGAATAGTCTTTGTACTCCTCTTCACCTCCTCCAAATGACTTCTCATAAGAGTTTCACTAGGAATCAGACAAGACAATTTTTATTACCACAGTTGAATTTCCCTCTGGCAATATTCCACAGGATGAAAAATTATGTGTGTCTGCACTGCAGACTGGAGGTAAATCCCCCAGATGAAGCAAGAGAGTCTGCAAATGAATGGCTGTCCTCAGCTTTACAGCAGCAGGAAGCCTTGCCCTTACTGTGCCTGCTTTGGAGATTGTAAAGATAAAGGCCAACACACTTATCACTTACAAACCAAACTGGCACTCAAGCTCCACTATTGGCCTTTACTTTGGACTTCACAGAGCATATGCCAGTTGCAGGAATATTTTTGCCATCTTGTGAAAACACATTACTGATGTCTTAACACTTCCCACTTCTAGAGAGAAAAGAAACTGTTTTGTGTCCAGTTCTGGGCCCCTCAATTCAAGAGAGATGTTGAGATACTGGAACGTGTCCAGAGAAGGGCGATGAAGCTGGTGAGGGGCCTGGAGCACAGCCCTGTGAGGAGAGGCTGAGGGAGCTGGGGGTGTGCAGCCTGCAGCAGAGGAGGCTCAGGAGTGATTTCATTTCTGTCTACATCTACCTGAAGGGAGGCTGTATCCAGGTGAGGTTGGTCTCTTCTCTCAGGCAACCAGCAGCAGAAGAAGGGGACACAGTCTGAAGTTGTGCCAGGGGAGGTCTAGGCTGGATGTTAGGAGGAAGTTGTTGGCAGAGAGAGTGATTGGCATTGGAATGGGCTGCCCAGGGAGGTGGTGGAGCTGCTGTCCCTGAAGGTGTTGAAGCCAAGCTTGGCAGGGGCACTTAGTGCCATGGTCTGGTTGATTGGCCAGGGCTGGGTGCTAGGCTGGACTGGATGACCTTGGAGCTCTCTTCCAACCTGGTTGATTCTGTGTTTCTTGCTGAGTTACATACAGTAAGCTTTATAAGACATGCCAAAGTAATAATATAATTGGGAGGGAGAGATAAATCAAAATGAATTCACTTATTTTTATTTTGCTTTGGGAACTTCTGTCTCAAGTAACTAAACTGAAGGCTTTGCTTCAGCTTCACAACTCAGGTTGTGAAACTGGAGAGGGTTTTTCTCCCAAGTCATATCTCCTGCAGAAATTCAGTGCTTTTTAGTCAGATGAAGGTATAGAATATCCTTGAGATGCTGGAAACGTGGCTAAAAAGGAGTATTTCCTGTTCTCCTTTTCTCTGAAGTAACAGATACTGATACTGGCAGAAAGGAAACACCAAACAAGGTAGATTTTGACCTGCCAGTGCAGGAATTTCTGTAAGTTCCACAAAGGAAAACATAACATTTCCTTCCTAAAGTCCCCAGACCTTCTGTGCTTTGCTTGAGGAGGAAGTTCTTTACCATGAATGTGGTGAGAGCCTGGAATGGGTTGCCCAGGGAGGTGGCTAAGGCCCCATCCCTGGAGGTGTTTAAGGCCAGGCTGGATGAGGCTCTGTCCAGCCTGACCAAGGGTAGGGTGTCCCTGCCCATGGCAGGGGGGTTGGAACTGTCTGATCCTTGTGGTCCCTTCCAAACCTAACTGATTCTATGATTCTTTTTCTAAAACTAAGTGCCATAGACATTACCTCTGAATCTACTCCAAGAGATCCTACTAAGAAAAAAAAGATTAATAAAATGTGGTTTTGGCATGTTCTAAATGTTGTGAGTTTTGATAACAAGAAGATGTCTAAAAACAGGGCACTTATTTGCATGGCCCTGGCTACTTCCTCCCTGAGGTGAGTGTACACAAACCCACATTCTTCCAGAGACACAGGAAAACAAAAGAACAAACCTTTGCAGTTGTTACATCATTAAATTGGGCAACGAACAAGGCCAAGTCACTCTTGAGAGGAATAAGATGTCAACAGTTGGAGTAAACCTCATTCAGCCTAGTTTTGATCATCCTTGATTTCTGAAGATTTATGTTCTCCTTGGCTTTTTTAGCAACAAAAATAGAAAGCATATATAAATATACTGAGACAGAGAGTTCCTGAATCCTAAAGGACTCAATCTTTTGTCTTTTCTTGACAAACAACTACCAGTGCAATCCCAGCACATGCTTGCTATTTTTATCACTGTTTAATTTTTAACATGCCATCAAGTCTAGTCAACAGAAGTGAGCAGCAACAATTGGCACTTCATACCAGCCGTTCCTCAGAGCCACCAAGAGCAGCCAACCCAAGCATCGTAGTACCACAGGGCATCCCTCTCCATCATCCTTTGTTTTCTCAGAGAGAGCTTTCAGAATCCATGCATTTTTCAGGACAGTCATTTTAGCAAACCCACAGATGAATACAATTATACTCTTGCCTGATGTACATCAGAAATTGCCCTTCTGAGGGGCTGGCCATAGGCCAGTCTTTAGGCTGTCAAAGCACCACTGAGTGAGAAACACAAAACCATTTGGGCTTGGCAAAGCTCACAGGACAAGAACATCTATTCGGTATTTTTTTCTTGCTTCTTTAAAGCTGCACTAACAGAGCAGTGAACGTCCTCAGTGAGGATCCTGGAAGAGAAAATCATCAGGTCTCAAACATTTCATTCTTTGGTATTCCTGACAGCAGGAATCTGGAGCCTAGATCTGTGACAACAGCACCGTGAGATTTTGATGGTAGTTCACTTCATTTATTGCCTTGTTCAGGTTCAGCAGAACGTTGTTGGGGTGAAGGAAAGATTATAAACATACACACCTGCAAAGGTGCTTTCCTTGAATATTTTATAACCTTCCTTGTAGAATTGAAAACTTCTGAAGGGAAAGAGATGTGGGAGCATTGAAATCAAAATATTTGGAATATAAAAGGCAAGATACACCAAGATGAGATGAGAAAAAGCTTGCAGTGTGGACTGACTTTAGACATTTTAGTGACTTCATGGAATTCTGGTATTTAATCCTGCCTCAATAGCTAGACAGGGAAAACAGAAATCAGTTTTAACCTTTGCCTCATAGTCCCACTGTCACACACAGTTTGGCTCATCTGTTAGTCCTTATCAGAGAAGGAAAAGAATAGAAGAAAAGGAGGTTAAAGAAGAGAATATTTAAAGCAACCATCAGAAGCAAACCTTGCAGGTAGATGCAAGTAAGAAAGAATTTCCTTGCTAACAGAAGGTAAAAACATTATTTTGTTTCAAATTATTTAATAGAAAGACTCTGTAGAAGTTAGCTTAAGGACTCAGGCAAGACTGATACACTTCATATCTAGCACATCTTTGGGGCCCTCACTGCTAGAAGGACATAGCCATGCTGGGGTGGGTATAGAGAGGGCAAACAAAGCTGGTGAAGGGTCCAGAGAGGAGCAGCTGAGGGAAGTGGGGTTGTTTATTCTCAATAAGAGAAGGCTGTGGGGAGAACATCTCACTTTCTATGACTACCTGAAAGGAGGTTGGAGTAAGGTTAGTCTCCTCTCCAAGTAAATAACAATAGGATGAGAGGAAATGGCCTCAGGTTGTACCACAGGAGGTTTAGTTTGGATATTAGAAAAAAATCCTACACTAAAAAAGTGGTCAGGCATTGGACAGGCTGCCCAAGGAAGTGGTAAAGTCACTCACAGAGAGAGTGATTGGCATTGGAATGGGCTGCCCAGGGAGGTGGTGGAGTCACCGTCCCTGGAGGTGTTCAAGCAAAGCCTGGATGAGGCACTTAGTGCCATGGTCTAGATGACTGGCTAGGTCTGGGTGCTAGGTTGGACTGAATGATCTTGGAGGTCTCTTCCAACCTGGTTGATTCTGTGATTCTATGCCTGGAAGTGTTAAGCAGCAGCAGAGAGATGGCACTTTAGGACATGCTTTAGTGGGCATGGCAGTGTTGGTTTGGGTTGACTTGATCTTCGAGGCTTTTTTCAACAGAAGTCCTCTGACTCTCCAATTCTGTTTCTTTAAACTCGCTCACTAAACATTTTACTGCCTTTCTCATCAGCAGCTTTCTGAAGTAATATTAGCAGCTGACTGCAAAATGAATTTTCACAAAGCACTCTGCATTACAGAGCAAACCAGAAGCACAGCAGCAAAACCAGGAAAGCTGTTGCTTGCTTAAAAGACCCCACCTGGAGTACTGTGTGCAGTTCTGGAGCCCCCAACACAAGAAGGACATGGAACTGCTGGAGCCAGTCCAGAGGAGAGCCACGAAGATGATCAGAGGGCTGCAGCAGCTCTGCTATGAGGACAGGCTGAGAGAGTTGGGGCTCTTCAGCCTGGAGAAGAGAAGGCTTNGCAGGGGGTTGGAGCTGGATGATCCTTGAGGTCCCTTCCAACCTACACCGTTCTATGAGTCTGTATAATTTGGGATGCTGCTCTCAAGTGCTACCTTTTTCATTTTGAGAAGAGCAAAAGAGTTTTAGAAATAGTCATCCTAAATGTTCAAAGCATTAAAACAGGAACCTGAGCCTGATTCTCTTTACAAACACTCCACAGCCAGAGAGGTTTGGTATAATGGCTAGAGAGATTGAGGTATCTGGATCCAAGTGGCTTCGCCATGCCCCCCCTCTTGAAAGGCAGGAGCACAAACATGATACAGATCTAAATAATTACTAATACTTCTGCAATATATAAATACATAAGTCCTCAAGATACCATCTCAGTTTATTATTTCACCAGCAAACCAGCACATTTTAGGATTGAGACTAACAGGCAGCCAAATCCTTTCTCACCATGTACTTTTGGGAAAAAACACACTCGTCTCTTCCAGCACCACTCAAAACTCTTTCTATTTATAACACTCAGCTGCCTGCACAGATAACTCTGTGCATAATTCTCTCTCTCCCATAATGTCCCCTCTAAATATTACTTAAACCTTGTTGTTTTCAGGAAGTTTTACTGTGGTTCATTTGTTTGATGTTTAAAAATCAGATTAGCTTAGGTCAGTCTAAAGATACTGATACAAATAACACAAAGGTCTAGAATATTTACTGGAGTTTCATAGAATCAACCAGGTTGGAAGAGACCTCCAAGCTCATCCAGTCCGACCTAGCACCCAGCCCTATCCAGTCAACCAGACCATGGCACTAAGTGCCTCATCCAGGCTTTTCTTGAACACCTCCAGGGACGGTGACTCCACCACCTCCCTGGGTAGCCCATTCCAATGGCAAATCACTCTCAACAGTGTAGGAGAAACCTACATATGGGTTGGTTTATTAACATAAGAAAAAGGAAGCTGATTTGGAGCAATAGTCTACAGACCCTGCTGTAAATGACACAATGTTTTCTCACTGCATTCTGGCTAGACACAGTAAAGTCTGTGTTCAAACACGGAATGCAATCATGTTATGCATCAGTGGAGCATCCTTTATGTGCCAAAGTGTGATGGTTTGGAAGTCACTCACCCTCACACACAATGAAATCACCCAGACTAGACTCAGCTGGATGGAGTTAAGGAATGAAGCTCTGTGTTCACAGCTTAGCACAATATACAAGAAGATAGTTACAATGTATTGCAAGTATTTACAGTTATAGCAGAAATATACAAGTTAAAGGTAATACAGAAACACAGCAGCCCTCCCAGAAATCAGAGTCCCCAGGAGGGGCTCCCAACCACCCTTCCACCTTCTTTACACTCCTCTACCTTATCCCAGAGTCTGCCTTACGTGCTAGGTGAGCTGGGAGGATTGGCAAGGGGGTTAGAAGCAGAGTGATTAGTTGAGTTACACAGATCCAAGCAGAACAGCAGAAGCCCAGGGAGAAACCACAGACACCAAACTCTGACAGATAGAGACTCTCACACTGTCTTATCTATGTTTGTGTCCTTGTCTCTATATCTCAGCAAGCCTATAAGTGAACTAGACATCACCACTTCTTTTCACAGCCTATAATCTAATTTCTCATTGAAATACTCAATTAGCCTCAAACCAGCACATAAAAATATCCATATGCTGCCATCAGTCTTACTTGCCACATTCATGGACCTTCCTTTTGCAACACGTTGTTCTAATTGCAGATATATCCCCAGGCTTGAACTTAAGAAGCCTAAAGTAGCTCGGTAACCACCCCACCCACACACAGGGTCATCTTGCAATCTGATTTTACACCAGAGACATGATTGTCAATTCATTTTTATGATACAGTGGGGGGAAAAGTCTTAAGCATGCAGATAGACTTCCAAAGCGTTTAGTTGCTGTATTCAGGCTTTGCAGGTGTAACTTACGCTCTGCTATAGGAAGTTCACAGAAACATGCAGGTTGGCAAAGCCCCTCAGGATCACCAAGTCCAATCTATAACCCTACAAGATTTATATCCCTAAGCACCACATCCAAACGACCCTTAATGACATCCAGGGTGGATGATTCCACCACTTCTCTAGGCAGGTCATTCCTGTCCCTGACCACTCTCCATGAAATACCTTGTCTTAATGTCCAATCTAAACCTCCCCAACCTCAGCTGGAGGCCATTCCCCCTTGCTCTGTCCCCAATTACCTGTGAGAAGAGCCCAGCAGCAGCCTCACTGCATTTTTTGACCTTTGTAACCAAGTCTGCACTGATCTGCTTTGCAAGTATCGATTTCAACTTCAAATCAGGGAAAGTTTTAGTACTATCTGCAAGGGCAACACATCCTTTATGTAGCCATACTCCATCTATTGCTACTGGGGGAATTTGGGAAACAAAATTCCTTGACTGTAAATCATCAGAGTGTCTTTACTCAGAGTTAGTTGACCTACCCTTCTCTTGAATTGAAAGTAAATAGCTCATTAGAAGAAGGAAGAGCACAGAAAAGAAATGATGCTTCTGGGAAAAATTAAATCTCTATATCCAGTTTAGTTTCCATTTGTTGTAGCCATCTGAGGATAGAAGCCATGACTCCAGGGGCAGAGGTGCATGCCTCAATATGAGAGGCCTCTCTGCAATCTCAGAATTACTCATTATCTACAGACTTCTTTTGAGTATTATTAATGTGGTGCAGAGAGTAGCAGCAAAGAAAGAAAGATCTTCCAGTTGTTGTTCACAGCACATCTTTAGGATGAACGGCACAAAGACTCACTCTTGCTAGTGCTAAATCTCAACTCAACTGAGCACATACTGCCTGTCTTTGAATCCCAGACTCCAGCCACAAAGGAACAAATATCCTTTCCCCCCTGCTTTCCCTCTACCTGCAACCACCACCCAAGATGCTCGCTTAATCTTTCAGAACTGACAGCAATCTCTAGGATCTGGACACAACCAATTCTGCCTCTAGGGTGGTGTTGGAATTAAAGATATCATTATCTGTCAGAAATAATGAAATACATTGTTGCACTGACCCTAGGAGAGTGCTAGTAACTGCTGAATAACTGCTCTGCTATTGAATTAATCATGTTTCTTGGTGGCTTTCAACTAACTGTTGACTTGACATGACAAGTAGAAAGATTATTTCTGAATAGTGATCTTCCTGGCAGGAGTCTCTCAATTTCTTCTTGAAATGACAGGGAAAAAAAACCCCTGCATTTCTTGACCTTTTGTTTTACCAGAGAAAACAGAGAAGTACAAACCTGGCAGCTGATCTTTGTGCAGGGATAACTGTTACATTTGCTCACTTCAAGCAAACAGTCTCAAAAATTACTTCAGTACAGTTGTTTGAAGTCCTGATCCTGTATTGAAACACAGCAACCTACAGAGCTCTTTGGAAGACTTCAGCTGAATTGTAACTTGCATTTGGCAGGAATATATCCTTAAATTCTTAAGCTCCGAGTTGAATACTTCATTTTGTTCCTTTTATACTCTCATACAAGACATGGGCAAGTTCTAAATCATAAAGAGATCAGCAGCAAAAATTAATTTGAAACAAGAAAGCTCACCTCAGAGTATGTGGACAGCAGATTGAACAGAGGGAAAAGGACATGTTCTTTGTATGTTCACACTGACTGCTTACATTTCAATAACTTAGGTACCTTACAATATGCTGATGATTTGAGCGGCTTCAGAGGAGCCACTTAATGCAATCATAGAAACAACCAGGCTGGAAGAGACCTCCAAGATCATGCAGGCCAACCTAGCACCCAGCCCTAGCCAGTCAACCAGACCATGGCACTAAGTGCCCCAGCCAGGCTTTTCTTCAGCACCTCCAGGAACGGCAACTCCACCACCTCCTTGGGCTGCCCATTCCAATGCCAATCACTCTCTCTGTGAAGAACTTCCTCCTAGCATCCAGCATAGACCTCCCCTGGCACAGCTTGAGACTGTGTCCCCTTCTTCTGTTGCTTGCTGCCTGGGAAAGAGACCAACCCCACCTGGCTACAGCCTCCTTTCAGGGACCTGCAGACAGGAATGAGGTCACCTCTGAGCCTCCTCTTCTGCAGGCTGAGCAACCTCATCTCTCTTTGAAAAAAACAAAACAAACACCCAAAAAACTCCAAAAAGCCCCCAAAAAACCACACACAACCCCACCCCCAAACAAAAACACCCCAAAACCACCCCACCAGTATCTAAAAAAGCAGCAAAAATCATTGAGCCTAAAATCTAAGATTCCCAAGGCTGCAGCTGTAGAGAGTCAAGTCCTGTGGGACAGGGGGCTCAACCCTAGTAAACATCAGTGCAGCATCTTGAAAAGAAGTTGTGCCCATAATTGTAGTATAACCAAGAGCTGTTAACTTTTGCCAACAGCCATGCCTGAGCAAGTGGAAGTTCCTTTTAGAAAATGCTTGTGGAAGCCAAAGAGGGCTTGTTTACACTGTCCCATTCAGACTTCAGCCAAGTCAACCCAACGCTCAGAACTAAAAGTTTGCTTACTTTGAGCACTGGTGAAATAAATATATCAAGGAGAAATTTTTGAAGGGAGAAGATGAGATTGCAGTTGCTTTAAGTCATCATTCATAAACCCTGAGACAGTATTTTTTTCTTCCCATGGTACAAAAACACAAACCAAGAAAACCTTCCAACTCTGACAAAACACTTCTCAAAGACGCTTGCTAGCACTGCTCCTGCTCCAAAACCAGTAAAGTGTTTGTAACAGATACTTGCAAGATATGACTGTTTTAAGAAGAAAATACGTTTCAAACTTGAAGAACCTCCATGAGGAGTCTGATTATTTTAATCATCTGCATGCTGCAGAACTCTGGATGCTACAGTTCCACAAGCAATACCACAGTATCATAGTATTACCAAGGTTGGAAGAGACCTCACAGATCATCGAGTCCAAGCCGTTACCACAGAGCTCAAGGCTAGACCATGGCACCAAGTGCCACGTCCAACCCTGCCTTGAACAGCTCCAGGGACGGTGACTCCACCACCTCCTTGGGCAGCCCATTCCAGTGGCCAATGACTCTCTCAGTGAAGAACTTTCTCCTCACCTCAAGCCTAAATTTCCCCTGGCACAGCCTGAGGCTGTGTCCTCTTGTTCTGGTGCTGGCCACCTGAGAGAAGAGAGCAACCTCCTCCTGGCTACAACCACCCCTCAGGTGCTCATGCTGCTAGTTCATTTCACTCTTGACTGACTAGCAAGGCTAGAACAGGTCACTCTGATATTCAGGGAGCACTGAAAAGCATGTCACCTAACAGACATACATTCTTTAATAGTCTGGGATAGGAGAAGCAAATAAAAAGTTCCATTATAAGATCCCATTAAACATACAAATACCTGAAGAAAAAAAAAAAACCCAAACAACAAACCTGCTACCATAGGAGAGAAACTTTCAAAGCATCTGCTGAGAAGATTCTGGGTTACTAAAAACTTAGGAAAGGCTTTGCAAGAAGTGACCTGTTTTATTTATGAAAGAATAAATAGCCTGGCATCCCAGTTGTGCCACCAGTTAAATGTCTAAGAACTGAACTGATAAACACAAATGTCCCAAAACCTTGTTACAGGGTTAAAACCATCAGTGTTTTATTTCTGCATTACCTACTTCAAGTGAAAGTCTTTAACTACAGGTTCTTGCCCTTTCAGAGGATAAAGCATCGCCTACAGTCAGGAATTCTCCATTTGTCTTGTCTGTGTTTTGTTCCAGGGGTCATAAGCAAGTGATCAAAATCCAATTATTCCTTCAGAGTTGTGGAAGTCAAGACACAGATGTAGTCCACAAGAAATCAGAGTAGCCATTCTTAAAAGGCATTTCCTTAGAGACTTGAAGAGCATCAATGAGAATCCCTTGATTAGCTGCAGATGTGTCTCCTTGGTTATATGAGACAGTCCAGAGCAGCTTCATTCTGTATTTCTCACTATTATGAGTTCTCAGAGAGATTAAAATTTCATGATGCCTATTGAATCAACACTCTGGGGGACTTGTTACACATAGCTGCAATAACTACCACAAAAACCTCAATGAGCCACACTGGTCATGCAACAAAAAAACACTACAAAACTGCTAAAACAAACAAAACAAATCCCCCAAACACCACAAAAGCAAGGAAAAACAACCACCACCACCAAAACAACCTTCCAGCATCTACAGTTCCTTCATTACAAGCCCCTGTGTGATCAAAAACTGCTAGAGCCAAGAGAAGCTACAGTGCTAGGCACTAGAGAGGACAGCTTATACACACACACTTTGCAAAGCTTAACATCAGAGCAGCTGCTGGGGCTGCTCTAACTGACACAAAACCTGTGTCATCTCCTGTGAAAGCTCATCCCCGAGGTGATGCCAAGCTAACAGACTCGTGGGCTCTTCTTCTAGTAGCAGCCTATGTGCTGGAGTGATCAGGAGCCACTGGATTTTTATAACCTGATATACCTTCTAGCCTTTAGATGCAATAGAAATGGCCTCACATATTGCATGAACATGACAGCAATGAGCCCTGTGTTTCCTTCATGGCTTACAGAGTTATGTGTTACATAAACAGACAGAGGTTTTAGGGAAGGTTTAGATCAGTGCATGCTTACCAGCTGGTGCAGAACGCGAGCAGCGAAGTTGAAGCCCATGGTAATCGCCACACGATTCACTGAATTTGCCTTCCTTAAAATCTGTCCTGGAATCCTTTCTGCTCTCAATCTCCTCTGAAGAAAGCTTCTCCAGTTCAATTATGACAGCTGACATCGTACGCCTCAGTACAGCCCAAGGTAAAAACAAAGCTGAACAAAAGCAGCAACCACTGTCAGTTCAGCTTCCCCACGCCTGGGGATAAATAACTTCCCAGCACAACAAAACACCCAAAATAAGTATTGCCCCAAACTGTAACAGTGCAAATCGTTTAAGTCAATGACTGAGGAACTGTATTTCCACGAAGCTGCTCCTCCAGCTCTGCAGCATTTGCTAAGTATTGCAGCTCTTCTCTAAGGTACAAAACTACTCCTTTAAAAAGTTCTGTTCTCCCAGTGACAAAAATGTTATGGCATTTCTGTGTAGCTGCTATGAAAATAGCAAGGGTAGAGACATCTGCATGTCTGCTGAGCTGTGGCCATACTAACTTTGTTTTAAGAGTTTAATTCACATTTTGTTACTCACTGGTCCAGCTGGGAGGAGCTAAGCAATGCCAGTGGGAACAAGTGCGTCCCGCACCCAGCCTGGCAGCTACACCCTGGAAGCTGCTGGGGCCACACTTGCGCTTCCTCGGGAACACTCGGGTCTTTGTCACCGACGTGTGCAGCAAGACAAACGGCCACAGGCTACAGCGTCCCCTGACAACAAGGCAGAAGCGGTTCTCAGCTTCTCCATTTATTAGAGACTTCAGCCTAAAAAGCTGCTTTCTAGAGAAACTAGTGCTGGTGATACTAAGGAAAGTGGTTTCACCCTTAAAGCTTTTTGGAAAAGACAGTATTTTTCCTTCCTTTGGATACGAGGAAACCTCAACAGAACTCGAGCCAAGAAAAAGCTCTGTTTCTTTCCGGGCTCTGTCCCACCAGCCCGGCGGGAGCATGATAAGCAATGCAGAGAGCGCCGCCTGCTGGCGGCGCTGCGGAACTACACGGTGCGGAGTGCTCCACGTCGGGCCGAGTGGGGCAGGGGATGCTCGGGGAGGTACCTGCCTTGGGAACCTTGCTAGCGCGCTGCCAGCTCTGGATTTGCCTTCAGAGCAGCAGAAATGAAGAAGCAGGAATTGTCGTTTATGACAACGTATCAGACGAGATGGCTTTCTGCAGGAAAATTGGCAAGCCTTGGTTGGGGAAAGGCGAGGCAGTGGTTTGCCAGCTGTTGGCTCCTATCGCTTCCTAAGCATCTCCTTGCTCAGCACAAGAGAGTAATGTGATGCAAGAAAGATCTGTGCACCATGCAACTTTACCAAAACAGTTTCTTGTTCTACAACAAGACAAACCCAACATCTCTAAACTCAGCTTCACAGAAGTGAACTCTTGCTAGGCAGCAATTGTGTGTGTCTCATTTCATTTTAAGTAATGTACACCAAGAGCAGGAAAAGTGTCACAACACTTCACAAAGCTTTGAAGATGGTTATATGACAGAGAAAAAGCGTTCAGAGAATGGCTTAAATTGGAAGAAATTTCAGAGTCCTTTTACTCCAACCTCCCTGCCATGAGCAGGGACACCTCAACTAGGCTTGGTTGTCCAAGGTTTCATCCAACCTGGACTTGAACACCTCCAAGGAGGAGATATGCACAAACCACTCCGGGCAGGGCAACTTACTCCAGGGTCTGAACAACTCCACACCAAAGAATGTCTTCTTAAGATACAATCTAAACTATTCTCCCTCAGCTTAAGACCATTCTACCTTGTCTTATTGCCAGGCAGCCACATCGTATGGCTGGAAAGGCAAATCCAGCACATCTCACACCAAAGTTAAAACTCGTTCAGTTCCTCTTACGTATGTGAAGTCTACTTGTGCCATTGTTGGCTGAAGCAATATGATTTAGGGGAAATTTCTTTCAGAAAAACCAAAGGACAACACTGGCTGTTGGATTTGTTGGCAGTTTTAAAGAAGGTATCAGTCCTATCAATATATCCTCCCTCAAAAAATCTGTATCTTAAATTTCACTTCACTGTTTATAAATAAGCATGAAGCTGTTACTAACTCATGTACAAAGGCTGGATCAAAACAAACAGAAGCTCAATCCTTTAATGATAAAGCATCACAAATGCCCAGAGGCAGAATCATTCTTCAAATGTTCAGTGTCCTAAGAACTTTACATTATCCTTAGCTGGGTTCTTGTAGCTTTTCCTGGGTATGTGAGCAATTTTCCCTCCAGTACAGACCCTTAGCTGAAGGTTTTAGGTTTCCTCAGTGACATTAATCTCAACATGATTTAATTTAAAAACCCCAAGTATCTCATTACTATTGCTGCTATTAATTTTCCCACATCACCCTGAGCATGTAATTCAGTCAAGAATATATTAAGCCCCTATCAGTCTGTGACTATTTCTTTGTTTGTACAAAGGAGTTGGTTTTCTCCCCCCAATTTGATGTCATATATGACAAAGGAGAGGGTGATGTTCCTTGACAATTTAGACAGCCCCCAAACTGTTCTGTTCTCTATACACATTACATAGTGTATGCCAGCAGCTCTGCTGAAGAATAGGGGGTCACCCTTTAAGATGGAGAGGACAATGTACAATATTTTATTTCATTATTACTTTTAATTTCCAGCTCTGAGGGAAACAATTTCCTGCTGGTGATATATGAACATCATTCTGTGATGATCTCTGGAAGACCTGAAGGCAGCAAATGCTTGTAGACCTTTCCACTTATGCTAAAGCAAATACTACCTCTGTCTCTCTCCCCTCCAGGAGTTAAACCAGTCTGGGAGCAGCTGCAGCTGTTTCATTTGGCACCTTCACTTTGTGTCTTTATTTTTATCTTCTGAAATAAAGTTTAAAATTGCCAATATTATCTGGGTTATTGTTTAAAATACCTTTAGTTGTTATGCAGTTTGGAATTCTATTTTTCCATCTTGCTCTGTTGAAGACTGGCACTATTGGCAAGATATTGTGGGGACATAATCATGGGAATATAACTTGCAGAACTTCATTTAGGTGCCTCCAGACACAGGGACACATAACCAAACCCAAGCACCAGAACCTGATTTTCCACCATATTCCACTATTTGACTACTATAAAGCTGCTCTCGAGCAACCTGTTCTAGTGGGAGGTGTCCCTGCCTATGGCAGGGGGTTGGAAGTGGATAATCTTTGAGGTCTCGTCCACCCTACACCATTCTATGATTCTATGTACTAGATCTAGTCATTAGATGCTTATGGATGTTTCTAAACCATTTTCAGTTATTGGATGCTTCTAAATGTCTGCCATACTTGAAAATATCTCCATCCCCTACATGTCAATTCACATGTTGTGAAAGGTCCTTGGAAGTAGCATTTATACCACTGACAATCTTTTCAGAGAGAGAAGAAACATAAAGATCACAAACCACTCGGCTTTTACGGTGCCAAACCAAGCCAAATCGAACTCAGAGAGTCCTGTTACAAATACTGCTTTCTGGAAAAATTAAGATAGTAATAAAAGAGTTTGACGTGAAACTGAATTTTCCAACTGGCATTAAAAAAACCCAGATTCTGCTTTCTACTTCTGGCATTTTAACAAATCCTCTCTTAGCTAATCGAAACAGAGAGGCCATAAAGAGATTATGCTGCAATAAGTCAACACAGTTTCTAAATAGCAAAATATGTTTTGTAATTTAGTACACCTTTTGGTGGCATCTTCTCTATTAATTGAAGCATCACCATTTGAATTTCAACAGAGGCAGTTATTCACACTGGAGAGAGAGAGGGGGTAGGGAAGAAAATGATGTTTATCTTCTGTAGGCAACCCAGAAACACCTCAGACTGCTAAATAAATGCAGGCACAAGTGGAATTTGATTATTTTACTATACAATCTCTATCACTTTTGAGTTGCTCGAAGAGCAAAGCAATTTTGGCTACATTCTGCTGATGAATTAACACACTTGAGTATGTTTTGCCAACAGCTTTCCCAGCAATATTGGCTAATCAATCTTGAAAACATAGTTTTGTACCCTTTATTTCCTTAGTCTCACTGAAAAGAAATAATTTTGAACTTTGAATTAACTGTCCCATGGTAATTTTAAATTTCCTTTAGAATGTACTGCAGGTTGTGCTCCCCCCCCCCCCACTTTATTTTTTTGGCATTACTTGCAAGACTCACCCTAAAGAAAGACATAGTGACAGTGATTCTCCCTGGGGAAGAAGAAACCAGCACAATTAAATGATCAGACAGCACACTCCATCACTGGATAGTACCAACTGAAAACAGGAAAATAATTCAGGCAATTTGATTAATAGAGGCAAACTTCATGCCCTGCAATCCAAAAATCTCAAAGCTGTTTCATCTTTAGACTTCCTAGGTGTATGAATATGTTACCTCAAGATAATTTGAGGCAAACTAATTCTTCTTGAGAGATAATTTCTCACACACACAAATTAAACCAGAAATTCTCTGTCATTACAGCACAAAGAAACATATTTTAAAGTCTCTGTGATACCAGCTATCTAATCTTGAGCTTTGAGGATACTACCATCATTCATTTTGACCCTTGGGTAACATCTATAGAATGGTTTAGGTTGGAAGAGACCTCAAGGATCATCCAGCTCCAACCCCCTGCCATAGGCAGGGACACCTCCTATTAGAATCATTCTATGATTCTATGATTTTGACCCTTGGGTAACAGCTATCCTGTTAATAACAGTGAGATTTAAGATGAAGTACTCAACATGACAAAATTACCACTAAGGAAGTAACCACTCCATATTATTATTTCATTCAAGAGCAATACATTCCAGCAATTATTTCTTTTTCAGAAGGGCGAGAGGGCACCGCTACTGAAGACCTACTGACATCAGAAGGATAAATGCATGCACAGAATCCACCTCTTACACCAGTAATATTTGTCTGATAAGTATTTTTCAGGGCTATGTGAAAAAAAAAAATCCTTTCCCAAAACCTAGGCAGATGAGAAAGGCAGCCCATAAGCATCAGCTCTTCAAATATACATAGATGGACTTGGCAATGGCATCAGACAATTCCATAGATCATAAGAACGGCTTAAGTTGGAAAGGATCTCAAAGCACATCCAGTTCCAACCCCCTGCCACAGGCAGGGACACCTCCCACTAGAACAGGTTGCTCAAGGCCTCATCCAACCTGGCCTTGAATGCCTCCAGGGACGTTGTGGAGCACAGAAGCACAGAATGCGATCTCTGATCACATTCTGTGCTTCTGTGCTCCACAACCTCCCTGGGCAACCTGTGCCAGTGTCTCACCACCCTCACTGGAAAGAAATTCTTCCTAACATCTAACTTTGAAACTCCCCTCTTGCAGTTCAAACCCATTACCCCTTGTCCTGTCATTACAAGATCCTGTCAATAGTCCCTCCCCAGCCTTCCTGTAAGTCCCCTTCAGATACTGGAGATAAGAGACTGTTTCCCTGATGCACTGGAATGCTTTTGCTTTGTTAGGCATAAAACCCATCTGCAGTTGCTAACATATAACAAAACCCTGCTATGGCTAAAGCAACATGCCATGCCTCTCAATAAAATGCTGCTTGTACCCTAAAGTAACAGCTAGAAAGCCAAATAGTAAAGGCAAAAGCTCTTACCCAATTAAAGAGGAAAAGTTCCTCTCCAAGTCATTCCCTAAACAGATGATTTCTGAACTTTATGACATGCTACAGTGGCTTTCTCTGTACACCTGTAATCATCATCACTGAGAGATGAAGAGAAAGAAAAAGTTCAGCCCTGAGGAAAGCAGTGGCAAAGTCCAAGAGCAAACTGCATCTTATCTACAAAGCAATTCCTTCTCTCATATTTCTTCTACAATTCTTTCCAGGCTAAGACCTTGAAGACTTATATATGTGATTCTTTCCCCCCCCCACTAATGAGGTACTTCAGCATAGCTTCTAATAAAACCAAGTTGAATATTCCTAACAATGCACTGATTTTAAATTCAGCTAAAAGTTTTTAAATGTAGATTTGGAAATGTAAATACCATTAAAAATATTGATGTGTACAGTGAAATGTTTTGGATTTTGCAGATGTCTCTGTGACTGCTGAAATGTCACACAGGTGCTGGACTGATGCACCCAGTCACAAAGCTAATCTGAGTGCTGGAACATCTCTGCTCTCAAGAACGGCTGAGAGAGTTGAGTTGTTCAGCCTGGAAAAGAAAAAGCTCTAGAGAGAACTTATTGCAGCCTTTCAGTACTTAAAAAGGGACTTAGAAGAATAGGGGGGGGATACATCTAGTTGACTGGACAGGGCTGGGTGCTAGGTTGGACTGGATGATCTTGGAGGTCTCTTCCAACCTGGCTGATTCTATTCTATTCTATTTTCAAGTGGCTGTTGTGACAGGGGAAGGGGTGACAATATGAAACTTAAGGGAGTGGAGATCAAGACTATCACATCATGCCACTTTGACTGTTAGGAGAACAGACTGGATACAGCAAAAGTTGCATTTCCCATCAGCTTACCAGAAGTAACTTTTGACCTTTAAAAAACCCACATGTAATGTTATTTTTTAGATACACATTATTTCCTCAGTAGCAAGCAACAGATGTGAGCCTGTTTAGTGCATGAATTACAGACTCAGTGAGTTAATTCAGACTAGACACTAGGTGTCTGACTCGCATCATCGTAGGACATCTGTTGCTGAACAGAAAGGGAGTAAAAAGTGATCAGAAAGCAAGTGGTGGAGTCACTGTCCCTGGAGGTGTTCAAGGAAAGACTGGATGGGGCACTCAGTACCATGGTCTAGCTGACTGGATAGGGCTGGGTGATAGCTTGGACTGGATGATCTTGGAGGGCTCTTCCAACCTGGTTGATTCTATGGTTCAATTTACCCTGAACATATATACATATATATATATTAACATACAGCATGTGGGTTGCTGAAGGTCCTGGTCACACAGCTAGGCTCAAACTAGCACATGGCTTTATCACTTAGTAACAGCAAGGGCTACAGTACCTCTATCCAAATCCTCCTTTGGCAACATGGAGGACGTGGGGAAAGATATCATACAATTGTACAGAACCAGTCACAGCTATCCATTGAAGGAGAACTTAGTGTGAGCCAAAAGTAAATGTCAAAGTCAGGCCTGGTATTTCAAAGATGTTCTCACAAGTCCCAAAGCATAAGAAGAGCAGTTCCATATTAGCCTTTTTGCTTTCTCTCTCTCTTTTTTTTTTCCTCCAGCTGTTGTGTTGAAAGAGCTATTGAAGTGGCAGTGATTTTGTCCCTTCCTTTCATGCTTCATTACCCCAGCTGCCTCTGCTGTTGATATCCTTCTGCAAATGAGAGTACACAAAGCAAATGGCACAGCAGTTCTGCCAACAGCAGGTTCTCCTTCAGAGAAAGCACTGAATGGTTAATTAACTAAATGTGCTATTATTCAATAACTCCACTAAAACATACTATGCCTTGGCAAAAAAAAAAGGGGGGGGGGTGGTGAGGGAGGAGAAGGAGGAGGGCAAAAATCTCCACAATTATAATTTTCACTTGTTACCAACCAGCTTATTTAAAAAAAAAACATCTTTTGGCTGAAGTTTTATAATTCCAAAGCTGAGCACAAAGTGGGACTCAGCCACAAGTTTATCCTTGACAAGTATTCCTCTATGCACTAGGTTGGAAGGGAGTCATCCAGTCCAATATCCACACAGCAAGCAGGGGCATCCCCCACCAGAGCAGGCGACTCAGAGCCTCCTCAGATCTGACCAGGAATGTCTTCAGGGATGTGTCAGTCTGCAGCCCCCTCCCGTTAGCACTGACACTTCCCACTCTAAACTGGGCACAGGCAGCGGCTGGGGAACACCACCAGAGCATGCCTGGACACAGGAGAAGGGTCTAAGCAGCACTTCCAGAACCACATTCCATCTTGAATAGAAGTGGCAAGACCTCTGTGTCCCAAGGTTCATAGAATGGTTTAGGTTGGAAGGGACCTCAAGGATCATCCAGCTCCAACCCCCTGCCATAGGCAGGGACACCTCCCACTAGAGCAGGTTGCTCAAGGCCTCATCCAGCCTGGCCTTAAACACCTCCAGGGAGGAAGCATCCACAACCTCCCTGGGCAACCCGTTCCAGTGCCTTACCACCCTCACTGTAAAGAACTTCCTCCTAACATCCAGTCTAAATCTCCCCTCTTCCAGCTTAAACCCATTCCCCCTCGTCCTAACATTACTAGACCGTGTAAATAGTCCCTCCCCAGCTTTCCTGTAGGCTCCCTTCAAATACTGGAAAGCCACTATAAGGTCTCCTCGAAGCCTTCTCCTCTCCAGGCTGAAGAGCCCCAACTCTCTCAGCCTGTCCTCATAGCAGAGCTGCTGCAGCCCTCTGATCATCTTTGTGGCTCTCCTTTGGACCCGCTCCAGCAGTTCCATGTCCTTCTTGTGTTGGGGGCTCCAGAACTGCACACAGTACTCCAGGTGGGGTCTGACGAGAGCAGAGTAAAGGGGGAGAATCCCCTCCCTTGCCCTGCTGGCCACACTGCTCTTGATGCAGCCCAGCACTCGGTTGGCTGTCTGGGCTGCATGTGCACACTGCCGGCTCCTAAGGTTTCCTGAGACTGGTGCAGCTTCCCCTTACTCTCAGCATGGAACACATTGCAGTAGCTGTTTTGGACAGGCAGCTGGAGCTCAATTTCATGTAAAGGTGTGAGGAAAAGATCAAAAGCCTCAGGAAAACTGCCAGATCTAATCACCTTTATTTCTCCTTGTCACAAATACCTTTTTTTTTTTCCATAATATTAACCTCCAGAATTACATTGAAGGTAAGGTTCTTTTGAAGTTAAAAAAGGAGAGTGATTAGAGTAATAAATTTTCAACACCATCCTAGTGCCATGCACTGATGTTCTAAAGTCTGTTTAAAACCCCCCTTACTTTGCCCTTGTACTTTAGTATCTCTAGCTTTGAGGAGCATCACTTTGACCACAGGCACAGAATCTATGCTGAAAAGAGATAAAAAAAATACACATACCCCTAAAAAACCCACCCCACCTCAAAACTTAAGGCCAGTCTCTCTATTAGGGGATATTAAAAACAAACTGCAGAAGAGCTAACAAGTGAGTGTCTGCTCTTAGCAGGAAATCATCATCCTGATTGCTTCCTTTCATAAAATGCTTTCTGCTCTCAGAAGGGACATAAATTATCTAATTGTAGATGAATAAAAGAGATGCCTTGAGCACAAGTAAAATCAAAGAAGACAGAGATGTAGAGGTTGAGTGGACCTGAGATATTTATTAAGCAAAGGAGGTGTAGGATAAATTTTAAAGCCATAAAAGTCTTCAGAAAATAAGAGGTAAGCAGAAGGAACAGGAAGCTAACAGATGCCTACAGATAGTGCCAACCCCCTTTGTTGTCAGTGAAAAGAAGCAGAACAGTTTTTCGTGCCAGAGAGCTATAGAGGATAGAAGGTTATGAAGCAAGAGATGTATATTATGTGCTGAAGTTATCTGGATGCTCATTTGCATGAGAAAGGAGAAAGCTTTCAGGAACACAAAACTGAATAGCTTGGGAAGAAAAGACTCAAAGCAAACCTAACTGCTATGAATTGTGTCATATTCACTGACAAGTGCCCAAGGCATTTCACATCTGCTTAGCTAACTCACCACATCCACTGATAGCAGCCTCCTAGGCAATCACAGACTTGAAACAGAAAGACTTCAAAAGACCTAGCCAGTGCCTGAGGAACTTAAGTTTCACTTTTCAAAACTTAGACACCTAAGTTACCTCCCAAGAGGATCATTGCAGCTGTTGAAAACTCTCTCAGAGCTACATCTTCATCTCTCAAGCCAAGGGAAGGGAAAGCAAGAGTTTAGTAAGTTAGTGTCAGCAAAAAGGGATGTTACAAACCACTCAGGTCACCAAGTCTAGTCTCCTGTAGTCATAAAAAGGTTTAGGTTTGAAGGGACCTCAAAGCTCATCCAGTTCCAACCCCCTGCCATAGGCATGGACACCTCCCACTAGAATAGGTCACTCAAGACCTCATCCAACCTGGCCTTGAACACCTCCAGGAAGGGAGCAGCCACAACCTCCCTGGGCAACCTGTGCCAGTGTCTCACCACCCTCACAGGAAAGAGCTTCTTCCTAACATCTAGTTTGAATCTCACCTCTGCCAGTTTAAACCCATTGCTCCTCATCCTGTCATTACAAGACCTTGTCAATAGTCCCTCCACAGTCTTCCTGTAGCCACCTTCAGGTACTGGAAGGCTGCTATAAGATCTCCTCCAAGCCTTCTCTTCTCTAGTCTGCAGAGCCCCAACTCTCTCAGCCTGTCCTCAGAGCAGAGCTGCTGCAGCCCTCTCAGCATCTTCGTGGCCTCCTCTGGACTGGCTCCAACACTTCCATGTCCTTCTTGTGTTGGGGGCTCCAGAACTGCACCCAGGACTGCAGGTGGGGTCTGAGGACAGCAGAGCCAAGGGGCAGAATCCTCTCCCTTGCCCTGCTGTCCACACTGCTCTTGCTGCAGCCCAGCACAGGGTTGCTGTCTGGGCTGCACTCACACTGCAGGCTCCTGTTGTGCTTTTCATCAACCCAGACCCTGCCCATGTCCTTTTCCTCAGGGCTGCTCTCTAGTTACAGGTAGCCATTCAAGACCCAGTTCACAGAACAAGGGAGAATGAAATAATAACTGAGGAACCATGTATCACATATCAAAGCTGAAGCCTCTCTTAACTCCTACAAGACAATCAGAATTACGTGGTGCAAGGAAGCACACCCTGACCCTTACACAACCTTTTGAAGCTAGAAGGGAATCACATTAAAATTTCATTTTCTCCAAAAGTTCACTTAGTTGTTTTGGGTTTTTTTCCCCTCATGAAGTCACTTAGTTCCTTCTCTCTATAGCTTGCATTCTGCCTCCAGTCCCACCATAAATACTTTTTCAAGTAGCTGAATAATAAGATTTTTAGTGCGGCTCTCACCTGTGCCTCTCTTGCTGACCCTGACTTTGCTCTTCCATAGCCTTTGCCATTATTGCTGTTGTGAGGCTCAGCACAAAAACCTAATCCACAAGTTTTTTTAATTAGCAAGTAATTTTACTTTGAAACACAGTATTTTTAGTTTGTTAGGCATTCGGTGGAAACCTGACTGCTTTACAAGTATTTCTGGGGGTTCTGCTAGCTCAGAACAATGCATGAAGCAACTCTTGCTTTAGCAAGCCTGTCAATCATCTCACCATGTTACACTCATCACCATGGCATCTGAAAGCTTCCTTTTGCACATCAACTACAGACACTACAGATGTGCCACGAAGGGGAAAGGTATAATTTAAACTGTTTTGACAAAAAAAGATGATTGCTGAAGCTCAACATTTCTTTACCAGAAGGCTTTATTTAGTGAAAACACTCCATCAATATTAAAAATGGACTTTCTACAATTATTACTACTTTTTTTTTTTAAGCTCAGTCTCAGTTCAGTGTATTAAAGTCTCCATTATCCTCCTAGGGACAGATTCTCCATGCTAAACGTTTACTTTGTGATGTAGATCTTGAGAGTCCCATGCAAAGATAATACTGCTGCATTCCAAGACAAATTAAATACTTGACTCTTACTACAAGAAAACACACACCCATAACAAAACCCTAATAGTTTCAACAAGAACATAGATACCTTTAGAAAGTACTTAGCAAAATGATAGCTCTTAATTATATTTAAAGTAGTAATTATACTTCCAAGTCCTAAGAGACCTCTTGCAAGACTTGACAACAGATTCCACTGGGAGAATCCCAAATATAGTTCTCAGTTTACAAAGCAGCATTTCCAAAGCAGCATTTCCCTGTCTCAGTTCTTCTAGTAGGAACACTATCATGTGTTCCATTAACCAGCTTGTATAAGAGTTGGCAGGTTGCAAAAGTGGTGGAAATGACTGTGACTTTGCTACAGAAGTCATCACCTGGTGGTGTAATGGGTTAAAGTGGATCTCTCCCCCAGCAAATTCACTACAACTCAATTTGGGAAGCCAGAATAAAAAGAAATTGTTGTGTGTGTTGTTTTTTGTTTTTACAGTTGAAACTAAATATAATAAGGAGAATAAACTACCACAGAATATAATAACCTTAAAGAAGATGAGGATGGGTCAAGCAGTGATGAAGCAAAGCAGCTGTCAAAACAGTGGCAGGGGAAGATAGCAGCAGGTGCAGCAGAAGCAGCAAAGGGGAAGATAAAAGCTGTGCTTCCAGACAAGCTTTTGATGCTCCAATGAAATTATATTAACTTACCCATTGTTGCCATTTTATGGTTTAGCCCTGGAATGTTTCTCTCTCTACTCAGGGACTCCAATACTCTTCTGCTTCGAAGTTTCTCTGTTCACAAGATGTCAGGGGTTGGAAAGGAGCCAAAGAGATCATCGAGTCCAACCACCCTGATAGAGCAGGGCCATACAACCTAGCTCAGGTCACACAGGAACACATCCAGATAGGCCTTGAAAGTCTCCAGAGAAGGAGGCTCCACAACCTCTCTGGGCAGCCTGTGCCAGTGCTCTGGGTCCCTTCCAAGTAAAGAAATTCCATCTTGTGTTAAGCTGGAACCTCCTGTGCTGCAGCTTGCATCCATTGCTCCTTGTCCTATCCCAAGGAGCAAGTGAGCAGAGCCTGTCCCCTTCTGCTGACCCCCAGCCCTTAGATATCTATAAACACTGATTAAATCCCCTCTCAGTCTTCTCTTCTCCAGACTAAGCAGCCCCAGGTCCCTAAGCCTCTCCTCATCAGGTAGTGCTCCAGTCCCCTCACCATCCTCAAAGCTCTCTGCTGGACCCTTTCCAGCAGATCCCTGTTCCTCATCAACTGGAGAGTGCAAAACTGAACGTGGTACTCAAGATGAGTTCTCTCTAGAGCAGAGAGCTCAAGTGGNGGATCCCTGTTCCTCATCAACTGGGGAGATGGTTCTCACTTGAGATGGTTCTCACTTGAGAACGTGGTACTCAAGTGAGTTCTCTCTAGAGCAGAGAGCTCAAGTGGTTTTATGACTGAGCTAGAAATCTAGCTCAAATGGCCACAGGTGGCATGATTTTCCCAGGGGACATTTAAATCCTTACCAGAGTAGGCCCCTCTCCAATCTGCTGGAAGAGGATCTGCACCCAAGTCCTGTGTCCTCCTCCCAGCATATGCCACTCCTCCCAGGTCCCAGCCAGTGCCAAGGCACAGACACATTACTTGTGTTACCTGGTCCCCATTTTGCACTCATGGGGCACAAAAGAGCTTTGGGAAGTCTCTTGCCTGTCCCAGACTGCCAGTCTTCAGCTGTCAGTTTGGGATAGATTGCTTGCTCTGAATCACAAAATGGTTGAGGCTGGAAGATACCTCTAGAGGTCCTTTAGTCCAACATTAAGAGGGCTACCCAGAATCAATTTCCCATCAACATGTCCAGGAAGCTTTTAAATGCAAGGATGGAGAATTCACAATCTCTCAAGGTAAATTTAGTTAGCTCTCTTTTTGTTCCCATTTCAGCCATGCCACAGCAATCCAACCTTACACAAAACAGTATCAACTATTCATGAGCTGACTAAATAACCTAGGGATTTGTGAGTAACTGCACAACCTTTTTATGGGCCAGTCAAAAAACACACATTGCACAGCAAATTACTACCTTAGATAGCAAGCACTCCATGCATGGGACTGCTAAACTGCAACAAAACAAAGTTATTTGAGCCATGGGAGTTGTTTGTTGTTTTATACACTCAAAGTGGAATATAATTATCTCATAAATAACTACAATGAGCCAAGAAACAGTGACAGGGCTGAGAGCAAGATTTGTCTTGTTTGAAAGGATGGCATTAGATGCAGAACTTAAATCTGCTTTCCTTTGGCACATTAGTTCATCCTGGTGGCTCTTCACCACAACCTTCTGCCCAGGCACACTTGTCTTTTGACAGGAGTTCTTTCCTGTAACTAGAGAATATGTCTGGCTAGGGGAAATGACCACTTCTGCTTTGCTCATGTATGCTGCTGGTGAGGGGCCTGGAACACAGCCATGTGAAGAGAGGCTGAGGGAGATGAGGTTGCTTAGCCTGGAAAAGAGGAGGCTCAGGGGTGACCTCATTGCTGTCTACAGCTATCTGAAGGGAGGTTGTAGCCAGGTGGGGTTGGGCTCTTCTGCCAGGCAACCAGCAACAGAAGAAGGGGACACAGTCTCAAGTTGTGCCAGGGCAGGTCTAGGCTGGATGTTAGGAAGTTGTTGGCAGAGAGGGTGATTGGCATTGGAATGGGCTGCCCAGGGAGGTGGTGGAGTGGCCGTGCCTGGAGGTGTTGAAGCCAAGCCTGGCTGGGGCACTTAGTGCCATGATCTGGTTGATTGGCCAGGGCTGGGTGCTAGGTTGGACTGGACAGAGGTCTCTTCCAACCTGGTTGACTCTACAATAACATGTTTCACATGAGATACAGTTCGTAATGGTCATGAGTGTGTACATTTGCCACAATACTTAACCATTTTAAGTTTAATTTCTTTACAGGAGGTTTTTTAAGCTTCTGTTATTATTTTCTTCCTCACAATAGTAAAAAAAAACAAAACACAACCACAAAACAGTAACCTAACTGTTAGGTTAACAAAACCTAACCATGGTTTTGTTTTTGTAGTAAATTCTTTTTAATCTGCCTGAAACCAGGCATCTCCAGAGGAGAAACACAAAGTAAACAGACAAATAGCTGTGCTGCCAATTGATCTTGCTGCTCTCTGTTCCCTGTTAGGGCTGAATTCACAGGACAGCCTTCAGGTGCAAGATTCTTACCATGCTTCCATAGAGACACACTAGATATTAAATCTGAGTATTTGTTTAGATACACACACACACTCCCCAGGGTATTAAAATCAGTTCACAGGGCTACATAATACTGGTTGTTCAAGTCTCAAAAGAACATCTGACTGCTTTTCCAGTTACATAGTGTGTCACAGGAAAAAGAAAATAGCAAGACAGAATTGCAGCAGTTGAACTACAGCTTTGCTTTTGAATTGCAGAGAATTACAATCATAGAATAGAATCAAGAGTTGTTTAGGTTGGAAGTGACCTCAAAGACCATCTCATTCCAACCCCCTGCCATGGGCAGGAATATCTTCTACTAGAACAGGTAGGTCAAGGTCTCATTCAGCCTGGCCTTGAACACCTCCAGGGAGGTCGTGGATGACAGAATCACAGAATGTGA
>WAAF01007995.1:444424-473474 GCA_013400475.1 Tricholaema leucomelas
TGGAAGGGACCTCAAGGATCATCCAGCTCCAACCCCCTGCCATAGGCAGGGACACCTCCCACTAGAGCAGGCTGCTCAAGGCCTCATCCAGCCTGACTTTAAACGCCTCCAGGGAGGAAGCATCCACAACCTCCCTGGGCAACCTGTGCCAGTGTCTCACCACCCTCACTGTAAAGAGCTTCCTCCTAATATCCAGTCTAAATCTCCCCTCTTCCAGCTTAAACCCATTCCCCCTCATCCTAACATTACTAGACCGTGTAAATAGTCCCTTCCCAGCTTTCCTGTAGGCTCCCTTCAGATACTGGAAAGCCACTCTAAGGTCTCCTGGAAGCCTTCTCTTCTCCAGGCTGAAGAGCCCCAACTCTCTCAGCCTGTCCTCATAGCATGTTGATTATGAGCATTTTTCTCAACCTTAAAATAAATGAAGGAGCAAAATTCCCACAGATTAAGATGTGCAAGTATCTATCATTAGCTGTGATTTCTAGGCAGAAAAAAAAAGTCACAGCAAAGAGGTTAGCCTCCCAGGTAAGAGCAGGAGCAGTTCTGAAGATCACACATTGGACTTGTCTAGGGTACCTGTGCAACACATGAAGTTCTGGATGACAGTGTACAGATTTTTAATTCAATGCAATTATTTTTCTGGTACTAGTGGGAGAAGAACGAATCTTGCAAGTAACAGTTAGCAAGGTGAAAAATGTTCGAGGAGGGGGGAAGAAAAAGAGTGGGGGAAAGAAGTATTCAGGAGTTGAAGTGAGAATCCTAGAATCAACCAGGTTGGAAGAGATCTCCAAGCTCATCCAGTCCAACCTAGCACCCAGCCCTAGCTAATCAACCAGACCATGGCACTAAGTGCCTCATCCAGGCTTTGCTTGAACACCTCCAGGGCCAGTGACTCCACCACCTCCCTGGGCAGCCCATTCCAATGCCAATCACTCTCTCTGCCAACAACTTCCTCTTAACATCCAGCCCAGACCTGACCTGGCACAACTTGAGACTGTGTCCCCTTATTCTGTTGCTGCTTGCCTGGCAGAAGAGACTAACCTCACCTGGCTACAATCTCCCTTCAGGCCAATACTACAACTGGTGATATCAGTCTTCATTTGAATGAAAACACTGGGGTACAATCAGTACTGGGAGCAGCTGGAATCACTTGCCCCACCACACATTTCAGTGCAGACACTCTTGCAATCCATCATTTACAATCTCTTTGCATCTTTCTGAAATTATTTTAAAACTGAAAAGAAGCCCCATCAGGAATTAGTAAGAAAAGCCAGATATGAATGCAGCAGCCTGTAAGTCTATTGAAGCTCTCTCAAAGCCAGCATTCTCTGGATTTTGCCTGTTGCACAGGTGCTGAGAGCAACACATTCAGTTCTCACACATTTGCTTAATATCATAGCCATTAAATTCAGCATTCTGTTACCTCAGTATAAAAGAAAGCATTCTGCCTTCCCCCCCCCCCCCCTTTCTCTATCAAGAAGAAAAATAAGACTAATGTCTTATTACTGCTTAATAGCAGTGGCTCAGTAAAGTTTGTTGAGCTCTCTCAAAAAAAACATTTAAGATTTTTCATATTACAACTCAACAACTTAAAACTTCCATTATAGAACAACCAACGTGGAAAGTGATTTTCTGGTTTTATTGTTACCTCTGTAGACAAGCATTCATTTGGGCATTACTCAGTTTCTAGACTAAGTGCTACAGCCCACATGCAATCGGCTATTCATTTGTGCCTTGACTTTTTTATGCACTGAATAAACTAGGAGATGTTATTACAATCCAAACCTTAAATCTCTTCTGCTGTTTAAACATCTATCCAATACTCCCAGAAGCCTGTTGAAAATCTTCCCTTTAAAACTTCAATTACTGCAGCAAACTCAGGAAAATAATTTAGCTTGAGCAAGGATTGAGCAGATAATGAAGAACATGCAGAGGTCCATATACAAACCATTACATCTGTTTTCTTAGAGAACAAAGCACAGATTTCACAATAGAACTGGGTGGCATAAGCCTAAACTATGTTGTTTTTTTCCCAGTCAAACTGCTTAAGACTCAGCCTTGGTTCTAGCAAGAATTTGCAGCTCCCATTGACTTTAACAGTTTCAGAATGGCACTTAGAGTGATTTCACATTCCACAAGTAGGCTTTGGAATGAGTTTTTCCTTTTCTTTCCAAGCAAGATGTCAGTGCACTGATCCACATCTAATACATGTTTGGTGTTTCTTAAGAGTTTTCTTACAGTTTTGGAGGGCCTTTGTTTACAACACCCTGCCAAGGCACACTACTGAGCTGGGAAGGCAGACAAAACGTGCAGCCCGCTAGGTCTGACCATGCATTCTCCACTGCAGGACATCAGCAAACATAGTTGTTTAAAAAGATAGAAAGGAAAAACAAACAAAAAAAATCAACTGTCTCTTTACTTCAGCCTATTCCCAGATCTCTTTCTTGAAGCACAACCAATTGCTCTTTACCCCTTGTCTAACATAGGAATTATAGTTTGAATGAAGAAATTCAGATAAGGCTTCTAAGGAAGAACTGAGGTCACAGTCAGATTTCAGGGGCTGCCTCAACAGCACCCAGAAAAGGAAACTGTGACAACCAGCTTCAGAAAAAAAAACAAACCCACACAGATGCTGCAGAATTATAAAAGTGAGCATAAGGAACAATTCTTTCACTAAGCCTTCGACCCTTGCATTATTTACTCACCTTGTGTGCTGCTGTGCAAGTAGAGATGAAACCACATGGCACAATGACTCTCAAACTTCCACAGACACGAACTCAGAGGCTCTGCTCCTCTTGCTTGTTCCACCATTCTCCTACAGGCTTATTTGAAGCACATGTCCTTTGACTCCTCAGCACCTGAGCAGCACCAAGCAGCTGATAAGCATTTGCTCACAATTTCCTCTGTAACCTTACAAAGACCTCTGATGGCTTGGGAGTGACCCACCCCCAGACACAGTGAAAGCACCCAGACTAGATTCACCTGGCTGGAATTTAAGGCATGAAGCTTTATATTCACATCTTAGCACAACCAGACTAGATTCACCTGGCTGGAATTTAAGGCATGAAGCTTTATATTCACAGGTTAGCACAACCAGACTAGATTCACCTGGCTGAAATTTAAGGCATGAAGCTTTATATTCACATCTTAGCACAACCAGACTAGATTCACCTGGCTGAAATTTAAGGCATGAAGCTTTATATTCACAGGTTAGCACAACCAGACTAGATTCACCTGGCTGAAATTTAAGGCATGAAGCTTTATATTCACAGCTCAGCAAAATTTACAAGCAGATAGTTACAATATATTACAAATATTTACAGCTATGGACAGAAATACACAAGTTAAAAGTAATGCAGAAACACAGCAGCCCTCCCAGAAATCAGAGTCCCCAGGAGGGGCTCCCAACCACTCTTCCACCTTCTTTCCATCCCTCTACCTTATCCCAGAGTCTGCCTTAGGAGTTGGGAGGATTGGCAAGGGGGTTAGAAGCAGAATGATGAGTTGGGTTACACAGATCCAAGCAGAGAGGCAGAAGCCCAGGGAGAAAACAGACACCAAACTCTGACAGATAGAGGCTGTCTTACCTATGTTTGTGTCCTTGTTTTTGTGCATCTCAGCAAGCCTATGAGTGCAGTAGCCATCACCATTGTTTGCTTTTCACAGCCCAGAATCTAATTTCTCTCATTAAAATAGTCCAATTAGCCTCAGGCCAGCACAGCATCCCAGGGGGATGGACCTGCTCCTCTGTTCCTTTTCTGGTATCACAGCTTCAAGTCAATGCCTGACTTGATCTCTCCCCCCCGTCCCTTCCACCTTTGCTCCCCAGCAAACAGTGTGTGTTATCTCACAGTCCGTGGGGGAGATGGCAGGTAGGGAGCTGGGCGCTGAGGCCTTGTGGGCCCAGCTTCAGGGGGCAGTTTCGGCCTACCTGCAGGCTGCCTGAGGGTGGCACAGGTGGAGGGTTCCGGAAGGCAGGTTTGGGCCTAGTGGATTCTCTACATATTCTACCTGATCGCCTTGTCTAGAGATGCTCTTGGAAACACAGCTCCTCTCAACTCCCAATCAGTGCACAGCATCCTCATTCTTACTCCTGAAAAGGGGCAAGAGTCACAGAATCACACAATTAACCAGGCTGGAAAAGACCTCCAAGGACATAGAGTCCAACCTATCACCCAACCCTTCTGATTAACTAAACCACGGCACCAAGTGTCTCACCCAGCCTCCTCCTAAACACCTCCAGGGATGGCAACTCCACCACCTCCCTGGGCAGCCCATTCTAATGCTAATCCCTCTCTCTGGGAAGAATTTCTCCCTAACATCCAGCCTAGATGGATGTCCACAGGAGGGCAACAAAGCTGGTGAGGGGCCTGGAGCACAGCCCTGTGAGGAGAGGCTGAGGGAGCTGGGGGTGTGCAGCCTGCAGCAGAGGAGGCTCAGGGCAGAGCTCATTGCTGTCTGCAGCTACCTGCGGGGAGGCTGTAGCCAGGTGGGGTTGGGCTCTGCTGCCAGACAACCAGCAACAGGACAAGGGGACACAGCCTCAAGCTGTGCCAGGGGAGGTCTAGGCTGGATGTGAGGAGGAAGTTGTTGGCAGAGAGAGTGATTGGCATTGGAATGGGCTGCCCAGGGAGGTGGTGGAGTCGCTGTGTCTGAAGGTGTTGAAGCCAAGCCTGGCTGGGGCACTTAGTGCCATGGTCTGGTTGATTGGCCAGGGCTGGGTGCTGGGTTGGACTGGATGAGCTTGGAGGTCTCTTCCAACTGTTTGACTGATTGACTGATTAATTCTATGGTTCTCTGATTCTGCCCTAAACATCAAATTCCCCCTGCTTAGGAGGCTGTGTGGCTGTGTAGCCTTGGCTCTCACAACCACGCCATGCAAGATCAATATGTTAATTTTGCTGTAACTTCCCCAGCTTTGAACAACTCTGCAAAATTTTGATGAGGAGAAGAAAGAGAAGGCAGGGAAAAGAGAGACATCTAATTCACAGTGTCAAGTAATTTATTGCATGAGCACAAACAAGGAAAACCTAATGACAGGTGACAGATTACATCACTAGCAAACATATATCCCATCAGAGAATGACAGCAAGCAAACAGCAGCAGCAGAAAACAGAGGTCCAAGAGAAGGAAAGCTTTCATGTCCAGAAAAAATAAAAATGATGTATTTCTCTTTCACCAGTTCCCAGAGCTCGTTCCTGTATGAGAGGTGTTAGCATATGTGAGAGGGAAGTTATCACACACAGCAGAAGGGGACCCCATCCATCTCCCAGCAGCTGAGGGCTGAGCAGAGCACCCTGTTGGCTGTGAACCTGCCATCTCAGGCTGTTTGTTTCAACCCCTCAGTTATCACCACACTGACCAAGGGAGGCCATGAGGTGTGCATCTGCTGGTTCAGCTCCCTTTTTATCTGAGGGAGTATCAGCAGCTCAGAACTGCAGGCAGAGTTCATCATGATAGAGGTGAGTAGAGCGGAGAGCTCTGTGCTGTCAAAGCCTAACATGGAGCTGCAGAGAAAGAGGACAGAGAGGGTAAGAAAAACAAAGGATAGAGTAAGCAATACCAAGCAGAAATCAGATGGGTAATAAGCACCTGGACTACAAAATCAACATTAATTCATAGGCACCAGAGGGAAGAAGCATTAGATAAAGGCTACCTTCCCACCACATGGTTTTTTTTAACAGCCAATATTATAGAGCTCAGATCACCTTAATCCTTTAACCCTGCTGCTGAGAGCTGCTGTTTCCATTTTGTGGGTTTGTTTTTAATGAGAGTGGAATCAATGGGATCAATTTTAATAACAGAAATTACCTTTAGGTACCAAATAGATAACAAATGTTATCACTTACCTAACAATTGACTGACTAATGAGAACATTTTTAATTAGTTTATAACTCTGCAGACACAGCACCGTCTGGCTTGAGGAAAAATCATGAGAGATGGATAAATTGCCTTCTTCTAAGGCAAGTGGGACATAGAAGACCCTTTTTTGTTACAGTAATGAGGAACAAATAAAGCAGTTTCATTGTTTGCACATAGCATTATAACTTCAAAATCAGCATCTGATGTTTTTTGCTCCTTCCACCAGAAAGTGGGTTCCCTTGATTTGGGATCTGGAAAAACAAACACAAGAGAGGATAAATATTAAAAAGGAGAAAGGAACAGACTAGGGAAAAAATGACAGATGGAATGAGTAAGACGAGTCTGCCCAACACAGTGCCTTTATACAAGCAGCACTTAGAGAAAGCAGCTCCTCTCACTCCCTTCACCTTGGATGTATCTGCAGTTGTACTCATGCTTCATTAGCCCTCAGGCAATTGAGTAGAATTCCTCTGAAACACTGGGCCAGGCTAAGAGAGAGTGAAAACATTGACAGCAAATTGCACCACACCTGCAGGAGAGCAGCCCTGAGGAGAAGGACCTGGGGGTCTGGGTCGAAGAGAAGCTCAACATGAGCCGGCAGTGTGCACATGCAGCCCAGACAGCCAACCGAGTGCTGGGCTGCATCAAGAGCAGTGTGGGCAGCAGGGCAAGGGAGGGGATTCTCCCCCTTTACTCTGCTCTCGTCAGACCCCACCTGGAGTACTGTGTGCAGTTCTGGAGCCCCCAGCACAAGAAGGACATGGAACTGCTGGAGCGGGTCCAAAGGAGAGCCACGAAGATGATCAGAGGGCTGCAGCAGCTCTGCTATGAGGACAGGCTGAGAGAGTTGGGGCTCTTCAGCCTGGAGAGGAGAAGGCTTCCAGGAGACCTTATAGTGGCCTTCCAGTATTTGAAGGGAGCCTACAGGAAAGCTGGGGAGGGACTATTTACACGGTCTAGTAATGTTAGGACGAGGGGGAATGGGTTTAAGCTGGAAGAGGGGAGATTCAGGCTGGATGTTAGGAGAAAGTTCTTTACAGTGAGGGTGGTGAGACACTGGCACAGGTTGCCCAGGGAGGTTGTGGATGCTTCCTCCCTGGAGGCATTTAAGGCCGGGCTGGATGAGGCCTTGGGTGAGCTGCTCTAGTGGGAGGTGTCCCTGCCTATGGCAGGGGGTTGGAGCTGGATGATCCTTGAGGTCCCTTCCAACCTAAACCATTCTATGATTCTATGATTCTATGCTGTAAAGCCTGGAAGACTGGAGGTACAGCATCACCTGAGCCAAGGCCTATTTTATGCATACAGAGTTGACTGGGAGAAGAAGAAGAATTTACACAATAGCTTCCCAGTGTGGAGCACGGATTCATTACTGTGAGATTCATTTGGCAGTCTGCAGCTTCATTATTTACAACCACCCCACACAATCCATGCTTAGCATGGGAAAAGGGCTAGATCTTAAGAAGTAGTTCCTAAGAATTTTCTTCAGTTCCACCAGCTGACAAAAAAAGAGGTTAAAATGTAGTCCTTGGGCAGTAAATAAGATAGAGCAAGTGTTAGTATTTTATCCTGGAGATCATGTACCTAGGCAGTGTAGATGCATCAGAATTAACAAAAACAACAACAAAAAAACCCTCTCCTGCCCTTGCACCAGTAAGGAAGTGACAAATTTGAATCTTCAATGGTCTTTCTAGTTTATAGTTTGCCTCCTCCAGTGTAGCATGAATACTTTATGGAAGAGATGCCCTATGTTGCATTAATCTTGTTTCTCCAGGCTTTCTAGCACTCTTATCAGGGTGCACAGCAGTACAGACAGAATAAGGAAATACAGTTTGCCTGGTGCATTAATGAAATGTTCAAATTCCTATCTAAGCATCACACATTCACTTGGCTATAAATCCATCTTCTTTACAAAGCCAGACTAGAAAACATCAGATTAATTATTCTGATTCTTAAAGATAGTGCAGAAAGTGCCAACAAGTCAAACTTTTAAGTCAGTGACTGCATTGCAGTCAGCCTAAGAGAGATTTGTTTGACCTGCAAAGTCCAAGTGCTCACCTGAAGTGATCTCAAAGAGAAGAATTTTTGTCATGACCATTTTCCTGGCTAAGTTCATCATTGTCATGCTTCTCATACCAGAAATCATAAGACAAGTAGACTAATTTCACTTTTAAAGATGAAAATTGAGAAAAGAAAGAATTCCGGAGTGAGATGGTTGAAAGAGGAAACAGCCAAAACATGTTCAAGTTATTTACAGCCTGTACTTTGATTATCTATCTAGAAACACCTTTGTATTTCTAGATTGGGGGGGGAACAACATTATTGCATGTTTTGGGTGAGTCCTCATTTTAGAAGGGAAGAACATACCACACACAAAAAATATCAACCAATTTAATATATAAATACTGATGTCATAAAGCATCGTCAGGTTTGCCTTTAGAATAGAATAGAATCAACCAGGTTGGAAGAGACCTCCAGGATCATCCAGTCCAACCCAGCACCCAGCCCTATCCAGTCAACCAGACCATGGCACTAAGTGCCTCAGCCAGGCTTTTCTTGAACACCTCCAGACACAGTGACTCCACCACCTCCCTGGGCAGCCCATTCCAATGCCAATCACTCTCTCTGCCAACAACTTCCTCCTAACATCCAGCCTAGACCTCCCCTGGCACAACTTGAGGCTGTGTCCCCTTGTTCTGTTGCTGGTTGTCTGGGAGAAGAGCCCAACCCCACCTGGCTACAACCTCCCTTCAGGTAGTTGTAGACAGCAATGAGGTCCCCTCTGAGCCTCCTCTTCTCCAGGCTAAACAATCCCCAGCTCCCTCAGCCTCTCCTCATAGGGTTTGTGTTCCAGGCCCCTCCCCAGCTTTGTTGCCCTTCTCTGGACACCTTCCAGCACCTCAACATCTCTCTTGAATTGAGGAGCCCAGAACTGGACACAGTACTCAAGGTGTGGGCTCACCAGTGTTGAGTAGAAGGTTGTCAGGATAAACTAATCACTGAAGTAAACAACAACTCAATTCTTTCCAGAGTGGCTTCATGTGGCCCTGAGCAGTCTGATCTAGCTGGAGGTGTTCCTGCTTGCTGCAAGGGGGGTGGACAAAATGGCTTTTGAGGGTCCCTTCCAACATGATGCAATCTGTGAAATTTATCTGTGCCCTGAAGAAACACTGTAAAAAGAAAAATATAAACCTCTATGATTAAAAAAATCAAGTATGGAGGTTTAGGAGGTTTACTCTCCCTTTCCCTCTAGTTTTCACATTATTTCAGTCCATGTCCTGAATAAAAACTGAACCTGTGGTACCCACTGGGAATTGGACTCTGCTTCCCTTGTGTGTTACACTAGTTCCAGTTGACAGAAATTGTGGTGGCTGTATTTTAGGAGGTGCTTTATTGCACTGATGAGAATATGAAAACATTTTCATTACATGTAAGCTTGAACACGTTTTCCCCTCAGTATTATTCAGGTCCTAATATAAGAACTGCAAATGACTGGATTTGTGTATCCAAGATGATGACAGTAATGAAGTTCATAACCACTCTGGACTGTATGGGTAGAAAACAATTCAGCATGAGTAGAACTTAATCACCTGCTGAGGCATTATCAGGCTTGAAAACAATCTGGAGTTGAAATAAGTGGGCTAAAGTTTGAATAACAACCCAGTCTCTCCTCTCACATTTCCCATTAGTCTAGTATCTAAACCCAGAAGTCATTAAGTTGATATTTATTAGACAGTTTGTCATGCTCCAATTTCCCCCAAAATATCATTAATGAAGCACAAATTTCCATTCCCATTAATTGCAAATGAACTCTTTGAATGCAATTTCAAGAGTACCCAGCTGCATTTTGTGCAGAGCATGGCATTCTGCTCACACTGGTACGTGTCTCCAGCACCACTCCTCTGAAGAGTCCATAACCTTACATTGATTTAAGAAGAGTTTAAATACACAATTTGCTTGGTTAGTTCTTTTCTGCCCATTTAACCCAAAGACACTGGTGTGAACGATGTTCTTTAAATGCCTGCTAAGCATTTCATCTCATTCTTTCCTTCTCATCCCAATGAGCAGAATTGCTATTCATGTATTACAAGCTTTAGTAAATGTAGTAGTGGACTGGTTTCCTGCAGTCTGAGGATGTGAACTGCTGTGGTGCCAGGGTAGAAGTGCTTTCTCCACACTCAAAAATGGACCTTCTTTCAGGTCTGCTGCTAAAAACCTGTTCTTTGTAGCTCCAAGAATGCAAAAAAAAACCCCAAAACAACAACAGCAAAAACATTCATCTCCAATTCAGATTCCCAAATTCCTCGAAAGTCTGCTTTGTGTCTGCAAGTGAATGACATCACAGGGTCCTAACAGTTACATACAGTCTAGGTGGATTAGAATCACACAATCAACCAGGTTGGAAGAGACCTCCAAGATTATCCAGGCCAACCTAGCACCCAGCCCTGTCCAGTCAACCAGACCATGGCACTAAGTGCCTCATCCAGGCTTTTCTTCAACACCTCTAGAGATGGTGACTCCACCACCTCCCTGGGCAGCCCATTCCAATGCCAATCACTCTCTCTGCCAACAACTTCCTCCTAACATCCAGCCTAGACCTCCCCTAGCACAACTTGAGACTGTGTCCCCTTGTTCTGTTGCTGGTTGTCTGGGAGAAGAGACCAACCCCTACCTGGCTACAACCTCCCTTCAGGTAGTTGCAGACAGCAATGAGGTCACCCCTGAGCCTCCTCTTCTCCAGGCTAAACACCCCTAGCTCCCTTAGCCTCTTCTGACAGGGCTGTGCTCCAAGCACCACACCAGCCTTGGTGCCCTTCTATGGACATCTTCCAGTACTTCAACATCTCTCTTGAATTGAGGGACCCAGAACTGGACACAATACTCAAGGTTTGGCCTGACCAGTGTTGAGTACAGGGGAAGAATAACCTCCCTTGTCCTACTGGCCACACTGTTCCCGATCCAGGCCAGGATGCCTTTGGCTCTGCACCTGGGCACACTGCTGACTCATCTTCAGGTTCATTCCTGCCATTCATGAGCTTGAAATTGTTTCCAGCGGTGTTTTCCAGCTAGAGGCAGCATGAAATGTAAGCCCCAAGAAATGCAAGAAAGTTTCTTCAGTCCTTTCTGAGTAGCACAAGTGGAGACCAGTATTAAATAAAATTGACACTGGAGGAAAATTAAGTTAGCTGATAGCTTTGATACCACTTCACCAGATAAGCAGAACAATCATTGAGTAAACTGATGGAAAATAAATTTATATACCTCCTAAGACATTTAAGGAGCTTCTTTCCTGAATGTAAAGTAGGGTAAGAAGAACTACAGATGACTAACAGCGAAAGATAAGGGTGCTCTAGGAAGAAAAATTGAAGTTATAGACAGAGCTGAGATTAGAAGCAAGAAAAAAGCTCCCCACAAAAGAAATGTGTTATTTCCAATTCAACAATGCAAGTGTTTCTCTCTAATAAATTAGAGATTTGTACCTTCACAGTCTCACAGCATCACCAAGGTTGGAAGAGACCTCATAGATCATCAAGTCCAACCTGTTACCACAGAGCTCAAGGCTAGACCATGGCACCAAGTGCCACATCCAATCCTGCCTTGACCAGCTCCAGGGACGGTGACTCCACCACCTCCCTGGGCAGCCCATTCCAGTAGCCAATGACTCTCTCAGTGAAGAACTTTCTCCTCACCTCAAGCCTAAATTTCCCCTGGCATAGCTTGAGGCTGTGTCCTCTTGTTCTGGTGCTGGCTGCCTGAGAGAAGAGAGCAACCTCCTCCTGGCTACAACCACCCCTCGGGTAGTTGTAGACAGCAATAAGGTCTGCCCTGAGCCTCCTCTTCTCCAGGCTAAACAATCCCAGCTCCCTCAGCCTCTCCTCGTAGGGCTGTGCTCGAGGTCTCTCACCAGCCTTGTTGCCCTTCTCTGGACACACTCAAGCATCTCAATGAATACTTCCTTGGAAGTGAGGCACACACTTCACAGTTGCTTTATTTAACTGTATAGTTCATTAAACACTGCTGTAGATTCTTTCCTACTAAAAGGATAGGCTAAAAACAAAGGCAGATGTGGAATGTGCTCAGGCTGTTGTCTGCTGTTAACTAAAACCACCTGGAAAAAACCTAAGCAGTGCATCACTCCATCTGTCTGAGAGCTGAGGTGCTGAAGTACCTCTGCTAAACACATTGTGGCAGGCAGCCTGTCTCAGAGAGCTGAAAAAAAACAGTAGTTTTTAGGCTTTCTCTAGTGTTGAGTACCAAATTCAAGTTAGAACTGGGCAGATGTTTTCCACCTGAATTGCTATGCTACAACAGTTAAAATCCTTTTTTTTTGCCCCTTGTGTCTGCAGAAGAATAAAATCACACACAAAAAAAGTCACAATCTATCATTTTGCTTAGGCTTATTCAGAATGATTCATTCAGCTGAGCTGGAGAAACAGTTGGTTTCAGGCACTTCCATGTGATATTAACCTGCTGGATTGCAGAACTGTAATCCCAGCACCCATGCTTCTTCTGTGTCAGACTCTTCCCCTCACTCCCCTTAGCAAACTGCACATTTTGCACATTTCCATCTTCCTGAGAAGTGCACTTTATTACAGGCCTATTGTGAAGTTGATCTAAGCCTCCAGAAGAATGAAGAGCATTTAGTTCTCTGTCTCCAGCATAACAATGCGCACTCGAACTCTTCAGTGACTTGATGGCCTGTCTCCACTCAATCAAATACTGCTCCATCCTCAAGACAAAATTATGAAGAGGCTTTGATACTTCTGAATGAAATTTATGGGTGGAAGGCCACTTGAGACAAGGCTTACCTTTAGTTCAGAGAATAATGCCCCCTTCCATGGGATTGGCATGCAAGTTAGTTAACTAGTTCTTACCTGCTCCCTCACTTAAGCTTTTGATTTGTCTACTTCTGCCATAATAAGAGGGGTTTGAAAATGCTGAGGTGAAAATGCTACCTCACAAGGCACCTATTAATTGCTATTTTTTTCCTTTGGGATGCAAATCTGAAATAAATTTCCCCCTTCTGTGTATTTTTTCTGAGGCTCATGAAATATAAATGCACCATACTTGTGAAAATGTAATGCTGGTCAGAGCCTTCTGAGCACCCAGCAGTTTTACTCACTGCTAGTATGAGCCAAACACCACTCAGCAGCCGTGACTCTACTTGTGCTGCTGTGTGTGGAGAGGTGAACTAAACTAGCTAGCTGAGTCTCCTCTTTTCCATACCTCTACTTTTCACCTGGTCCTTTGAAGAGCTGCAGTCAGGATTGCTTCATTTTTGTTGACTGAACTTATAAATCAGGTGTTTTCTATTCTAATTCTTTCCTACACATAAAATTCCTTTGCATAGAATATTCTTGAAGGAACTACATGTCCTCCTGGGTGTATAACAATTTCTGACAGTGTAATGTAATGAATCAGAATTACAGAATTAACCAGGTTGGAAAAGACCTCTAGGATCATTGAGCCCTACCTAGCACCTTCTCATTAACTAAACCATGGTACTAAGTGCCTCATCCAGCCTCCTCTTAAACAACTCCAGGGACGGTGACTCCACCACCTCCCTGGGCAGCCCATTCCAATGCAAATCACTCTCTCTGCCAACAACTTCCTGCTAACATCCAGCCTAAACCTGCCTTGGCACAGCTTGAGACTGTGTCCTCTTGTTCTGTCCCTGGGTGCCTGGGAGAAGAGACCAACAGAAGCAGACCAAGGAGGAAAAAGCATAGGCTCCCAGAGACCCACACTGACTGTCTTATCTATGCTTCTGTTCTTGTTTTTATACATCTCAGCAAGCCTGTGAGTGAAGCAGCCATCACCATTGTTTCCTTTTCACAGCCTATCATCTAACTTCTCTCACTAAAATATTCCAGTTAGCCTCACACTAGCACAGTAGATTCAGATGGCACTATGCAACTCACCACTCGAGGAAATGTAGATAGACTTCCCCCAGGTTCAGATGTCACTCACTGAAAGGACATTCCCATAAACAAAGAGAGATTTACGATGCTTCTCTATCCTTTGGTCTGTTTTTAAGATGTGTCAAACCTGTAATTTGGAAGAGAAATATTATTATGAGGTAGACCTTTGCCAAGAAAAACAACCTATTGCTTGTCAAAAGCTTTGTTATCTCTTTGAAAAGCTCACAACGTTTTGAAACAGGGTGAAAAATATATGTATAAGGTTCTCCTGCTGTTGTGAAATCCACCATCTCAGGAGAAGAAAGCCTACAACAAGCAAACTAAACCAACATCCAGATGACATTCCCCTTTTAAGTGTTCCAGTTCTCGGATTGTTTGGTTTACAGCACACATAATTGGTAGAAATTGATGCTGCGTTGTTAAATTGGACTGCAAATGCGGTAGGGCAGATCCATTAAATCATAATAAACCCTCAGACAGAGGTGCTGAAATTTATTAGGTTACTAAAATAACCAGATGGATTTACAGATTTTCACTGTAATGGATTTGCAGCCAGCGTTATTGTGTGTGTGTTTTTCCAGCTCAGGTTCAATTACATTTCACTTTCATAGATTCATAGAATGGTTCAGTTTGGGTGGGGCCTTAAAGATTATCCAGTGGCAACCCCCCTGCCATGGGCAGGGACATCTCCCACCAGTCCAGGATGCTCAAGGCCTCATCCAACCTGGCTGTGAGCACCTCCAGGGAGGGAGCAGCCACAACTTCCTTGGGCAACCTGTGCCAGTGTCTCACCAGCCTCACTGGAAAGAATTTCTTTCTAACTTCAGTCTAAACCTGCCCTACTCAAGCTTAAAGCCATTGCCTCATATCCTATCACTACAAGCCTTTGTCCCTCCCCAGCTTTCTTGTAGCCTTTTTCAGGGACCGGAAGGATGCTCTAAGGCTTCCTCTTGGCCTTCTTTTCTCTAAGCCAAACAGCCTCAACACTCTCAGCCTGTCCCCATAGAGGAGGTTCTCCAACCCTCTGACCATCTTTGTGGCCGTCTGTGGACCCACTCCAGCAGTTCCATGTCTTTCTTTGTGATAGGATAGAACCAACCAGGTTGGAAGAGACCTCCAAGCTCATCCAGTCCAACCTAGCACCCAGTGGTTGGAAGAGACCTCCAAGCTCATCCAGTCCAACCTAGCACCCAGCCCTGGGCAGTCAACCAGACCATGGCACTAAGTGCCTCATCCAGGCTTTCCTTGAACACCTCCAGTGACAGCGACTCCATCATCTCCCTGGGCAGCTCCTTTCTTAACCACCTTCTTTAACTTTTCTCTCTGGATATTTTAATATGTTTTTACATTAATTAAGTGTAGCTTTATAAGCTTCCATTATATTTGCATTAAGACAAGTTCATGCAGAATGAGCACATACTCTTCTTTCCCCCCCCTGAAAGACCAGTGCAAGTAAACAGCTCAAAAGAAATAGCTGAAACTGGTTTTGCTTTGCTTATTTTATACAACTCTAGCATCTAAGCCAATTAAGCTACAAAGCACCTCGAGACATAAAAATATCACTTTCATTTTGCTGTACTCCATGGGTAATGAGCTGCTTTCTTCTTCAGAAGCAATTTCTTCTCTGAAATGCAAGAGGCTTGCAAACATCATCCACAGTGACAGAGCGTCTGGCTAAATAAAAAGACAACTCCTAGTCACAGGGCGAGGCAAGGGGAATAGAATAGAATAGAATNTTGCTGGTTGTCTGGGAGAAGAGACCAACCCCCACTTGGCTACAACCTCCCTTCAGGTAGTTGTAGACAGCAATGAGGTCACCCCTTAGCCTTTCTTGAACACCTCCAGGGACAGTGACTCCACCACGTCCCTGGCCAGCCCATTCCAATGGGCTCCAATGTTAGGAGGAAGTTGTTGGCAGAGAGAGGGATTGGCATTGGAATGGGCTGCCCAGGGAGGGGGTGGAGTCAATGTCCCTGAAGGTGTTCAAGAAAAGCCTGGATGAGGCACTTAGTGCCATGGTCTGGTTGACTGGATAGGGCTGGGTGCTAGGTTGGACTGGATGGTCTTGGAGGTCTCTTCCAACCTGGGTGTTTCTGTGATTCTATGACCTGGCATGGATTGCCAAGGAAGACAATACAGATAATCAAAAGGTTATGTTCCTCAGGTTAAACTGCACTCACAGCTGCTTGCAATTTGATTATTACAGCTGAATTTTACGCCTCATACCAAAGCCATTGAATTTATAGTGCTGCCTTGCAATAGCAATAAATAAACCCCAAATTCTCTATATTCTCAAGTGGATGTACTTTGGTGCTTCAAGGTAAAATGAATGAGAAATGTATGCACTTCTTTTGTTATGAATGGCTTAATCAGCATATCGAATCACCTGAAAATTTACTTATGTGTCAGGAACTGAATTGCTTTTCCATCTCCTGTTGACTGCTACCTTAATTGGGACCGGAGGTGGAGGAGAAATATTGTATTGGATAGCCTATCATATAGAAAATTACAGTTTAGTGTTGTTTCTGATGTGGAAGGCCCTGGTTGATGTGTCTTCTTTAAGCACTGCTGAATTATAAACACATTGCAGAGTGCAGCTGGTATCACTTTCCCATTTAAAGCACCACTGATATAAACAGTTTGCTCTCAGTTTGTTTTTTTCCCCCTTATTCTCTTGGCACTTTGTTTCTGTATTCTGTCTGCTGAGCCGGTGCCAATAACAAGTTCTAGAAGCCAACACCACTCTGTGCCTCCCAGGAAAGAAAAAAACTTCATGTTTTATTTCTTAATTTAATAAATGAGCCACTACCCTTTCTCACTGGTTCGGTTCACTGCCCTGTCACTGCATGCTTAGTGTGATGGATACCAAAGGAAAACCCCTGCAGACTGATGGTCTGTTTATAGACAGGGCAGGTAAAACACAATCCATCTCCCTTATATCCTTATTTTTATTGTGTCCAGGAGTAATAAATGGCATAGGAGGCAGGAAATACTGTAAGCACTTTTGTTCTGTACAACTGAAGGGATCAGGGGAGCTGTGGGCACCCCTAACTGCGAGGACAGGCTTACCTTGCTCAGGGGAGATGCTCTACTGCAGGGAACTGAGAATATCACTCTGTAAGTTAAGTATCCATAAACCAAGTTCCTTCTGTATCTAATTCCTGTTCCCTTTGCCTGTTTGTGCCACAGTGTAGAGATGCCAGACTTTGTTTTGAAGTCTTGGCTCTTCAGGACCTTTCAAATGAATGTTAGTCTTGGCTATTTGACTTGCAGTTGCTGCTCCTTTGAAGAGATTGCTACCAGACTGTTTCCTTAGAGAAGGAGGAGCCAGACTCCAGAATTATGCAGCTACCCCAAGCTGGAGCCCTGGCTGGAGATTGCTGCTGGCACAGCTCAGTGCGGGAGGGCAGCGCACAGGAGCACGGCGATGAGTCCACCTTAACCCACACTCTCACCTTTCAGCAGCACTTGGGGCCAGGATGCTATGGAAAACATTGGCTTTCAGGGCAGAGGTTTTTCTAATGAAACATCACCCTAGCTGTGCACAGCCCCACAGTTACCCTTCATGAACACATGCAGCACGCTCAGCCTGTTCTGACAGGAGAAACTTCTTGGGGCTGGAGTTCAGCAAGCAATTTTTTTTCATTAGTACATGACTTGTTTTTTTCCCTCCAATGTTCCTCAAGGACCAAAGGGTTCGTTTGTAGGAGAGTATTTTCTGTGGTGAGTACAAAAACTTCCTTTTTATCTCTGCATTGAAATGAATATTCTTTACACAGCAAGTGAAGCTGTGGGAGGCTTGACCGGTGAAAGAAAGGATCCCAGATGAACCACAGGACACGCAGCAATTATATCCACTGTGATTTAAGGAGACTTTGGGGATTATCTTCTGACACTACATCTTCAGAAAGGAGTTTTCATATTTGTCTGCTCTTGCAGGACTTAATCTTGCCACCACTGCTTCTTCTCTGGTTTAGTAGAGGCTTTACCCTCCAGAACTGATCACACTTTGTTGCTGGCTTTTTGTTTTACCTTGTGCCTGCATGCCTAGAGTCACTCTTAAATAGCTTGGATTCATTCAGTCCAAATGCACATTGTGGAACAATCTCTGGAGAAGGTTGGGGCTGTGTCCCCCTCCCGCTGTCCTCTGGGAGTGTGCAACCTTGAGCTTCTACCCAAAGCAGCTCCTCTAAGATTTTCTTCTTCAGCCACCAGAGGAGTTTCTCCTGACTCCATTAGCTTCAGCTGTTTGTAGAGGAGAAGGGGGGAACAAGCACAGGCACCTCACAGCCTCGACTGCAAAACACCATGCCTGTCACACATGACCGGCACACAGAGCTGCCAAATTCCAGAAGCCTCAAGTATTTCCTGCTGCCTGTGGAAGGAAGGCCTTAGAAGCAAAATTAGGTGGTGATTTAGAGAACCTGTTCGCAGTGTACTGCACTTGTACTGCAATTAACGGTGCAAATCTTCTATGCTGATGAGGATCTCTATTCAAGAACGCTCATAAATACACGTAAAGCAACACACAACAGCCCCTTGGATAAACATAACACCTCTTAAATGCTTTTTTGTTCATTAATAAGGCTATCTACAACTACCTGAAGGGAGGTTGTAGCCAGATGGGGGTTGGTCTCTTCTCCCAGACAACCAGCAACAGGACAAGGGGACACAGTCATGAGTTGTGCCAGGGCAGGATCAGGCTGGATGTTAGGAGAAAGTTCTTCACAGAAAGAGTGGCATTGGAATGGGCTGCTTAGGGAGGTGGTGGAGTCACTGTCCCTGGAGATGTTCAAGAAAAGCCTGGATGGGGCACTTAGTGCCATGGTCTAGTTGATTAGACAGGGCTGGGTGCTAGGTTGGACTGGATGATCTTGAAAGTCTCTTCCAATCTGGTTGTTTCTATGATAAGAATACAAAAGTTAGGTTAAAATTTACATCCTCCTACTCCACCCTACTAAAGTGCTTTATTTTCAGTCAGTCATCACTTTGCTGAGAGTGTTGTGGTCTTAAATACATCAGTGTGGTGTAAGAACAGATGGACTCTGGACAGCACTCTGTCTCAGATGTTCCTTTTATCACCACTGTCACCTATGAGAGAGAAAAAAGGGAGAACTGAAAAGAGATAAACTGATAGTGAGGGCAATGAGACATCGCTTTATCATGTTTACAGACATTCTCTCTGATGGATCCACAGCCTGCACTGTCACTGCAGTAGCTGATATTGGGTGCAGGCTGCAGAACAAACAAGAGAGACTCATAAAGAGTAACCTGACCACAAAGCACATTTCTGTTCCACTCTCAAGGAGAAAAATTCACAGTGGTGATATATAAACTTTAATACCTTAAGGCCTAGCAACTGCCCAAGATTCTGCAAAATTATTCTGAGAAGAAGGAAAAAAAAAAATCATACCACTCACACAAATCTTTGCTCTGTGGTGCCTTTCTGCTACTAAGCCCCTAACTGTTCACTTATGGAGAGGCTGAATTGCCATCTGTTATTCTTGTCCTTTCGCCGCCAGTGAAGTCCCAAGCAGAGCAAACACTACATTCAGGCTTTCAGTAGCGACTTCACAGAGCACAATTACACATGAGCTTGACATGCTTTTTAACATCAGAGGTACACATGGACCCCTGATGCATGGAGAAAGCCCAGGTTTGGTGTTCAACTGCACAGAGAAGGGAGGCACCCACAAGCACCCATCCTGCTGGGTCAGTGCAGCTGCCCCGACGGTGATGCTGGTGAAGGGCAGCCAAGAGTAATCCCCTCTGGTGTAAGTGGCAGGCTGCTGTGGAGGAGGGCATGAGAGCTGAACTTTGGTAAATGAGAATGGAGGAGGAAGAGAAAGCAAAACTGAATACTTTACTGACTTGACAGTGACTCAGTTTGCAATGTAGAGTGGTTCTCTTCAATAGAAAATGACAGAAACATCAGAAGAGCCTCTTGGAATTGCTTTATTCCCTATTTGCAGGTACTTGCACCAGTCAAAAGCCCACCTTTGTCAAGGAACAGACTTCTGCTTTCATCTGTTGCCTTCAGAAGTAACTTGCTCTAGTATAAATAAATGATGTGCTTTCCAGGAGCTCAAACATTTTGTAGCCTGTTTAGAACAGAGAGAACAGTGATCTGCTAGGGGATATGTGCTGATGCAACTCTTAGTTGGCTGACTCATCCCTAATGGAGGATCTTCATTATGCATCTTATCAACAGCTCCATTAAAAGGTAAGAGCTTTACACTAGCTATAAGGATGATTACATCACTTTTAGGAATAGTGAGAAAGAGACATCCCAATGTGTCCTGGTTTCAGCTAGAAAAAAGTTACTATTCCCCTTAGTAGCTGCTCCAGTGCTGTGTTATGGGTTTAGGATGAGCATAACCCTGGTAACACACTGATGGTTTAGTTGTTGCTGAGCAGTGCTTACACTAAGCCAAGGACTTTTCAGTTTCTCACTCTGTCCTACCCCTGGAGCCTAGGGGGGCAAGTGTTGCTGGGAGGGGTCACAGCCAGGGCAGCTGACCTAAACGAGCCAAAGGAGTATTCTGTACCATAAGGCATCAACTGGGGGCTGTTGGCCAGGGAATACCACAGCTTGGAGACTGGGCATCAGTTCCCAAGTAGTGAGCAGTTGTATCATAGAATCATAGAATCAACCAGGTTGGAAGAGACCTCCATTTGTCCATCCAGTCCAAGCTATCACTCAGCCCTATCCAGTCAGCTAGACCACAGCACTAAGTGCCTGATCATGCACCACTTGTTTTGTGTGTTCTATTATTATTATTACCTCCCCTTCATTTTCTATCCTATCAAACTGCCTTTATCTCAACTCCTGAGCTTTTCTTCCCCTGTTTATCTTCCCATCCCATTTCTTGGGGAGAAGTGAGAGACCATAAGGCGCTTAACTGCTGGCTGGGGTTAAGCCACAACACAGTATTTAGGGTTTGAGCATCATCTAGAGAGACAAACAATAGGTGTGACATTAGGGAAAGGTCAATAAATAGTGGAGGTTTAAGATTTAGTGAAAACCCATTTGCTTTCCACAGAAGGCTACCAGCTGTATTATTTTCTGGACCTCAGAAGTAATATCAGGCAGTTGGCCTTTTGCAAATCAGGGCTTATAAAGTACTTGATAAACCATCTGAGACCTCCTTTTAAATGTCACACTGTGTGTGACCAGCATACTAGGAGTAAAATTAAGTGTACAGTAGGTGGAATTAGGTGCCTTTGTCTTGTTAACAGCTGCATGCATATTGGTCTGCTGATTTAAAGGCACCTGTGGTGCAGCCCATCATCTACCACTAATACCCACTCTACTGGAAATCAAGCCTCCTTTGTGTACACAGTTGTGTGTCCCTCCTTTTTGTTGCCTATTTTGGTGTTGCTGTCTGATGTACTAGAGAAAAGCTGCAGAAATTCTGATCACATACACTGGAAAAGCATGAAGCAACAGCTCCCATTGTTCACTTCCTGATCACTGGAGTCTAACGTGTCTTCACATCCAAGCAAACTACTTGCATGATGAGCAGACACCTGTATGGAACTGTTAGCATCCTTCCTCCAGGATACTTCAAATGCTGAATCTTCACCTTCATTCTAGAAAGGCCAAGCTGGTGCAATAGAGTTGTTAAAAATGGATTTTTATGAACATTTACCCTATTTGGACAAACAATTTTTGGGGGAAAAAAAAACACCTGAATGGAAAAGTCTTTAGTTTGTTTTTGAATGATGATGCAAAATCTCTCCAATCACATTCCCTATTTTTCTCTGACTTCTAATTCCCCTCTCATTGCTGTCTAACTTAGAATTGTTAAACAGTTTATTGCCACATTTTTGTTTGATCATTTTCTGCTAGCTGACATCTCCTGGTTAATTTATGGGGATTCAGCTAGAGTTAGGGTCCCAGCTCACCAAATGTGTGTCCTGAGCCATTCAGGTCCTATTTTGACAGGTAAAAGTCACCTGGACTAGGATTGGATTAACAAGGAGCTGAAAAGAGATTCAGCCACTGACTTGTATTTAATCCTGAGAGGAAATGTGTTTCTCTCCAGCATGTCTGCATTTCAAACCTTTGCCTTCAAAAGTTTAATTAACCTTGATAGGAGCTTAATGGCTGAATCTCTACATGCTGAGATTAGAGTCTGGCAACAGGCAGTTGCTCCAGTTTTCTGGAGAGAGCAAACACCACAGCTCCCACTTGAAATGCAGCCCTCGAAAGCAGCAACAGCAGACACTGCAAACTGTGTTTGCTGCAAACCCCATTTTTCCTCTTTTCATCTCTGAGATAGCTGACATCAGAGTCTGGGCACATCAGAGAGAAAAAAGGTACAATAGTCATTATCAGCAATAAAAGTGCTTTCCTGCTTGTTATTCAGAAAGAGACATACTAAAATGAATAAACAGATTTCCCCGCTGGGGAGATGGTAAAAAACAGCAAACATGGTACAGAGGAACCTTTTCCCCCATCAATTGTGTTCCTGTTGAAGTGTGGTTTGGCTCCAGGAGTTTCTCCACTGACGTTTGTAACGCTGCCTCTCAGTGGGTAAGTAGTGGCTTGGGTAGGGGGAAGGCAGCGATGGACTCCGCCACTGGGAGTTTGCAGCAGTGCACAGGCACCGCGCTTTGAAACGGGGAGATTCACTGAAAGCAGCAGGGGCATCACTTTGTTCCTTGTTTGAAGCAGCTTGCAATTGATTTTCCAACAGGCTTGAACTAGCTATCAAATGTCCATGTTTACTCTTTCTGATCGAACGACCTTCCTTTGCTTTTCACTTTTGAGCTGATTTTAACCTCGCTGCTGCGCTTCGTTCTCCAACGCAATTTAAACAACTTTGCTATCCATATATTGTCTTTGAGATGAAGGCCACGGCTTGACACTGACCTCCCTGCTCTAGGACAGCCTGATCCAACACAAAAACAGGTGGTGAGATCTCATTGTTCCACTGAAGGCTCTTCTCCCTCACGTGCCTCACCTTGCATGCTACCCAGCTAAAACACGAACCCAATTTACCTCTTGACGAAAGCAGAGAAAATACCTAAACCACTTAATTTAAAGCTTTCCTAAGGCCAGTAGCAGCCATTCAGAGTGGGAGAGGTTTCACCTTTACCAGACTTACCACGTGCAAATGTCACAAAGCAATTCCCTTTCATTCATAAACTGAGAGTTGTTGTATTCCACAGAAGTCAGAGCACAGCAGCTTATGAGAGGATAATTCAATTTTCCCGTTCAGTGCACAGACATCAGCAATGCTCATTGCCTCCCATACTCCAACTCAACTTCACTACAGGATTGTGTTTTCATAGATGTAAAGCTACGTTTTCTACCAAAAAGAAAAAAAAAACCCAAACCTCTGGAGGGAATTTTGTGGAATTTTGATGGTCTTCCACTGAGCAGCCAGAGGAGCAGGCTGCTGCTCATGCGAGAAGAGATTTTCAACCTATCGAACAGCTCCGTTTTGCTTTGGGTTTTGTTTTCCTACTTTCCCCCTTCCTTTGAACTCTCTGCATTCATTTCACATCAGCCCCAAATGAAACAGCCATTCAAGAATGCTCCTGTTGTCCACCTCAGGATGTTCAGTGGTACTTGCAAGTGGCTTCTTACACAGGTGTGCCAAACAGTATTTGTGAAAGGGTAGCTTGGAACTCAAACGTGAAAGAGAGGTAGAATCTGCTCAGTTCCTCTAATTTAAACTAGGTCACTACTGAAACAGTTTATTAATGACATAATTAAGCAGCAGCCAGGGACCAAAACATTTGCAGTTCAGCATTCCAACAGCTAACCCATACAGCTAGAATTTTATACAAGTTTTATAGCCACCTGCCAGTTTCTCAGTATCCCTCAGCACCCCGTCTGAGAGGCTCCAAAACCCAGTGCTGAGTCCCTCGGGCTGCAGGTGGGGTCTAAGGCATTGCACATGCCCATGCTGCTGTCCCACACTGGTACCTCTCCTTTGTGCCGGATTCAGCTAACTGCAATTCCCTCATTCCCATTTTAAAGGATGACTCTTGGGGCAAATATTTTCCCAGAAGGTTGCCTGCCCCATTTATGTCCTCTCTAAGCAGCAGAAGATTTTTGCCCAGGATGGGCTGTGAGAACTGCTGCAGATTTTCCATGTTCATTTTATAATGTAGCTTCTTGTGTAGTTTTCTCATAGTCTAGTTTATTTTTAGGCTAGTTTTACAGTTCTCTTTAAATAAAGTTTGAATCAAAAAGTCCTCCAGCTCCCAAGCAATGCTTTCTAAGGACTGTAGGCCAGACTCTAACAGGGGAAGACTGAATCCATTCGATAGAATAAATCCATGAATAATTCCATGAGCTGTTCTCCAGAGGGAGAGCACAGGAGAAAAACTGTCCTGGTCAGGGCTGCAAAGCAGAGCACAATACACAGAGTCAAGTGCCACAACTTCTGCACTTAGGGTGTCTTGCAGAACAGTTTTGCCTGGAAAGCCTCCAGCCAGTGACAAGACAATTTATCACCACCAGTCTGCTGCAGAGGACAGTTCTACATAATTCTGGGTGTAAGTATTATCTGCTCTGCTGAGACCTGACACAAGGCTTATGCTCTGGATCAGGCATCAAAATGACTAGCAGAGTGTGTGTGTGGTGGAGAGGGTGTTCCCTTTCTTGCAAGGCTCTGCCTGGATCTGCATAAATCTCCTTCCAAGGCATGTCTGTCCTCATTGTTCTGGTCCCATCTGAGCACTTTGTCCATTCACATGGTGAATGGAAGGGCAATGAAGGGCGGTAAAGCTGGTGAGGTGGTTGGAGCACAGCCCTGTGAGGTGAGGCTGAGGGAGCTGGGGATGTTTAGACTGGAGAAGCAGCAGCTCACGAGTGGCCTCATTGTTATCTACAACTACCTGAAGGCAGGCTGTAGCCAGGTGGGGTTGGTCTCTTCTCCCAGACCAGCAACAGAACAAGGGGACACAGTCTCAAGTTGTGCCAGGGGAGGTCTAGGCTGGATGTCAGGAGGAAGTTGTTGGCAGAAAGAGTGATTGGCATTGGAATGGGCTGCCCAGGGAGGTGGTAGAGTTGCCATCCCTGGAGGTGTTCAAGAAAAAACTGGATGAGGCACTTAGTGCCATGGCCTGGTTGATTGGATAGGGCTGGGTGCTAGGTTGGGCTGAATGATCTTGGAGGTCTCTTCCAACCTGGTTGATTCTATGACTCTATGCTGTGAAAAAGAGAGACTTGGCTGTCCTCCTTTCCTTTCCTTCCTCTTTTCAATTTGCACTTATTTAATGAGACAGAACAAGGAAATGTAGAATCATCATAAAAGTAGGAAAAGACCTCTAAGATTCTCATGTCCAACCATTAACCTAACACTACCAAGTCTGCAGTTAAACAATGCACAGTTTTTGAACAGCTCCACAGATGGTGACTTCAGCACTTCCCTGGGCCTGACTACCTCAGTAAAGACATTTTCCCTCATATCCAATCTAAAAGTCCCCTGGCACAACGTAAGGTCACTTGCTCTCATCCTATCACCAGTTACCTAAGAGAAGAGACCAACATCTACCTCACTACAGGCTCCTTCCATGTAGCGAGAATGATTCTATGTAACTGGAATTTAAGCTGCAACCATTTTGAACAGAATCACTCTTTGTGCAGGTTGGAGTTCAGAGGAGCCTCAATGCTGCATCTGCTGTAGGAGCACACTTCTCTGTCACTAGGTCTTTGCATATCTCCATGCTGTCCACATACACACTTTGAGAGCACTCCATTTATCTCCCCATTTAAGACTTTCCAGTGAGATTTAATTCGAAGTGGAAACACTACAAGACTGCTTATTACTGAGTTTGTGCTTTTACACTCTTAACAAACATAGCACAATTTTCCCATCAACTTTGCAGCCTCCACTCAGTTTATAATTTCCTGTACATAATTGTAGCCAATGTCTGACTTCAGAATGACTTTGTACAACCTGCAGTTTATATAAAGTTCTGCTAATTGCCAGCTACATATAGAACCCTCTCCTGCCTTGCAGCAGGCTGAGCTATAAATGATCATTGAAATCAGGAGGGAGGGGTAGGAATGTGATTATGATGAAGCTAAAGAGCTCTGGTAGCTGTGGAGAACGTGAGAAATATCTGTGGTGGTTTTAAAGGAAAAGCAGAAGACCTGAAGATGATCAGAGGGCTGCAGCACCTCCGCTATGAGGCCAGGCTGAGAGAGTTGGGGCTCTGCAGCCTGGAGAAGAGAAGGCTTCGAGGAGACCTTAGAGTGGCTTTGCAGTATCTGAAGGGAGCCTACAGGAAGGCTGGGGAGGGACTATTGACAAGGTCTGGTAATGTCAGGATGAGGGGGAATGGGTTTAAGCTGGAGGAGGGGAGATTTAGACTGGATATTAGGAGGAAGTTCTTTCCAGTGAGGGTGGTGAGACACTGGCACAGGTTGCCCAGGGAGGTTGTGGATGCTTCCTCCCTGGAGGTGTTTAAGGCCAGGCTGGATGAGGCCTTGAGCAACCTGCTGTAGTGGGAGGTGTCCCTGCCTATGGCAGGGGGTTGGAGCTGGATGATCCTTGAGGTCCCTTCCAACCTAAACCATTCTATGACTATGACACAAATGGTCTGTCTGGATTAACGGCACTGCAGAGATTTATAGCCTGGTAAGGACCTAGGACGTTTAATGTAGCTTACTAGAGATTTCTGGATTGATTTCCAGGACAAATGAGCTGTCAAAAGTAGTTTAGATTCGTTGTATGATTATTTGGGGAAACTATGCTGAGAAGAAAAAAAAATAATCAGACAAACAATGCCCTTTAGGTTTGCAGAGCATTCAGAACCTGACTTAGAAACAGCCATGGGCAGACCAAATTAACTGTGACAAGAGACCTGCCAGGGGCTACAGAGGGGTTGGGGGCACCCAGGTGCACTGGACTGCTTGGAGGTGCCTGTGCCTTGAAGCTGCTGCTGGCTGGCTGGATTTAGATGCTCTAACATCATGTCTTACCTTAAAAAAGGATGTTCTGCAAACTTGAAAAGATGCTGGCTGCTGAAAAGGTAACTCCAATTGCAATCCCTTAATAAAAAACGTGCTTCATACAAGGCCTTAAGAGTCCCACCTCAGCTTCTGTCTGCCTTCGTTCATCTTTCCTGTGGGGAAAAAAAAAATCACCACTTTGCATCTTACAGTTCCTTCCACCACTTGATCTGAAGCCACCTTCCAGTTCTTAATACTTATGGTGGGTCATGAGTATGCAACACAGCTAAAAAGAGGGAACAGTTCATGCAGCAATGGTTGGGGTTTGAGACCTGCTTCAGAGTGAGCACCACAGCATGTGCAGACATCTCTGTAGGTGATCCCTTCATACTGATCTGTGAGTCTATAACGCATGCTCCCAAAAAGATGGACTGCTTCAGGGAACAAATCCCTCTGAAAACCCTTTCTTCTATTCTTCCTTTAGTAGATGCCTTCCAGTTTAACATCTTTCATGACATGCTGGAGTTTGTTAGAGTGCCCTGCAAGTCACACTGAAGACATAACAATCCTTAGTCACCTGGAGCTCATCAGGGCCAGAGCTGCTGGTATGCTGCCTGGCGCTGTGCAGAGGCTGCAGAGACCATGGCAGTTCCTTAGAATCAACCAGGCTGGAGGAGACCTCCAAGATCATCCAGCCTAACCTATCACCCAGCCCTAGCCAATGAACTAGACCATGGCACTAAGTGTCCCATCCAGGCTTTTCTTGGACACCTCCAGGGATGGCAACTCCACCACCTCCCTGGGCAGCTCCTTTCAATGGCATCTCCCTCCTTTCTCTAACATATTGTTGCCAGAGGCTTCTAGAATCACCCAGCCCTGGAACTGAACTAAACACATTTTCCAAAGCCTAGGTAAAGGTTGGTTGTGAGCTTACCTCAGGCATTCAGAATATATTTGGGACTGCTCTGAGGAACAGTTTAATTCCATGAAGCTACTTCTGATCACGGTCAATCTGCCTATGGCAGGGGGTTGGAGCTGGATGATCCTTGAGGTCCCTTCCAACCTAAACCATTCTATGGTTCTATGATTCTATGATATCAAAATTGTGTTTTGGGTCAGTTTTCCACACCTATTATATTTTCTTCTTCTCTGGATCATTATCAGTTGTGTAATTCTCACCCACTTTCACATATGGGGATACAACTTGCTGCAACTGATAGTGTCCATTAGTTTAACTATGTGAATCTTTAGCTAAAATGCCAGTCCTGACTTACCAGAATCTTTACTTCATATGCTCCTCAGCAGCAACAGAAGGTAGGTTATCTGCTTCAGATTCTCCTGGAAACAGCTGCAGCCACTTCTGTAGAAGTCTCTATTGAATAAGACCTGCAGCTGGATCGGTTCTTTATTACTCAGGTCAGACTACTTGTTCTGCACCGTTGCCTGTTTGGAAAGCAGAGGGAACAATACTGAGTTTTACAGTCACACTGAGTGTTGCTTTTTAAACCACACAAATGAAAAGGAAACAGTTCCATAACTAAAAACCAAACCAAAACAATGATCACCTTTACTAAGCCTTCGTAATACTGGGAAAGTAGAAGTGGTTTAGATGCCTTGAATGGAGAGTTCAACCGAAATAACTTAATGCTACCTGGCTGCATCCCTTTCTTTTGTGTTAGGCTGTAAAATCATTTTCACTAAGCACACATGGCAAATTGAAGTTCTTCCAGAAGGTGATAAGGGGCAGGACTCTGCTAATAATTTTAATCCAGCATAACCCTTCATGTAAGTGGATGAAGAATTTGCAGGCTCTGAAAATGTGCAGAGCATGAAGAAGAAAAAGAGCTATAAAATACAGACACCAGCCATGGCTGAAGCTCTGTCATCCTGCACAATGTCTTTTATGCAATTGAAGCTTCCATTTCACACCAGCCTTAAACACAGCATTTGAACCAAAAACAGGGGTGTTTTTTTCAGCAGCAGTTCATTGCATTTCAAAATAAGAAATGCTGTTTCCAGTCTCCTTAAAGCTCTAAAGCAGGCTGTTATAATGCTGATGGGATGCCAGGTTTGATAGGATTGAACATACTCATAAAATAATGTCATTGCCTGGCAAAGATAAGACATAAATGTGCCTTTTTTTTTTTTTTAATCACCATAAATATTGCTTCATTGCAGGTGCAAATCTAAGAAACACAACCTGCACCCAGGTGACAGAACATTCACAGCTGAACACTCACTAGAGTCATGGAATCATGGAATGAACCAGGTTGGAAGAGACCTCCAAGATCATCCAGTCCAACCTAGCACCCAGCCCTGTCCATTTGACTAGACCATGGCACTAAGTGCC
>WAAF01007995.1:473698-514915 GCA_013400475.1 Tricholaema leucomelas
TCTTCAGCTCCTCTCTCCCAGCACCCCCAGCTCCCTCTCTGCCTGGCTGCTCTCAGCCACTCTGGCCCCAGCCTGTAGTGCTGCTTGGGGTTGTTGTGGCCAAAGTGTAGAACCCTGCACTTGGCCTTGTTCAATCTCATCCCATTGGCCTCTGCCCACCCATTCAGCCTGTCAAGGTCCCTCTGCAGGGCTCTCCTACCCTCCAGAAGATCCTAACTTGGTGTCATTCGCTTCACTGGATGAAGATCCCTGGATTATAGTCTACCAGAGAATTTTCCAGAGTCTAATTTAAGTTTCACCCTTTTTGCTTTCATCCTCTGTTTCTTTCTGAAGAACATTAGCAAGCCTCCTGCTGCGGGAGCCAACTGATTTGTCTCATTAGGTAGATCTACATCAGCATTTTAGATCACATTTAAGACTATGCTGTTAATGACCATCTCTGAATCACCTGCCCTCATACTGTGCAGCTTTTACATAGGAGTCTCATCTCCAAACACAACAGCTGGATTCATTTGGGGTGAAAGTAAATCACGGCACATCTCCAAAGGAGGCACCCACTGTGCACCAGCTGCTGAGGGGAATTCACTCTGAGCCCAACTACACACAGTGAAAATATGGTCTCTGAAATCCACCTGGAGTGGATGAAGCCATGGCAGTGTTAGCCCAATAATCTGTACTCTTGCTTTTGACAGGTCCTTCTACCAAAGCTTTGGAGGGCATTTAAGGAATGTGACACTGGACCTCGGGAATGATCGATCCAAAGTCTCTTGCTGCAGATATGGATCCACCTGTGACTGTGACATTCCTTAATGGTAACAAACCCTATGAGGAGAGGCTGAGGGAGCTGGGGTTGTTTAGTCTGGAGAAGAGGAGGCTCAGGGCAGAACTCATTGCTGTCTACAACTACCTGAAGGGAGGCTGTAGTCAGCTGGGGGTTGGTCTCTTCTCCCAGACAATCAGCAACAGAACAAGGGGACACAGCCACAAGTTGTGCTGGGGGAAGTATAGGCTGGATGTTAGGAGGAAGTTGTTGGCAGGGAGAGTGACTGGCATTGGAATGGGCTGCCCAGGGAGGTGGTGGAGTCACCATCCCTGGAGGTGTTCAAGCAAAGCCTGGCTGAGGCACTTAGTGCCATGGTCTGGTTGACTGGATAGGGCTGGGTGCTAGGTTGGACTGGATGATCTTGGAGGTCTCTTCCAACCTGGTTGATTCTATTCTATTCTATTTTGCACCCATTCATGGACAGGGCAGGGAGGGGAGAGGGTGCCAGCATGTGCATTTCCCCAGCATTAGTAAGCCCCACAGCTCTGGGTGAAGGAGATACAGTTTAGGGGAAAAAAGCAGCATATTTGATCCAGTTCTAGTGCCTCTAGGAACTCCTGGTTACAATGGATTAGCATTGCAGCAGCTGTATGTGCTCCAGCTGAAGCTACTGGAATCTCTAATGCAGAGGGTGCAAGACAGCAGCTGGCTGTGGGAGGTACCTTTAGGCAAACTGGCAGTGAAGAATTTGCTTTATAATTTAGAACAAGACAATTAGAAAGTACAACAAAGCTTGGGAAATGGGAAGAATTTTGAGGTACTGTAAACATTCCTTATTTTCCTTTGATGATTAACTTCTTTGCAAAAGCTGACTGTGCATACCAAAGCATCTGCATCAATGTGAAAAACTTTGTGAGGTTTTTTTTTACCCCTCCTACAAGTGCTGAGTCCTTCATAGACCATAGGAATTTGATAATAAGCCAGTGAAATGTAGGATAAAAGAAACTCATCCTCTTCCTCTGCTCAAGGATGACTGTAAATTGGCTTGGGGCGGGGGGGGAAAGTTCTGTAGTGAATAAAAACCTGTGCTAATATGGTAGCTGAAGAAGTCAAGGTCCATCCTCTGGTTTTAAAATGCAATTTAAGAAAAGGAGAAGGAAAAATTAAACTGCTTGGAGAGACTTCAGCTGTCATTTGAACTACACTGTTAACACTTAACATTGAATTGATTTGGCAGTGTAGCGATAGGCCAGTCCCTGAAATCCCTTCCAAAGGACTCTGCCATGCTTGTGAGGTTTGATCTGCAGGCTGCTGGATGTACCCCTGTTTACATTACCAAAGACTGCAAATGGTGGCAGAAAGATCAGGGTCATGGTGGTAAGAATGGCAGGGTGAGAGACGAGGGATTTGGAGTACAGCATCTGACTTCACAGCCTGCTGAAGGAAGAGCAAGAAAATCAGTGCTGCAGCTGGTCAGCTCTCACCTTCTCAGCAGTGCCACATGGAAAGACAGTATGGCCCTCCTGTTTCCAACTGAACTTCACCCTGGCAAGAGAAATTGTGATGGTTTGTTATCCACCCCCCTAGTCTTATGAAATCACCCAGACTAGACCCATCTGAGCTGGAAATTAAGAATGAAGCTTTATATTTACAGCTCAGCACAATATGCAAGTAGGTATTTACAGTATATACAGCTATAGACAGAAACAGACAAGTTAAAAAAGTAATAGAGAAACACATCTCACCCAGAAACCTGAGTCCCCAGGAGGGGCTCCCAACCACCCTTCCACCTCCTTTCTGCCCCTCTACCTTATCCCAGACTTTGCCTTANGTCTCCACCATAAGCCAGCAATAACTAACCATGAAGGTTAATGGCAGAAGAATTAGTCACACAGATGGCAGGTTAGGGATGAAAGTGCAGGCAGCCAGAGACACAGCAACTCTGTTATCTGTGTTTGTGTCCTTGTTTTTATACATCTCAGCAAGCCTAGGAGTGAAATAGCCATCAGCACCGTTTCCTTTTCACAGCCTATCATCTAATTCCTCTCACTAGAGTATCCCAGCTAGGCTCAGACTAGCACAGAAACACAAAATCCATCACACAGCCATGAAGAAATTTTCACACACATTATGGTAATGTTACCAGAATATCCAAAGGCATTTAACTGGAGTTCTGAAATCATTTCCTCTCCCACATAAGAAGTTGCCTATTAGTGCAAGCTCTCAAGTTTGGCTGTTTGGCTTGGGACTATCAAAAGGAAAATACCTCTGCTTATGTGTGCATTGTAGACTTCCACTTGCCTCCTCTGTGTGTTCCCTTCTCTTGCCACCCCTGGAACTTCAAACTAATTATTCATCCTAGCTCTCAAGTTTGGCTGTTCAGTTTGGGACTATCAAAAGGAAAATACCTCTGTTTCTTATGTGTGCATTGTAGACTTCCACTTGCCTCCTCTGTGTGTTCCTTTCTCTTGCCACCCCTGGAACTCAGCTCCAGACTAATTATTCATTCTAACATCAAACCTAAGAAAGCCTGGTAGCCTTGGGGCAAAGCTGGTTGAACTCTGAGTAGGAGGTGGCACAAATTCCTATTTAACCTCTCCCTTTGGGGGCCTTAGAAGAGTTCTGCAGAGATTTCAGGAGAAAGAAGCAGATCAAAGCCCTCTGAAGGTTTAGATTTTTCTTTCACGTATCAGCTGGTTCTGTTCCACACTTAGAGAAGCTTTGAGTGCTTGACTTGAAGTGTTTGCCTCCTCCAACAACTTTGGCTGAAACAGGCTACAAATTTCTTCTGCAGATATACATCTACAGAGCCAAACCCCCATACTTCACAGGAACCAGCTAAACATATAAAACTGAATACTCTGTGCTCATATTGACTAAAAAAAAACAATGAAAAATCAATCATAGAATCAGCCAGGTTGGAAGAGACCTCCAAGCTCATCCAGTCCAACCTAGCACCCAGTCCTAGCCTATCATAGAATCATAGAATCAGTAGGGTTGGAAGGGACCACAAGGAGCAGCCAGTTCCAAACCCCTGCCATGCCCAGGGACACCCTACCCTAGAGCAGGCTGCCCACAGCCTCAGCCAGCCTGGCCTTAAACACCTCCAGCCATGGGGCCTCAACCACCTCCCTGGGCAACCCATTCCAGCCTCTCACCACTCTCATGCTCAACAACTTCCTCCTCACATCCAGTCTGACTCTTCCCACCTCCAGCTTTGCTCCATTCCCCCCAGTCCTGGCACTCCCTGACAGCCTAAAAAGTCCCTCCTCAGCTTTTTTGCAGGCCCCCTTCAGATCCTGGAAGGCCACAAGAAGGTCACCTGGGAGCCTCCTCTTCTCCATCAACCTAGACCAGCCTAGACCATGGCGCTAAGTGCCTCAAATCAACCAACCAAGCAAAACACTGAAAAAGCCCCAAAGTTGAAAACCCCACAAAGAACCAAAAAGCAAACAAAAACCCCCAACCCCCATTCATGGTTTTTAAAAGCTTTTGCTAAAAAAGCTCTTCTCATTTCTTCACTTTCCTCTTTCTTAAATCTCAAAGAATGACCAAGCAACAAAGAGTCAGCTCAAAGGCAACAAACTGTCACTGCCTAGCTCATAAAACAGGAGCTCAAATGTTTAATGAAACTGAAATGTAACCAACATCCAATTTAAATTGTGGGGTGAAAATGTTTAGTGAAATTGAATGAACATTTCCTCTGGTGTTGACAAACAGATCTTCTTTTGCGTTTTAATTAAGCTGTGAAGTAAACATGAAAGCACTCAGAATTGTAATAGAAAAATCCTCTTTCTTTCCCCCCCCACCCCTTATGAATTAATTTCACATTAAAATTTCTGTTGGTGCCAGGTAGCCAAAGCTTTGGAAATAATATTGACTCTCATTTCAAGGTCCAAGCACATCTTTGCCAACTGGAACCAGAGAGTTATCTAAAAGGGTTATCACGAAGCTCTGTTGCCCTGTCCTTTGAAGCACCTGGTTATGATCTTTTGTCAGTGGCAGTGCTCTGGGATAAGAAAGGATGCTGAAAAGATAATCCACAGTGACTCTCTATTCCTTCAGATTTCATTTCCCTCCCCACAATGGGGCCAGTAAAGAGAACCTTGAATAAAACTCAAAGGTGTCTTTAGAAAATTCCTTGCCCTGCCAATGCTGCTGCTCCACCCAGGCTGGCCAAGACATTAACTGTTGTGAAATGTTTGATATATGCTCTGGGAAATTGTCTGGGGTATCTCCACAGCTGTGCACCTTCTCACTGATCAGAGAATCACACAATCAACCAGGTTGGAAGAGACCTCCAAGATCATCCAGTCCAACCTAGCACCCAGCCCTAGCCAGTCAACCAGACCATGGCACTAAGTGCCTCATGCAGGCTTTGCTTCAACACCTCCAGGGATGGCAACTCCACCACCTCCCTGGGCAGCCCATTCCAATGCCAATCACTCTCTCTGCCAACAACTTACTCCTAAAATCCAGCCTCGACTTCCCCCAGCACAACTTGAGACTGTGTCCCCTTGTTCTGTTGCTGGTTGCCTGGCAGAAGAGCCCAACCCCACCTGGCTACAGCCCTCCCTTCAGGTAGCTGCAGACAGCAATAAGCTCTGCCCTGAGCCTCCTCTTCTCCACACTGCACACCCCCAGCTCCCTCAGCCTCTCCTCACAGTGTTTGTTTGTGATGATGTAGCTTCTCATAATGTGTGCTCTTGTTCACACTTGTGCTATTAGAAATGCAGTTATTTTCATATCTAGGGCTCAGAGGAAAACAGAGATAAATGCAGCAGATGTGTCACTTATTTCCCAACACATAATCAAGACTGGGCTGTTACTGTGATTGCCACAAACTCTTCTAAACACATAGAATCATAGAATCAACCAGTGGGAAGAGAGCTCCAAGCTCATCCAGTCCAACCTAGCATCCAGCCCTAGACAATCAACCAGACCATGGCACCATGTGCCTCATTCAGCCTTTTCTTGAACACCTCCATGTTCAGCCCCAAGCATCACAGACTGAATGTCAGCAGGATAAAACCTCATTATTAATGTCAACCAAGACAAGCTTGGCCCTCCTGATATTGCATTCTGGCTAGCAGAAGTAACAAATTCCAGGTCCTTTAACTGCTACAAAGCAGAAAACGTTGTTTGATCAGAGAAAGAGGAGTGCAGGCATTACTGCTCAGCCTGGGCACGCTTCAAATGCATTGCTTCCTCCTTGCTGCCATGTACAATATGTGGTAATTTCTCACTCTCCATTGCTAATTAACATGAAAAAGATGTTCCCTTCTATCATTTAAGAATATTCTTTGCTGCTATAGATGAGGCTGTGATTAACAAGACTGCAAGAAAGGAGCAAAACAAGAAATGTGAGTCCTAAATTAATGAGATATTTCAGATATTATGGATTAGAGCTGTTCAACCTTGCCAGCTAGAACAATAGCAGGGGGGCAATGTCTGCTTTCTTCTGCTTAAAGTAAACCCATTTTTAATTAAAAGGAACAGATTGAGCAGAGAAAAAGGCTTTCCTTTTATTCCCTCTCCAGGAACCTATGATTTGAGGTTTTTTTTTTCTCTGCTCAAGATGACATGAAGGATGTTTGCTTAGCGATGCAGTCACCGGTGACTGGCACTCAGAATTACCAGGTTTGACTTTTTAATATGGTTCTTTGTACCATCAGTCACAAGCTGCCTTCCACAGCGCTGTCAGAACCCCCCCAAAATCACATGGCTCCTTTCCTCGCTTTCCTAGTGTGGACCAGTCAAAAGCAGAAGAAAGCTGGTACCCTGTGTGAGCTGGGTACCAGCATCCTGCCAGCTGAGCCATCCTTTAATTTAGAGAGGCACATGCTAGGAAAGCAACTCGTTTAAAACTGTTCTTCCCAACTGCAACAGATGATGAAAGACCAAGCAAGGAGCAGAGTGTGCCTGAAACCACCTCGGAGAGCGACAGGGGAGCCGCTCTGATGTACACAGACGCTGGGAAAAGACAGGGTCAACCTCTGTGTGGTGCTTCTGCAGGCTGAGAAACACCAACAAAAGGAGAGCTCAATAGATTCTTCAAAGATGCAGAATGGCTATGGAGACACAGCCCATAATTTGACACAGGGATTTAATGTCTGAATGGCAAGAAAAGGAATCATAGAATGGTTTAGGTTGGAAGGGACCTCAAGTATCAGAGTAACCCTTCCTCCTAGCAGGCAGAGATGCACAGATGACTTAATAAATGTATTTATTAATTTAAACCAGACTGTAAACTACAGTGAAAGGTTTAACAGCTTACTCTTATGTATCTATACTTCTCTTTGTTCTTTGGCAGCAAAAGATGAAACATACAACACCTTGCTCCCTGGCACCATGAATTAATCTGTCCTTACAGTGCTGTAATCCATCCTTACACAGGCACTGGGAAAAGACAGAGTCAACCTCTGTGTGGTGCTTCTGCAGGCTGAGAAACACCAACAAAAGGAGAGCTCAATAGATTCTTCAAAGATGCAGAATGGCTATGGAGACACAGCCCATAATTTGACACATGGGTTTAATGTCTGAAAGGTATCAGAGTAAGAAACCCTTCCTCCTAGCAGGCAGAGATGCACACATGACTTAATGTATTTATTAATTTAAACCAGACTGTAAACTACAGTGAAAGGTTTAACAGCTTACTCTTATGTATCTATACTTCTCTTTGTTCTTTGGCAGCAAAAGATGAAACATACAACCCCCTGCACCTTGGCACCATGAATTAATCTGTCTTTACAGGCATCTAACTATAGGACTAGTTGAATCTTTCATGATTCTTTGCCTGTCTGAGTCCCAAGTGAACAAACAGGTTTACAAACTTAAAAGAACATGTTCTTTTCAGTTGAGAGCTGTACTGCCATTGGAATGGGCTGCCCAGGGAGGTGGTGGAGTCACTGTCCCTGGAGGTGTTCGAGGAAAGACTGGCTGGGGCACTTAGTGCCATGGTCTAGCTGACTGGATAGGGCTGGGTGCTAGGTTGGACTGGATGAGCTTGGAGGTCTCTTCCAACCTGGTTGATCCTATTCTATTCTATTCTGTATGAAGAAGGTGTTGAACCACCAATGACACCATTACCCACTGCTATAAGAAGAGCAACACACACTTGTTTTTTCCTTGTGGCCACATTCTCCAGGCTAGAAGGTCTAAGCTTTTATCAAGTGATAAACCAAATACTTTTCCTCTATACTCACTGTCTGATTTATTTCCTCGCTTTCAGTTGTGAAAATAAAAGGCAAAACACCTCCATAAAATGAATCCGAACTCATTACTTTGCATTTCAGTCATTAAAACTAAAAGGATGAGTGATTTGCCATTGGAATGGGCTGCCCAGGGAGTTGGTGGAGTTTCTGTCAAGCAAAGACTGGATGAGGCACTTAGTGCCATGGTCTGGTTGATTGGCTAGGGCTGGGTGCTAGGTTGGACTGGATGAGCTTGGAGCTCTCTTCCAACCTGGCTGATTCTATGAAAAAATAGGATGACTGAGTGATTGTCTACATCATCTCTCCTTTGCTGCTCTTAATTCAGCAACAGAAATTTGTATCAGTGAAAGATTCACAAACCCAGAGAAATGAAAGGATTTTCTCAGCCATTCTTTCTTTGGGGGTTCCGCACTGGCAAGGTTTCCTGGTTTAGTGAATTGTTTTGCTCTGCACAATAACCCAAACCAGGATGTTTCCCAGAGGATTCTCATTTCTTCTTTTCAAAACACATTTTTTTTCCTAGTTAATATGGTATTTGAAAGAGAGAGGAGGAAATGAGCAAGGGGTTGAGGCAGATGTATCAATGTCTGAACAGCTTTAAAGAGCACTGAATAGAATAGAATCAACCAGGTTGGAAGAGACCTCCAAGCTCATCCAGTCCAACCTAGCACCCAGCCCTATCCAGTCAACCAGACCATGGCACTAAGTGCCTCATCCAGGCTTTGCTTCAACACCCCCAGGGACAGTGACTCCACCACCTCCCTGGGCAGCCCATTCCAATGCCAATCACTCTCTCTGCCAACAACTTCCTCCTAACATCCAGCCCACACCTCCCCCAGCACAACTTGAGACTGTGTCCTCTTGTTCTGTTGCTGCTTGCCTGGGAGAAGAGACCAACCCCACCTGGCTACAACCTCCCTTCAGGCAGTTGTAGACAGCAATGAGACAAGAAATTAGATCTCACATATTATGCAGGAAACAAATCCAGCTTCAACCTCTTTTCTGATCACCCAGGTCCATCAGGAGGTGAGAAGGGTGGAAAGGTAGAAGAGAGCCCCTTCAGGGTACTGCAGGGTGCAGAGCAACATACAAGCTAAAAAAGCAGGCTTCTTTCAAAGGACTTCCCAATACGAAAGTGGCTTTTGTGCACCAAGGACTGGCAATGAAAGACTCATTTCTGATGCAGCACCACTTGCTCCATTAAAGGCAGTCCTGTGATATTAAGGTTATTATACCCTGGGAACAGGACCCAGCTGGCACCACTAAACTTAGCTGAACATCAGGCCAGGTGGGAATTTCTTACAGATGGCAGCCATCTCGCCTGCACTGGGAAAGGTAAAAGCAATATAATTTCATTACCTGCAGTGAGCCTTTGCCTGCCACATCTGTAGAGCAATGACACCACAAGAAGACTTATTTTAGAGTGCTAGATTTTGGTCAAACAACATGGAATGGCTTTGCTCTGCATGTGAATCACCTCCAAAATGGGTCACTTTATCAACAGCCAAAAGCCATGTATTTGTTAGCTTGGCAGCTCTGCAGAATGCTTTATTATTAGCAACCATAAATGCTATACCATATCAGAGCTGTAAAGTCATCATTTGGCAACGCACTCCTCATCGATTAAGAAGCACCCTTAATTAAAACTAGCAATATTCTGGTCTCCTTCATTAATGACATAATGGAATTAAGATGAAAAGGAGTCAGTTTGGAGATTATTTTTGTGAGTATTAATTAATTTTATTCATTAGCAAGACTTAATAAATTCTGTCTTGGAAAACATAGTTAAGTTAGGAGAGAATTTTAACCCCAGTGGGCATCCCATATTTGTTTGGTTCTAAGCCTCAGTTAGAAACCTGATTGACAGCAGGCAAATTCTACCTGCCAGCTTCACACTGCATTTTTGAGTCAGTCCATGTTCAAGCTTTTAAATTCTGCTGCTCATCTTAGCAAGACATAGAAAAATGCCCACCCAGGAAATCCTGCTGTCTCTCCTGAGCCATGAGGAAGAAAAACAGATAAATGAAGTAAAGCTCCAAGGATGTACAGATCTCCAAAGTCAAATATCTACATCTATTTGCATCTCTATCTATATATCATTAATCATTAGACAAATGATTACTATGTAGTAGTACAGTATTTGTAGACAAATGATACTATATATGCCAAGCAGCACTACAGGCTGGGGACAGAGTGGCTGGAGAGAAGCCAGGAAGAAAGGGACCTGGGGGTACTGGTGGATAGTAGGGTGAAGATGAGCCAGCAGTGTGCCCAGGTGGGCACGAGAACCAATGGCATCTTGGGCTGGCTCAGGAGCAGTGTGGGCAGCAGGACAAGGGAGGTTCTTCTGCCCCTGTGCTCAGCATTGCTCAGGCCACACCTTGAGTACTGTGTCCAGTTCTGGGCTCCTCAATTCAAAAGAGATGTTGAGGTGCTGGAAGGTGTCCAGAGAAGGGCAACAAGGCTGGGGAGGGGTCTGGAACACAAAGCCTGTGAGGAGAGGCTGAGGGAGCTGGGGTTGTTTAGCCTGGAGAAGAGNCTCAGTGCCATGGTCTGGTTGACTGGCTAGGGCTGGGTGCTAGGTTGGACTGGATGATCTTGGAGGTCTCTTCCAAACTTGTTGATTCTGTTCTATTCCATTCTATTCTATTTAGTGTCATTTTAAAGGCTCTCATAGACAAGATGGAAACTATTACCACGTCCAGCTCTGTAATGCCATCTCTAGCTACAGAGCAATGCCACAGTGGTACTTGAATCATAGGATGGTAGGGCTTAGAAGGGACCTCTGGAGATCACCCAGTCCAACCCCTCTGCTCAAAAGTAAGCCTGCTACAGAGCCTGAGAAGATTCAGCACTAATAGATCTTGACAAGGTACCTCAGCTGGGATGTCAGACGCTCATCCAGCGCTGCCTGTGCCAAATCAGTTGTCCAGGTTCAATGACCTGAGGAGTATCGAAATGTCTTCTGCCAACGGGGCGCCAGCGCTGTACTGTGTTAGAGCACACATCCAGCACCTGCTGTGGCAGGGTTTAATAGCAACAGAATCCTTGAAACGGACACTCCAGCTGACAAGTTGACAGCAAGAAAGGCAGAAAGACAGGAAGAAGAAACTGAGAGGATATTATCTGATGTGGAAAATCAAATCCTTCTGAACATTACAGCGCCTTATGCTGCAGGTCACTATTGGGCAAAGGCAAAGGTTTAACCAAGCGTGTTTCGGTACACCCAAATATTACTTTGTGGTGGTTTGGGTGTTCCCTGCCCCCCCCCCAACTTGAGAAATCACCCAGACTAGACTCAGCCAGCTCTGGAAATATGAATGAAGCTTATATTTACAGCTGGCACAATGTACAAGCAGATATTTACAGTATATACAGTTATAGACAGAGACAGACAAGATAAAAGGTAATACAGAAACACAACTCCCCTCCCAGAAACCTGAGTCCCCAGGAGGGGCTCTCAACCACCCCTTCACCTTCCCCCTACCCCTTTCAACCTTACCCCAGTCCCAAGGAAGAAACGGAGGCTTGGCCAGGGGGGTTAGGAAGCAAAGTGGATTAGCCAAGGAAACGGAGGGTGTGATTAGGAGAGAGAGATGCAGCCCAGCAGTAGAAGTGACTTTATCTATGTTTTGCTTTCCTTTTTTACACATCTCAGCAAGCCAATGAGTGAAGTAGACATCACCATTGTTTTCATTTCACAGCCTGTAATCTAGTCCTTCTCACCAAAACATTCTAGCTAGCTTCAAACTATACATACTTGCAGGTCATTACAGTAATTATAAGTACTAAGTAACAGCAACAAATGTGTGACAGGTGTCCAAGTTGCCATGCATTTACTATTAAACAGCTTTAATTACTCTCCAGCTGAGCACTACAGAGAAGAAGGCAGAATATTTGGGGTTTTTTTTTCCCCTCTGCCTTATTTTTTGGAAGTCCAATGACCTTTCAGTTCAGAAATGTTAGAATTGTGCTCAATATCTAACAGTTTATGGGAGTAAACAACCATCATGTTAGAATAGAATCAACCAGGTTGGAAGAGACCTCCAAGATCATCCAGTCCAACCTAGCACCTAGCCCTATCCAGTCAACCAGACCATGGCACTAAGTGCCTCATCCAGGCTTTGCTCGAACACCCCCAGGGACAGTGACTCCACCACCTTCCTGAGCAGCCCATTCCAATGCCAATCACTCTCTCTGCCAACAACTTCCTCCTATCATCCAGCCTAGACCTCCCCTGGCACAACTTGAGACTGTGTCTCCTTTTTCTGTTGCTGGTTGTCTGGGAGAAGAGCCCAACCCCAGCTGGCTACAACCTCCCTTCAGGGAGCTGCAGACAGCAATGAGGTCTGCCCTGAGCCTCCTCTTCTCCAGGCTGCACACCCCCAGCTCCCTCAGCCTCTCCTCATAGGGTTTGTGTTCCAGGCCCCTCCCCAGCCTTGCTGCCCTTCTCTGGACACCTTCCAGCACCTCAACATCTCTCTTGAATTGAGGAGCCCAGAACTGGACACAGTACTCAAGGTGTGGCTTGACCAGTGTTGAGTACAGCGGCAGAATAACCTCCCTCGTCCTACTGGCCACACTGTTTCTGATACAGGCCAGGATGCCATTGGCTCTCTTGGACACCTGGGCACAGTGCTGGCTCATCTTCACCCTACTATCCACCAGTACCCTCAGGTCCCTTTCTTCCTGGCTGCTCTCAGCCACTCTGTCCCCAGCCTGTAGCGCTGACTGGAAACTTGCCAAGGATATATTTTTGTCATGAGTACATCGTTGGGTGGTTCTTTTTGGTTTTGGTCTTATCTGCAAGGCTGGAAAATGTACACTTTGGCCTGCTTCTAACTGCAAACTTCCAAACACTTAATAGAGTAGTGGTTTGTGTCCTTCTGAGTAATCCTTATTTGCACAGAAAAGGACACAGTTTGTGACCTGGTTGCCAGGCAACCGTATGGAAGCACAAAACCATTTCCTTAAGATGTGCTGCCCCAGTGCCACAGTCCTCTCCGAACCTGAGTGTAAGAGGCTTTGAGAGTATTCTGGAGAGGCCACATAAGTGGCATTGTGACTGGAGCTGTATAAACTGGAGCTCCTTTATGACCACATTGTTTGCAGTGTTGAGTAACTACAGATCTGAGGAAATAGCAAGATCTATTTAGCTTCATCTGAGGGCTGGAATGTGAACTCCTGGCTCGCACAGCTGGAATGAAAGAATGGCTATTGATCCACTGGGTGGCAATACACACACCTTGGCTACTGGCAAGCAATGCTAATGCCTGCAAGCATTACTCTGAGGGGTGGTTTAGTTTCTTTTCAAAACTTTTGACTTTCACCACCCACACTCATACACATTCCAAAGTCCTCTCTAATGGTTTTAGTTATTCCCCCCACCTTGTCCACATATAAGAGAGGTTTCTTCCCAAACTGAAAAGATGTTAACAGGTTTTTGGACTGCAGTTCTCTGAGATACAAGCACCAGGAATAGATTTCACTTCAGGTGTGTACCAACCTCTCATTTGAAGGATAGAAACCTCAGAATAGAGACATTGGTTAAGTCGTGCCTATAAATCTTATCAGGTACACCTCCAACATACACAGATAAAAGAGTAACTCATCCCTCATTGTTTGTCATAACTGTGTCGTGTTGACTATTCTAGAAATAGCAGGTCTGAAGTTTGGCAGGGATTCCCCCAGCCATCACCTTCAAGAAGGGAAACTGCTACTCACAGTCTGGCAATCAATGTCCCACCTGAAGGCAGCCAAGTAATCCTCAGACTAGACGGAATTGATTTGTACAGCTTTATCAAAGCCAGAGGATTAATTCTCTCCACCAACATGGCTTTATCCAGTCCTGTCTCACACAGTCTTCACCTAGGAAAAGGATGCACAACAGTGACAGCACACATACATACAATAACATACCCCAGGGCTAGAGGAAAGCTTCTAATATGAAACCTTTTGGGAACAAAAGAGACCAAAAAAATAACCTCCCAACTCCTCACCCACCCCAAAAGCTTGCTTTGGCTTTTTGACTGTCAGCAGATTCACTACATGAACTGCCTGTAGTGAAATGCTAATGATGCCCATTCCCAGAAAGCAGAAGGCTGCTCAACCATTCACTGGTTTCAAGGACATTAATAAAAATCCAACCCCAAAACTCCCCAGGCTTACCTCCTTCCTCTGAGCCACGTATGCAAAGAGCTGTATTCTTTCTAGACACACAACTGCAACCTTCAGTGACCTTTTCAGCCCATTCCTCGGATCTCTCAGTTCAGGTGTGTTACATGGAAAGAAAGGTTGGCTTTGACAGAGGTAGAGATTAGCACTGGCTGTAGGTAAGACAGGATCACAGCCTCTTGCATGTTGGAAACTCTGAAGTACAGCAAACTGCCTACAGCCAGGTTACAGGTTTCTACAACTGAGATGCAGTAAATGTCAACTAGGGACAGGTATTTGCCTAAAAGAAATCCATGTTGTGATTGCTGGGTATGGTTTGGCTTTCAGGATTTCACATTCCTGATGATTTTTTTTTTGGACCAGGATTTCACTTCTTTTAACACATATGAAGAACCTTTTCTTTGCAAACAGCATGTCTGCTGATCTGCACTTTGCCATTATTTCATCAACTCATTGCTTTCTTTTCTTTTAAAACTTGTTGTAATTTCCCCAGACAGAGAAACTTCCACTCTGCAATAACCACCTCTGAGTAGCAGAGCATATAGAAGATGCCAGGGAAAAATATTACTCGTATCAGCAAGGAACAGACAGCTGTTGGATGAGACTGTTGAAGGACAGGTAAAACTGGAGCAGGGAGCATAGCTGAAGGGAATAAAATATCTGTCTGCTTGCTTCTTAAACTGATTGAAAAGTGAGGAAAGGCAAACTGACATAACCAAATTACTTTCAGTCTAGTAAATGCTGTAATGCACTGATGTGTGTGGTAAGAGGAGGGTGGGAGCTTACAAGATACAGCTACTTAATGTTTGCTGCCAGAGGAAGGCATAAAACCACTGCATCAGGCCATTCCTCTCCCAGGGCACTGCTTCCTAAAAGATTCACATCTCAGCCAGATGAGGTATGGGAATGCCTAAGTTACACCAATAATGACACAAGGATGCCTAAGTTAGACCAATAATGACACAAGGATGCCTAAGTTACACCAATAATGACACAAGGATGCCTAAGTTAGACCAATAATGACACAAGGATGCCTAAGTTACACCAATAATGACACAAGGATGCCTAAGTTAGACCAATAATGACACAAAGATGCCTAAGTTAGACCAATAACGACACAAGGACGCCTAAGTTAGACCAATAACGACACAAGGACGCCTAAGTTAGACCAATAACGACACAAGGACGCCTAAGTTAGACCAATAACGACACAAGGATGCCTAAGTTAGACCAATAGCGACACAAAGATGCCTAAGTTAGACCAATAATGACACAAGGATGCTAAGTTAGACCAATAACAACACAGAGATCCCTAAGTTAGACCAATAACGACACAAGAGCAAAGCAGCAAAACCACTCTGCCTTCTCCTCCTTTTCTGCCTCCTTGGCACAAACTGACTCATGAGTAAACAGAGGAACCCTAGGACTCAACAGAACCAACCCCAACCAAAATGATCCTTTCTGCTGGAGTGACCAAGGGCTACCTGTTGTAGGCCAACTGAGGTTTTACCATGTAAAGTATAATTATCCTGCTGAGACCAGGACAGCTACAAGGGGTGGGACTGGCTTCTCACACCTAATACCCAAGCTACTAATTTTGAACTCAATTCCACCTACAAACATTTAAAAAGCCATGACTCTATCCAAAAGAAGGACATAGAACTGTGAAAGCAAGTCCAGAGGAAGGCCACAAAGATGCTCAGAGGTCCGGAGCAGCTCTGTTATGAGGACAGGCTACCAGAGTTGGGGCTCTGCAGCCTGGAGAAGAGAAGGCTTCAAAGAGACCTTATAGCAGCCTTTCAGTATCTGAAGGGAGATACAGGAAGGCTGGGGAGGGAATGTTTAAAAGGTCTTGTAATGAAAGGACAAGGAGCAATGGGTTTAAACTGAAAGAGGGGAGATTCAAACTAGATGTTAGGAAGAAGTTCCTTGCAGTGAGGGCGGTGAGACACTGGCACAGGTTGCCCAGGGAGGTTGTGGCTGCTCTTTCCCTGGAGATGTTCAAGGCCAGGTTGGATGAGGCATTGAGTGACCTGTTCCAGCGGGAGGTGTCCCTGCCTATGGTGGGAGGGTTGGAACTGGATAAGCTCTGAGGTCCTTTCCAACCTAAACCATTCTGTGACTCTGATACCCTTTTAACCCTACATTTCTGTGGATGCTTCAGTGCTGAAAAAGGGACCAGCTGTGATAGCAGTTAGAAAAAAAACCCCAACCAATCAAACATCTTTTATTAAGTGAGCAGATCTGAAATGGTATTACTGAGAGGCAAGTATACATGGACCTGCTTTTACAGTTACTGTCATGAGTTGCACTTCAACACTGTTTGCACAGATTTACTTATTCTCCCCCCACCCCAAGGTAACTGCCTCTTGGCTTAAAACCTAATCTGCATAGGTGGTGGATGAAATAGACCAGGCTGAGAAAATACTTGAGAGCAGCTTTTCTGTTTACAAAGAAACTAATTTATGGTATGCAATGACTGATCAGGTAGAACAAGAGTTCAAAAACCAGACTGGATCATGAAGCATTTTTTTCAAGCATCCATTTTGGATTATTGCTGAAAGGTACTAATTGGTCTATTCTAGACTAATTGACAAACATTCATAAAGTAGTGGAAAATGCATGCTATAGAAACTGGATATATTTCATGCCTCTGGACTAAAAAGAACATGAAGATGGAAGCAAGTGGTGGGCATTTGGAATGGCATTTAGTAGTGCTCAGAGTTTTTTTTCTTTTGTGCTAATAGACTCTTCAATTTTTTTCTCCTTTCTGTCAGAGGATTTTTTATCTTCGGGCTTAGTCCAGGGAGGGCTGTGCAACTTCTGCTGAAGGTGGGGAAAAAAAAGCATCAGCATTCCAGGCAAGAGATTCACATAAATCAGCAAATAATGAAAAAAAAGTGTTAAAAATCCATGGCAATAGAGCACACTGAGCTGTGTTCCTAGCAAAGTGATCTGTCAGTCTTAAATCGTCCTGCTCTGGCAGGGGGTGTTGGACTTGATGAGCTCATTCATAGAATCAACCAGGTTGGAAGAGACCTCTGAGATCATCCAGGCCAACCTAGCACCCAGCCCTATCATCATGGCACTAAGTGCCTCGTCCAGTCTTTGCTTGAACACCTCCAGGGATGGCAACTCCACCACCTCCCTGGGCAGCCCATTCCAATGCCAATCACTCTCTCTGCTAACAACTTGCTCTTAACATCCAGCCTAGACCTTCCCTGGAACAACTTGAGACTGTGCCCCCTTGTTCTATTGCTGGGTGCCTGGGAGAAGAGCCCAACCCCACCTAGCTACAACCTCCCTTCAGGTAGTTGTAGACAGCAATGAGGTCATCCCTGAGCCTCCTCTTCTCCAGGCTGCACACCCCCAACTCCCTCAGCCTCTCCTCAAAGGGCTGTGTTCCAGGCCTCTCACCAGCTTCGTCGCTCTTCTCTGGACATGTTCCAGTATCTCAATAATGAGGAAGAATTTATTTACAGTGAGGGTGGTGAGACACTGGCATAGGTTGCCCAGAGAGGTTGGAACTGGATGATATTTTAGGTCCCTTCCAATGCAAATCATACCATGAATGTATGTGCTATGGACATCAGACTACCAGATGAAGCCTTTCATTGTCCATTTCTTCTTTAATGGGCTACCCAGAGAGGTGGTGGAGTCGCTGACACTGGAGGTGTTCAAGAAAACCCTGGATGAGGCACTTAGTGCCATGGTCTAGTTGACTGGCTAGGGCTGGGTGATAGGTTGGACTGGATGAGCTTGGAGATCTCTTCCAACCTGATCTATTCTATTCCATTCAGTTCCATTCCACTCTATTCCAGCATCCAATGCTTTTACAGACTTTTACCACCATCAGCCATTCTGAAAAGATGAACCTGAAAGGTCCAAAGTCTGAACTGTCCTGTTTCATTTGTGTAGAACATGTAAGGGTACTTCAAAGACTTGCATGCTTTATGAAACATTTCAGTTCAAAACACCACCAACCTGAGAATTACTCAGAAATAGGATACCTGAAAGCTTGTCTCTGTTTCTGCTGTCTTCAAATGAGATGTTGAATTATCGCGATTCCCCAAACAGGTCTTGCCAGCCTGCCAACACAAATGTTAGAAGTAATCATGTCAGATGTTTTCCCTAAAATAGTCATGTTTTCCTCAAAAGGGAAAAAAAAAATTAGAGTGGTTTTTTTAAACCTGGTTGATGAAATGAAAGAAAAAAAAGTTTTCCTAGCCAAGTGAATCCCAAACTCATCCCTGTTAATCCCTGTGATAACCTAATTGTGACTGCAAAACCAACACTTCCCTGGCTCCTCTTTTAACCCTCACATTTAAATTTAAAACCAAAAAAGTAAAGTTTGTTCTTAGAATGGTTCCATGGAACAGGTAAGTATTTATAATAGTCTCTTATGGGTGAGAAAATCATAGAATCATAGAATTAACCAGGTTGGAAGAGACCTCCAAGATCATCCAGTCCAACCTAGCACCCAGCCCTAGCCAGTCAACCAGATCATGGCACTAAGTGCCTCATCCAGGCTTTGCTTCAACATCTCCAGGGATGGCCACTCCACCACCTCCCTGGGCAGCCCATTCCAATGCCAATCACTCTCTCTGCCAACAACTTCTTCCTAACATCCAGCCTAGACCTCCCCCAGCACAACTTGAGGCTGTGTCCCCTTGTTCTGCTGCTGGTTGCCTGGGAGAAGAGACCAACCCCACCTGGCTACCCCCTCCCTTCAAGTAGTTGTAGACAGCAATGAGCTCTGCAATGAGCTCTGCCCTGAGCCTCCTCTTCTGCAGGCTGCACACCCCCAGCTCCCTCAGCCTCTCCTCATAAGGCTGTGTTCCAGGCCCCTCATCAGCTTTGTTGCCCTTCTCTGGACATGTTCCAGTGACTCAACACATTGCAGTATCTCAACATCTTGATAGTAACAAGCAGCTGAAAACTAGCACTAGATTCAGGACTGCTGTGTTATTATTCTCTTTTCTAAACTGCTTCATCTCCTTGGCATAAGAAGTCCCCAATGGGGCAGTGAGATGACACTTAAGGTATGGAAATCCTTGTTGGACTCATTGCTGTTGTTTTATTCCAGCAATAATGTCATTTTCTTTGTCAATATGCTTTTTACTATCTGGAAAACAGAGCTGAATAGCATAAAATTAACTACACATTAGACTTTTTGAACCAAAGTGATCTCCTGTTATGAGTCTTAAGTACAGATTTAACCAGCACTGAAATTCCTGCTGTAATTAAATTAAAGTCCCTTCAGGAGCAGGATTAATGATGCCATAACTGAAGAAATGAAAATGTGAAATACACTAAAAATATTGATAAACTTTAGTCATTACTTTAAAATGTGATCACAGTGGAATTTCTTGACTGGTTTTGTAATTAAAACTGGCACATTTCAATAGAGTACTAAAGAATGAAGTATGTTCACATCATCCAGAGGGAGGCTATGAGGATGATCAGAGTGCTGGAGCACCTGTATGTGGACAGGAGAGAAGTTCAGGGCAGAGTTAGACTTGATATTGGAAAGAAGTTATTTACAATGAAGGTGCTGAGGCACTGGAAGAGGTTGCCCAGGGAGGTCATAGACATCCCCTGCCTGGAGGTGTTTCAGGGCAGGTTGGATGATTCCCTAATGAAGAGAGGCTGAGGGATCTGGGACTTTTTAGTCTGGAGAAGAGAAGACTGAGAAGGGATTTGATAAATGCTTATAAATATCTGAGGGCTGGGGGTCAGGAGGCAGGGGACAGGCTCTGCTCACTTGCTCCCTGGGATAGGACAAGGAGCAATGGGTGCAAATTGCAGCACAGGAGGTTCCAGCTCAACAGAAGGGGGAACTTCTTTACTGGAAGGGTCACAGAGCACTGGCACAGGCTCCTCAGAGAGGTTGTGGAGTCTCTTTCTCTGGAGACTTTCCAGGCCTCTCTAGATGTGTTCCTCCATGATCTGTCCTAGATTGTGTGGTCCTGCTCTGGCAGAGTGGCTGGACTCGATGATCTCTTTGGGTCCCTTCCAACCCCTGACATCCTGTATGTGATCCTGTGTGTGAATAAAAAGAAAAAAAAACAAACCTAAATAGTATGAAGTTAGGAGAAAATTTTTTTTTGGACAGATTTTCGTGAGAAAAGGGAAAGTAAACCCTAATTTATCCTTCAGCACCTTAAACCAAAATAGAATACAATACAAATTACCTCGCTGAGCAGAGAACACTGAAAATTAACACCCTGACATGCACATCAAACATCAAGAAATTTTATAAACACCCTTTTGGTAGAACTGATGTTACATTAGAGTTAATTAAAAAGTAAGAGATTGACAAGGGGAAAGAAATTCATTTCAAGTTTTGCACTTGAGAAATTCTGTTGGTCCCTGGCCTGTGACAAAGTTGATCTAGGAAGAGGAGCAAACATGAAACATGTAGGGGTTGGGCTCTTCTCCCAGGCAACCAGCAACAGAACAAGGGGACACAGTCTCAAGTTGTGCTGGGGGACGTCTAGGCTGGATGTTAGGAGGAAGTTCTTGCCAGAGAGAGTGATTGGCATTGGAATGGGCTGCCCAGGGAGGTGGTGGAGTTGCTGTCCCTGGGGGCGTTCAAGCAAAGCCTGGCTGAGGCACTTAATGCTATGGTTTAGTTGACTGGATAGGGCTGGGTGCTAGGTTGGACTGGATGATCTTGGAGGTCTCTTCCAACCTGGTTNGGAGAACTGCTTGGAGAGGGGACAGCTGCCCCCCTCCTGCAAGCTTCTAGAGTCAGGGGCACTGCCAAGGATTTTACAACACTTCAAAAGGGCTTTTGTTGTGTTCAAGCTACTGAAGAGCGTCTGAGATGCTCCTATTATGTGATTGATGGTGAGGAGTCTTCTTTGATTTTTTTTCCCTGCTATATTCAAAAGTCAGATCAATGCTGCATTATAGGGAAAAATCAGGGTAGGATTAGTGATAAAAACTTCATAAAGGATTTACTCTTTCTATGAAAAAAAAAAGAAGGCAAAAACCCACCCAAAAAGTATCAACAGGTAGGTTTTGTTCCAGAAAGTCATAGAATCATAGAATCAAGCAGGTTGGAAGAGAGCTCCAAGATCACCCAGTCCAACCTAGCACCCAGCCCTGGCCAACCAACCAGACCATGGCACTAAGTGCCTCAGCCAGGCTTTGCTTGAACGCCCCCAGGGACAGCAACTCCACCACCTCCCTGGGCAGCCCATTCCAATGCCAATCACTCTCTCTGCCAACAACTTCCTCCTAACATCCAGCCTAGGCCTGCCCTGGCACAACTTGAGACTGTGTCCCCTTGTTCTGTTGCTGCGTGCCTGGCAGAAGAGACCAACCCTAACTGGCTACAGCCTCCCTTCAGGGAGCTGCAGACAGCAATGAGCTCTGCCCTGAGCCTCCTCTTCTGCATGCTGCACACTCCCAGCTCCCTCACAGGGCCCCTCACCAGCCTTGGTGCCCTTCTCTGGACACATTCCAGTACCTTACCATCTCTCTTGAATTGAGGAGCTCAGAATTGGACACAGTACTCGAGGTTTAGCCTTGAATTAGATAATTTAAAATGAATGAGATAATTTTACAATCCATCATTTAACTCTATATACTAAAAAGAAATTAAACCCTTAGGTAACCAGTTTCACCAATACAATAGGTAGGAGATAGCAAACAAAACCCCAAATCATTGAAATAAATAAATATCTAGAGCAAAGATTTAAGATGCATGCATTGGAATGAAGAAAAAACCCCAAGCCAACAAACTCATGGTGGCCTTAAAGAAAATAAATCAAATGATAAACCCAATGCTGCATGAAAGAATTAACAATTGGTATTCTTTTCATAGACCTGATAAAAGCTGTCCTGGTAGGGAAACAGCAGTGAAGATTTATGTCTGTCATATTTGTTCACTCACAGTTGTTTTCCTTTTAGGAGCACACCATATGGATCACTGATGGAGAAAGGTAGTAGAACTGGGCATTTTTCTCTCCAGAGCAGCTCTCTGTCTTGGCATTGTTAATGCATAAAGCATTTGTTATTGATTCCTTGGCACAGGGAAACCTTTGTATATCATTAACAACTGAGTTACAGATCGAACAACAGTGATGACTTCCAATATGTCACCAGTCAACAGCAGTTCAATAGCCAGAAGTGTGAGCAGTCCAAATGAATGACCCACCCTGGTCCATGGGCCTTTCAGTTCAATACCTAAAGCCAAGGCACGACAACATAGGATCATAGTATGGTTTGGGTTGGAGAGGACCTCCAAAGGTTGTCTAGTCCAACCCCTCTGCAGTCAGCAGGGATGCTAGATCAGGCTGCTCAAGGCCTTGACAAGCTTCACCTTGAATATCTCCAGGCATGGGGCCTCCCTGGGCAACCCGTTGCAGTATTCCACCAGCCTCCTGCTGCAGAACATGGTCTTAACATCCAAGCTAAATTGCCTCTTCTCTAATTTCAAATCATTGCCCCTCATCCTATCACTGAAGGCTTTTGCAAACAGTTCCTCTGCAACCTTATTGTAGCTCCCTTCAAGTATTGGAAGGTCACTGTTAGGTCTCCTGGCACGTTCAGGAACTGTGTCCAGTTCTGGGCTCCTCAACTCAAGAGAGATGTTGAGGTGCTGGAAGGTGTCCAGAGAAGGGCAACAAGGCTGGTGAGGGGCCTGGAACACAAACCCTACGAGGAGAGGCTGAGGGAGCTGGGGGTGTGCAGCCTGCAGAAGAGGAGGCTCAGGGTAGACCTCATTGCTGTCTGCAGCTACCTGAAGGGAGGTTGTAGCCAGGTGGGGTTGGTCTCTTCTCCCAGGGAACCAGCAACAGAACAAGGGGACACAATCTCAAGTTGTGCCAGGGAAAGTCTAGGCTGGATGTTAGGAGGAAGTTGTTGGCAGAGAGAGTGATTGGCATTGGAATGGGCTGCCCAGGGAGGTGGTGGAGTCACCATCTCTGGAGATGTTGAAGCCAAGCCTGGCTGGGGCACTTAGTGCCATGGTCTGGTTGACTGGATAGGGCTGGGTGCTGGGTAGGACTGGATGACCTTGGAGATCTCTTCCAACCTGGTTGATTCTATTCTATTCTATTCTAAACACATGCATATATATACACACACCTCTGTCTGTGAGTGCCTGTGTAGATATGTGTGTACACAAACACACACCTGCCCCCCATCCTTGCCCTCCCCTAAGGACCACCTTAGATAAATAGGCAAATATCAACCTAATGAACTAGAATACTTCTCACAGCCAGGAGTGCCATACAGGCTAAAAAAGCAAAGGCAGACCTTAAATGTATATTTTGTTAGTTCCCTCTAATGCTGACTGCTGGAAGATGGTTATGTTTGCTCTCCTATGCAAGTCTCTCTGTCAGACTCACTCCTGTGAGGGGTACAATAATTGTGCACATGCAGAATGATAGCTTGACATGGTGGAAACAAGCCAACAGCAAATATAATTGCTTTGGGAAAAGATAGGGTTGAAATGCTGTCACTGTGTTTTTGCTGTCTCATGAAGATGGTATTTCACAAGTGCCTGCTGGAAGGATACTGAGGATTTGCCAAGCTTTGAGCTGAGATTTCAGCATATTAGGGACACGAGGCTGAACTCATACCTTGGTGTTTCTCCCACAAGAGCTTTCTCTATTTCACAGAATCATGGAATCAACCAGGTTGCAAGAGACCTCCAAGATCACCCACTCCAACCTAGCACCCAGCCCTGGCCAATCAACCAGACCATGGCACTAAGTGCCCCAGCCAGGCTTTGGTTGAACACCTCCAGGGAGGGCAACTCCACCACCTCCCTGGGCAGCCCATTCCAATGCCAATCACTCTCTCTGTGAAGAACTTCCTCCTAACATCCAGCCTAGACCTCCCCTGGCACAACTTGAGACTGTGTCCCCTTGTTCTGTTGCTGCTTGCCTGGCAGTAGAGCCCAACCCCACCTGCTTACAGCCTCTTCCAACCTGGTTGATTCTATGAGTCTACCTTAGCTAATGCCTTCCTCAGGATCCAGAAGAGTAGCAGGCAGATCTAAGGTCAACTACTAAATAATATTGGCTATTTTTTTGTTTGTGTCTGAAGGTGGATGGAGAATATAGATCAAAAGGCAGAGGGCACAGAAAAGGTGGGCAAGATTAAATACTTGGGAAGCTGCAAACTAAGAAGATAACTTAATTCTTTGATCTAGATGAAAAAAAAAACCTCACTGGATGGCTAAAATCTTGCAACGTTTTTGAAAGGGCAAGTTGTTAGCAGGGTGAAAAGCTGCCTTACAATGAACTTCTCACACGAGGTTACAAAAACATTCTGTGCACTGCTTTGCATGTATGTAACTGACAGCAAAAAAAGTGCTGACCATATCCTCCAACCCTACCTTCATTACTGAGCTCTGTTTCCTGCCATTAGCACTTGGAACACAATGGACACTTTAACCCTTAGCTAGGTTCTCTGCTTTGTTCTGCCTTTCTTTAAGCAGACTGGGGTTGGCAGTTTCAAAGGCAGCAGAGATGGGGTCACACCCAGAAGCACCACCTCTGATTTTTTGGAGTTCAGTCATTATTTGCTCTATTCACTGGCCACAGGCAGTGCTTACCCACCCTAGGCTGAAAGGAGCATTAGGACTGTTTTGTTGTTTTCCTCATCCAGATCAGCTTAACATTTAGCAAGGCTTTAACTGGAAGCATCACGTTTAGAGGCTCATCAGAGACAAAGAGGAATAGAATAGAATAGAATCAACCAGGTTGGAAGAGACCTCCAAGATCATCCAGTCCAACCTAGCACCCATCCCTATCCAGTCAACTAGACCATAGCACTAAGTGCCTCTCCAGTTGCTAAAGACTGCTCAGCCAAGTACACTTAGTCCTAGCTTCACACAAGAAATCCCCTTTTTCAACATTCAGGAAGCAAACCTTCAATGTTTATAATCATAGCCTGTCTTTATCCAAGTACACAGTTACTAAGTAAATGATGACTTGAAGTCCTTGAAGTAGTTTAATGACTCAGAGCAATGAAACAAGATGAATTTCTCTTAAACTGAGAGTCCTGTCCTGTCTCCTTTCTTTTTTCTCCTTTCCTTAATATTTCCTAGCTTTAATCTAAAAAATAAAACAATAATCTAGTGTGTTCCATCTAACCCCTAGTGACAGATCCCAAGATTTCCCCCTTGGATGAATTAATTTTGCAGAACAATCTCTATATGTTATGTATGACAGCATTCTACCATTAATTTGCCCTGACTGTTATTTCCAGTGTGTTACATTATAGTCAGTAAATTGGATATGCTGGGGCTTTTATCACATAGTATCAAAACCAGTCCTGTTCAACATCTTTATTGATGATCTGGATGAGGGGACTGAGTCCAGCATCGGTAAGTTTGCAGATGACACCAAGCTAGGAGCAGATGTGGAGCTGTTGGAAGGTAGGAGAGCCCTGCAGAGGGACCTGGCCAGGCTGGATGGGTGGGCAGAGGCCAATGGGATGAGATTTAACAAGCCAGGGGAAGTGTAGGCTGGATGTTAGGAGGAAGTTGTTGGCAGAGAGAGTGATTGGCATTGGAATGGGCTGCCCAGGGAGGTGGTGGAGTGGCCGTCCCTGGAGGTGTTCAAACAAAGCCTGGATGAGGCACTTAGTGCCATGGTCTGGTTGACTGGATAGGGCTGGGTGCTAGGTTGGAGTGGGTGATCTTGGAGGTCTCTTCCAACCTGGTTGATTCTGTGATTCTAAAAAGGATCTAACATTTGAACACTCAATAACATCCAGCACTGAGAATTCCAAGTAGTCTCCTTCAAAGTTAGCTTGGGCAACATTTAGAGTTTTTATGACTAAGCAGAGCAGAATTCCTGTGACTTTTGTCTGTGTGTCAAAGCTCAACATGAGCTGGCAGTGTGAGTGCAGCCCAGACAGACAACTGTGTCTTGGGCTGCAGCAAGAGCAGTGTGGGCAGCAGGGCAAGAGAGGTGATTCTCTCCCTTTGCTCTGCTCTCCTCAGAGCCCACCTGGAGTCCTGTGTGCAGTTCTGGAGCCTCCAACACAAGAAGGACATGGAACTGTTGGAGCAGAGGGCCACAAAGATGCTCAGAGGGCTGCAGCAGCTCTGCTATGAGGACAGGCTACGAGAGTTAGGGCTCTTCAGCCTGGAAAAAAGAAGGCTTTGAGGAGACCTTATAGTCTATATATAGAAGGGGGCTACAGCAAGGCTGGGGAGGGGCTTTTTGCAAGGTCTTGTAATGACTGAACACAGAGTAATGGGTTTAAACTGGCAGAGGGGAGATTCAAACTAGATGTCAGGAAGAAGTTCTTCTCAGTGAGGGTGGTGAGACACTGGCACAGGTTGCCCAGGGAGGTTGTGACTGCTCCCTCCCTGGACATGTTCAAGGCCAGGTTGGACGAGTCCTTGAGCGACCTGTTCTAGTGGGAAGTGTCCCTGTCTATGGCAGGGGGTCTGAACTGAATGAGCTTTGAGGTCCCTTCCAACCTAAACCATTCTATGATTCTATAGAACATCTTTGATTGTCACAGTACCACTGAATATCTTTGGTTGGAAGAGACCTTCAAGACCATCTAGGCCAACCTTCTACCTAGCACTGCAAGATCACCACTAAACCATGTCCCTAAACATGGTTGACTGGATAGGACTGGGTGCTAGGTTGGACTGGATGATCTTGGAGGTCTCTTCCAACCTGGTTGATTCTATTCTATTCTAAACACCAGACCCATGCATAGCTTAAACACCTTCACAACTGCCCTGTGCAGAGAGAGAAAGAGACCAAATTTAGTGGTGTTGAGCACTTGCCAATTGCTGTGCATGAACTTTAAGAACCACATTAATGATCTACTGGTGTTTATAAATTAAAACTTTCATACAGGTGGTTTTTGCCTTAAGCAACACATTCACAAAGAGGAAAACACAAATCTGGAAGAGGACATGAGAAATTTAACAAGCTAGAAAAACTGAGGTGGAGCAGAGGTCTTGAAATGCTGTGCTGCCTTTATCAATTCAGTGTGCAGTTTAATTAACAAAGCATCTTTGTGTGAAATTCTGGTTATAAAATATGCAGCTTGATTAGTAAAGTATGCAAAACTTCATGAGTTATGGCATTCAGCTCACCCCATGAATTATACAGCAGAGCAGGAGAGGTTCACAGCTGGGTGTATAAATTACAAAGGTGGATCAGCCAAGTGTGCATCTTCAGTTCAAAAGAATTTCCAAAAGTCAGTTAAGATGCAGCATGTCCCTTGGCTATTAAACTATGCAACTTGAGCTACAAACCTCTGAACAATGAAACTTAGAAGGATATTGTAGTGCATCAACACAGCAAATAAGACTGGGCTTTATGGCTGAAATAATCGTGCAACATATCACAAGTGGACAGGAAATCAAGAAGTGATATTCCAGGCAGCTTTCACAGTCAGGACATAATTCCAGAGCTGCAGCTTCAGCATTCTTTTCCATCGCCCATCTGGTGAGACCTCACTTTTAAATACTGTGTCCAGCTCTGGAGCTGTCAACATAGTGAGGACCTGGTGGAACGGGTCCAGAGGAGAGCCATGGAAATGATCAGAGGGCTGAAACAACCTCTGCTACAAGGATAGGCTGAGGGAACTGGGGCTGTTCAGCCTGCAGAAGAGAAAGCTCTGGGAGGTCCTAAAGTTGGCCTTCCAGCACCATCCAAGAAGGGATGCAGAGGGACTGAGGACAAAGGACTGCAGTGATAGGATGAGGGACCAATGGTTTGAAATTAAAGAGCAGATTTAGATCAGATGTTAGGAACAAGTTCTGCGCCATGAGGATGGTGGAACACTGGAACAGGTTGCCCAGGGAAGTAGCTGAGGCCCCATGCCTGGACATATTCAAGGTCAGGCTTGACAAGGCTCTGAGCAACCTGATCTAGTGGAAGATGTCCCTGATGAGTACAGGGGCTTGGACTAGATGACCTTTGGAGGTCCCTTCCAACTCAAATGATTTTATGATTCTATGGTTACAGACCTCAAGCAGCCACTGAACAGGCAAGGGAGATGTTTGTCAAGTACAACGGAGGAGAAAGAACTGAACTACTTCCAAAAGGAACTAAATCAGGTAAAGGAGAGAAGGATGACATTGCTAGGTCAGCTAACAAACTCAGTATCTTAGTCATCATGAGCCAAGTTAACTCCACAGTTTATGTGAGGCCATGTTTAATCAGTTTTAATCATTACTCTATTGCAGGTCTGTATTCCAGCCTCCTTTCACCCTCATTGTTTAGAAGGAAGATCTGGAGCAGGACATATGCAAAGTGTGCATGTAGCTTTTTGGGAGACACCTCTGCAGTTCTTCCCAGACTTCTCTCTTAGAACACAATGTAGTGAGTGGATGCTTAAGCTAAGATGGTGTAACTTCACAGTCCTCAAAAGTCTTGGCTTTCCAGTATCTGAAGGGAGCCTACAGGAAGGCTGGGGAGGAACTATTGACAAGGTCTGGTAATGTCAGGAAGAGGGGGAATGGGTTTAAGCTGGAGGAGGGGAGATTTAGACTGGATATTAGGAGGAAGTTCTTTACAGTGAGGGTGGTAAGACACTGGCACAGGTTGCCCAGGGAGGTTGTGGATGCTTCCTCCCTGGAGGCGTTTAAGGCCAGGCTGGATGAGGCCTTGGGCAACCTGCTGTAGTGGGAGGTGTCCCTGCCTATGGCAGGGGGTTGGAGCTGGATGATCCTTGAGGCCCCTTTCAACCTAAACCATTCTATGATCATTCTATGATTTAGGGAGCAAAATTACTGAATTCACTTTCACAATTTTATCAGGCTGAAATTTTGTTATCATGATGATTTCTTTCTCCTTTCATCACTCCCCTGGGAAAGCAATGGGACAGTACAATGCGAACCAAGCTCTGCAGTTGAGGCTGATGGAGAAAAATGAAGCAAAATGCTGTGGTTGCTTAGAAACTTGTACAAGTTTTGCTCTGATACTCAGTGTCCTTTGTCGCTGAGTGATTAATGAACATGCAGTGTTTGTTTACTGCAGGAAATTAAGGCAGTAAATAAAAGCACTATCACTTTTATTTATCAGAGAAGACTCTACAAGGACAAAGAGCCACAAATCTAAGATGAGAACAGAGACCTAAAAAGACAAATGCTTTACTCTGCTCTCCTCAGACCCCACCTGGAGTACTGTGTACAGTTCTGGAACCCCCAACACAAGAAGGACATGGAACTGTTCGAGCGAGTCCAGAGGAGGCCATGAAGATGCTCAGAGGGCTGCAGCAGCTTTGCTATGAGGACAGCATACAAGAGCTGGGGCTCTGCAGCCTGGAGAAGAGAAGGCTTCAAGGACAACTTTCAGTATCTGAAGGTGGCTACAAGAAAGCTGGGGAGGGACTTTTTGCAAGGTCTTGTAATGACAGGCTGAGGAGGAATGGGTTTGAACTGGCAGAGGGGAGATTCAAAGTAGATCATAGGAAAGGGTTCTTTGCAGTGAGGGTGGGGAGACACTGGCACAGGTTGCCCAGGGAGGCTGTGGCTGCTCCCTCCCTGGAGGTATCAAGGCCAGGTTGGATGAGGCCTTGAGTGACGTGTTCTGGTGAGAGGTGTCCCTGCCTGTGGTGGGGGGGTCTGGTGCTGGATGAGTTTTGAGGTCCCTTCCAACCTAAAGCATTCTATGAGTCTCTGAATTGTTTGATGCTCTAGCACTACCAAGTAGATGGTTTTACATGACATGTTATAGACATAAGAATTGCTTGATATGAAAAAGGGACATTCTGGTGTAAATGCCAAATTCCAGAAAGCTTCCTGGCAAGAGGCAAAAGGGAGGGGATGCAGTGAAAAGAGCCCTGCAGAACTCTGGTTCTACACAAGGAGCCAGTCATAGGAAAAAACAGCCCTGGACAAGACTAAGAAAAACCAATATAAATAAGATTCCTTACTGATAGCTATCATCATCTATATAATGGAGAAGAAAACTGTAGTTAACTTTTCTTTATCTTTGACAAAGTGCAGATGATATTAAATAATCAAAATGCATTACAGGATACCCTACTACATCTGGCTACTGGAGGTCCTATGCCAAATTTCAAGACAGGTAAAGAGATCAGCAGTATTTAATCCCAGATTTTGTTCATGTGGTTGGGCCTACTGCTGGTAGCCCATTTATAAACAGATCTTCATTTGTATTCATTCCCATGTAAACTACAGCCATTATTATGAACATCCACAAAGCCATAAAGAAGAAATTGCACATTTGAGACAGAGAGAGGCCATACTGACTGAAAAATGAAAGCTGAGCCTAGCAAACAAAGCAAAATGGATAACATCTGCAGCTTTTGAGTATTTGTTGGATACTGAATTAGCCAAGATTTGCTTAACAAACTTGACGAGGGGATTGAGTCCAGCATCAGTAAGTTTGTGGATGACACCAAGCTAGGAGCAGGTGTGGAGCTGTTGGAGGGTAGGAGAGCCCTGCAGAGGGACCTGGCCAGGCTGGATGGGTGGGCAGAGGCCAATGGGATGAGATTTAACAAGGCCAAGTGCAGGGTTCTGCACTTTGGCCACAACAACACCAAGCAGCACTACAGGCTAGGGAAAGAGTAGCTGAGAGCAGCCAGGAAGAAAGGGACCTGGGGGTACTGGTGGATAGTAGGCTGAAGATGAGCCAGCAGTGTGCCCAGGTGGCCAAGAGAGCCAATGGGATCCTGGCCTGTATCAGGAGCAGTGTGGCCAGTAGGAGGAGGGAGGTTATTCTGCCCCTGTACTCAACACTGCTTGGGCCACATCTTGAGTGCTGTGTCCAGTTCTGGGCCCCTCAATTCAAGAGAGATGTTGAGGTGCTGGAAGGTGTCCAGAGAAGGGCAGCAAGGCTGGTGAGGGGCCTGGAGCACAAACCCTATGAGGAGAGGTTGAGGGAGCTGGGGGTGTGCAGCCTGGAGAAGAGAAGGCTCAGGGCAGAGCTCATTGCTGTCTACAACTACCTGAAGGGAGGCTGTAGCCAGGTGGGGTTGGTCTCTTCTCCCAGACAACCAGCAACAGGACAAGGGGACACCACCCCAAGTTGTGCTGGGGGAAGTATAGGCTGGATGTTAGGAGGAAGCTCTTGCCAGAGAGAGTGATTGGCATTGGAATGGGCTGCCCAGGGAGGTGGTGGAGTCACCGTCCCTGGGGGTGTTCAAGAAAAGCCTGGATGGGGCACTTAGTGCCATGGTCTGGTTGACTGGATAGGGCTGGGTGCTAGGTTGGACTGGATGATCCTGGAGAGCTCTTCCAACCTGGTTGATTTTATGATTCTATGATTCCCTGACTTTGCTATGCTACTCAGTCACCTCCACAGGAACATGTTCTATCTGGAGAGGGTTATGTGCTGCCCAGTGCTTCATTCAAGAGCTGTTGTGCCAGGCATTTTGCTGCTGTCTGATGTGTTTCACCCACAATGGCACTATGCTATTTTGGATTATTGAGCGTGCAGTACACGCACTCAGCATATTCTGTCCCTCTCTATTTATTCCAGTCTTATTTATGTTGTGGTAATTGTAGCTGTAATACATGCACTTGGGATTTCTGTTAACAGCTCCCACTGTGCTGTTTGAATGAGTTTTGCCTCAGTGAAAGCAGCAGGTTGAGCTTTCTGTCAGATATATCATATGAAAAACACACCCTACAATGCTCCTATGCTGGCAGTGGACAAGATTACATACTTCAGCTACCATGCTGTCACCTCTTACACCTCCCCAAAGCTTCTGTTTTATCAAATGAGGCATCTGTGACAGCTCTGCTTGATTAGTAGTGGAAACAATATGTAAACAATCTTCTGCATCTCACTGTAATACAGCAACCCTAGGAACAGCTCTGGAAGTGGCTAAACATCAGATCGCATCTTTGCTGCTGCTGCTCTTCCTGCAACAGCTCTACGAGTTCTATTAGGGAGCCTTGAAAAGAAACCCAGAGAGTACACCTGCACACACTGACAGCAAAGAGCATTCCAACCCAAGCCTTTCTGTGGCTCTGTGATTTGCTCCTCAGCACTTTGAGGCAGAATAGAGCCAGGTTGTTAAATGTATGTACCAGTAGGAAAAGTCAGCCACATCGATAGCTTCTAACAGCATTAACATTTCCACCTAGATTAGACTCTGACTTCTAGGTGAGCTAAGCTTACATCTTGAGAATCACACTCCTGGAGGCTTTGATTTTCTTCCTTTCTTGAGGCCAGGTGAAGATTCTCTTTTTCTGCTGAGGCATTTTGCTGGACCTGGGAAACAAAAAAATACAATAAAGAGTTAAACTGCAAATAAGTCACATTTGGAAAACCAGGATAATAACAACAACAACAAATCCCAAGAGGCGAGACACCATGAATTATTAACTCCTTTACATTCTGCATTTCCAGCACAGTCCAAAAAGGGGAAGATTTATTGTGCATCCTCATTAAAGCAGAGCATTGCAAAGGATTACTTTCAGGGAAGTAATCAAGACTTCATGCCTGAAAACTGATCAAGCCAATGTGAGTTGGGGGTAGATTGTGTTCTTTGTAACTGGACAAGATCATAATGAAGTACAGGTTACAATACACTTTCTTTTGTGCAACTATTTGGGTGGGGGAGAGAAGAAATGGTGGGGGGAGAGAGGAAAAAAGGCACTTTTAGAACTCCTATTCAGAATCTTGTGGATTCTGGGAAAGCTTTAGGCCCTGAGTTGAAGCCATTTAGAAATTGCTCCAGCTCACTTCAGCTTCCTACAGCCTCTTCCCTCTGGGACCTCACATCCTCACAAGCTGGCAAAATGCATTCTGTTTTGTGCCTTTCACTCACCTCCTCACTTTGCAAATGGACTGCTAGATGGGGTAGGTACAACACAACCCAAGCTGACATCGATCTGCACAGAATCATAGAATGGTTTAGGTTGGAAGGGACCTCAAGGATCATCCAGCTCCAACCCCCTGCCACAGGCAGGGACACCTCCCACTAGAGCAGGCTGCTCAAGGCCTCATCCAGCCTGGCCTTAAACACCTCCAGGGAGGAAGCATCCACAACCTCCCTGGGCAACCTGTGCCAGTGTCTTACCACCCTCACTGTAAAGAATTTCCTCCTAACATCCAGTCTAAATCTCCCCTCTGCCAGTTCAAACCCATTGCCCCTTGTCCTGACATTCCCAGACCTTGTCAATAGTCCCTCCCCAGCCTTCCTGTAGGCTCCCTTCAGATACTGCAAAGCCACTCTAAGGTCTCCTGGAAGCCTTCTCTTCTCCATGCCGAAGAGCCCCAACTCTTACAGCCTGTCCCCATAGCAGAGGTGTACACATCCTGAATTCTAGTTTAAAACTGAACTACACCTAAGAGAACAGAGACCAAGAAGGTGACCTGCTGGGGCCTGTAGATTTCAATTCTGTCCTTATGGCTAGAACACCACAGTGCTACCCACCATGATCTGTAGCATACAAGGTTAACCTTCCACTTCTCCTGAGTCTCCCACAAGAACTGTTCCTGTTTCCCTGATTCTTCTTCCATGTTCCTGTCCTGCTCACACTGCACCTCACCAACCTGCACTGGAGAAGCACATCGCCTTGGGATACAGCCAGGGACCAAGAAAGACTTCAGAACTCTTAATACATGGACACATTTTCCTACCTTTGGAAAAGGAGACTGTAGGAAGGTGGAAATGGTCTAACCAAGGGGTGGAAAATAGGCTTCCCCTTCCTCTGCCAGTCATGTAGCTACTCTCAAAGTATAACATTTTGAGACTGATTTCTTCCATGAAAAGAAATAGAACTAAATATAAGAAAGTGTGGAGGCTCCTCTGTTTGCTGTGGCAGTCTTGGAGGTAGGTTTTGTAAACAAGAGCCTTTCTTATTAAAAATGAGCCAAAAAAAAATGAATATGCCATTATTTAATAGTCATAATTCCATTCAATCATAGAAGAATCAATCATAGAATCAACCAGGTTGGAAGAGACCTCTAAGATCATCCAGTCCAACCTAGCACCCAGCCCTAGCCAGTCGTCTGAATGAAGCTTATTTACTAGACTGACAGCTTACTAACCAAAATGCCATCAAGTGTTCCAGAGTGAAGCGGTTTGGAAAGTGTTTCTGAACTCCTTCCCAATTTGCTTACAGCTTTCTGAACCCTCCTCAAAGCTTTTCAACACAGGATTTCACATGTGAATATTGTTTTCAAGGACCATCGAGCCTTTTATCTTTTTTTTCTTTAGAATAACTTTGAAATTAGAGCATCTTTCTGGTGAGCCCTTGCAAGCTTGACTAAACACCAAGCTTTGCATTGCAGAAGACTGAAACAGGCAAAACTGTTTGCAGTGTATTTAACATATATGTTTGCAGCCAAAGCTAGACTCTGCTGGCTCCTGCTTTGCTTGCAGCATGCTTATGCTAGAGGAGCAAGCCAAACTCATTATTTCTTTGAGTTCTGTCCTAAAGATGTAGGCCAATTCTTCATGCATTGGAAATTTCCTTCAATCATGTTTTTTAGATGTTATTTTTTTATTTTCTAACATCAAACAAATTTTCTGTTGTCATTCTAACATCCTCATCTTAACCAGAGGAGCTGAATTCCATCTGTCGTAACGTGCTTTGACTTTGATGGGTAGTCCAATTCTCTCCTATATTACAGGTAGCTGGAACAGATCTTTCCTCTTCCCACATGGCTTTTGGCATAAGTGCTCAGCTCTTACTGTCTCTAGTCCCTGTTTGTTCATATGAGATGCCTGAGTGCTGCTGATGGGGCTGCTTGCCTGGTGACCTGCCAACATAAATATGGGTTTCATCAACACATTTATGTCCTGCTACTCAGACTCCCACAGCTTACTCTCTTCTACACCAAGGTCTTCTACTAGTGACATTCAAATTCCACAGTCCCAGAAAACCCCAGGTGTGTTTAAGGATACTCATTCTGAGCTAACAAGAAGATTGCACAGCATTTTGAGTGGGTGCTAACAAAGGGAGGGATTTCAGGCAGAGCATGAGTTCATGAGATTGGAGGACCACAAAGACACAATTCTATGTGACTCAGGAATTTTCTCCTCTAATAATGGGCAATGTTGTGATATCCATATTCATATCCTGCTTTGATAAACTTTCAATGCAGAAATCATTGGGTTTTGCCCATAAACATGTTTTTTTCACTACTGAAAGCTTCACTGGCCCAATCTACAAAGATTCAAATGCTACCTGCAGGCAAGACTGTCTATGGTGTGCCTGACTGCACTTGTTGACATTTGTCTGGCACACTGAGTGAGGCCAACCAAATTAAATGTATTGGTCTGATTTAAGCTGCTCAGAGACTGAAAACCTAACAGAACAATACAATAACAGGATGCCTTCCCCTCACACACACACACCCCCTTTGGAAAGAAAGGAATTGGATGTAGAGAGGAAAAAAGGGTAGAATAGAATAGAATCAACCAGGTTGGAAGAGACCTCCAAGATCATCCAGTCCAACCTAGCACCCAGCCCTATCCAGTCAGCCAGACCATGGCACTAAGTGCCTCATCCAGGCTTTTCCTGAACACCTCCAGGGACGGTGACTCCACCACCTCCCTGGGCAGCCCATTCCAATGCCAATCACTCTCTCTGCCAACAACTTCCTCCTAACATCCAGCCTAGACCTTCCCTGGCACAACTTGAGGCTGTGTCCCCTTGTTCTGTTGCTGGTTGTCTGGGAGAAGAGACCAACCCCACCTGGCTACAACCTCCCTTCAGGTAGCTGCAGACAGCAATGAGGTCCCCCCTGAGCCTCCTCTTCTCCAAGCTAAACAACCCCAGCTCCCTCAGCCTTTCCACCCAAAGAAGAGTCTTGCTTCCATTTGGAAGTTAAAAGAAAAACTTTAACAATAAATAAAAGGTATTTAAGGCAGGGGAGTTACAAAGAGGTGTAGGGAAGGGGAACAAGATACAGAAATACACACACAACCAGACTGATGGCAATGGATGGAGGTAGATTCAGGTAGGGGTAGTCCCACCATGTGGTGGGGTGGTCCCACCATGTGGTAGGGTGGCCACATGGCAAAACAGGAGCAGCAGACACGAGGCTGGTGCTGGCAGGCAGACAGGGAGGGCAAAGAGAGAGAGAAACAGAAAGTTCCTCTGTTTTCACAGGGGATCTAGACAGGAGTAGGAGTGGGCTAATCGCTACACCTGGAGTCAGGAGGACCTGGGGTCAGACAGCCTGAGAGATCTCCCTGGTCTGGGGGGGTGCTTCAGTTCACCAGCCTTCAGAGAAGGCACTAACAGATCGTCTGCAAGGGGCTACAAATAGGAAACAACCCAGGACTGCGTCATCTCTGCTTCTCAGTGCACTCAAACAGTTTGTATTCTTCAGGGAGATGTTTTATTCCATTGGGATGGAAACAGCTTATTGTAATGTCTGGGAAACCCCAAAATGCTCAAGGATTTGTAGCACTCCCTGTGAAAAACTAGAGCAGTTTTGTGTGTGGCAGGTGGATGAAGTTGTCAGAGCTTTTCTGGGCAAGGTGCATAGTGCCAGAGCCAGAGCTCTTTCCTTTCCAGAGTCACTTCTGCTGACAGCTCCTGGAAGCCAGGCACTTTGTGTATCACACACACACACAGAGGCCAGCTGCCATGGAGTGCCTTGCATATTTATATCAGACAGGAAAAAAGTATCAATCCTCTCACCCTCTCCTTCCCTACTCCTTTTTGAGCAGTGTCGTTTGCATCAGAGAGCTTTGCAGCAGCAGCATTTTGGCTGGTGTGACAGACTCTTTGATGCCCTGCTAGCTCTACACAGTGCAGTCACTTAAAAGTAAGTCATTATTGTTTCTTTCCACAGCTGAAAAGTAAAAAGCTATTAATATGTATCTATAAAGGAAGCCACTGTAGCATATTACTTTATATCATACTGACTTTAAAGTCTTCCAGAGTTTAACTCACATGCAGGAATAAATGAGTCAGCTCTAGACAGTCATCACTTTAGACAGATCTATGACAGTGATGGTCAGTGTATATGTATATAGAATCACAGAATGGTTTGGAAGGAACCTCTAAAGGTCATCCAGTCTGGCAACCTCCCTCTGCAGCCAGCAGGGATAACCCCCACTAGAGCAGGTTGTTCACAGCCTTGTCCAGCCTGACCTTGAATATCTTTAGGGAAGAGCTCCCAACCACCTCCCTGGGCAACCTATTGCAGTGTTCCAGCACCTTCATGGTGCAGAAATTGTACTAACATGCAATCTACATCTGCTCATTCCAAACCATTATGCTCATCCTCTCACTCCAGACCTTTTGAAACAGTCCTTCTGGAGCCTTCTTTTAGGCTGCCTTCAGGTACTGGGGAAGGCCAATCCAGTCTCCCTGGAGCCTTCTTCAGTCTGAACAACTCCCAGCCTGTCCTCACAGCAGAAGCATTTCAGCTCCATGATCACTTTTGTGCCCCTCCTCTGGACCCACTCCACCAGGTCCATGTCCCTGCTGTGTTGAAGGCTCCAGATTTGGATGCAATACTCCAGGAGAGGTCTCACCAGAGCAGAATGAAACAGCAGAATCACGTCTCTGGATCTGCTGTCCACACTTATTTTGATGCAAAGGAGGATGCCATTGTCTTTCTGGGCCAATATATATAAACATGTATTGATCTGTGTGTACAGCACAGGTAAGCAGCTTTTCTCTGTGGCACAGTCACTATTATTTAACAGCAGCTGGGAAGGACATAGCTCAGCTTTTATTTCTCCTCCCTGTACTCAACACTGCTCAGGCCTCACCTTGAGTACTGTGTCCAGTTCTGGGCTCCTCAATTCGAGAGAGATGTTGAGGTGCTGGAAGGTGTCCAGAGAAGGGCAACAAGACTGGTGAAGGGCCTGGAGCACAGCCCTGTGAGGAGAGGCTGAGGGAGCTGGGGGTGTGCAGCCNTCTAGAGTAATTCTCCTCAAAGGACTGCCTATCCTACAGCATACTACATCTCTAAACTTCCACATATTATTTCTTAAGCAAGGAGAATTGCACTCATTTAATTATTTCCCCCTTATTTTTCACTCTGTTCTATGCTTTTATGTTCAACAGCTTTAAGGGAGAAAGCAGCTACTTGCACCAGAAGTTGTGCAAAGTGCTAGAGCAACCTCACACCCATCAGAAGGTTAAATGGTTTCCATGGATTATCAAAGCTCACATTTGCTTTTCTTCACACATCTCCTGTGCACTTGTGCTGGTTTGACTGGAATTTCCTCCAGATGAACATCCACAGTAACCACAAATGGCTGAACATCCATCAGGGAGAAGGGAAGTGTTCTTTCAAATGGATCATTGGGGATGACAGATGACACATTTAGCTGTTAATTTCCTGAATCATCCTTTTCATAACACTGCTGTAGGTGTAGAACTTTCCCTCACACATGCCTGGAGGGAGGTTGTAGCCAGGTGGGGGTTGGTCTCTTCTGCCAGACAACCAGCAACAGAACAAGGGGACACAGCCTCAAGTTGTGCCAGGGCAGGATCAGGCTGGATGTTAGGAGGAAGTTGTTGGCAGAGAGAGTGATTGGCATTGGAATGGGCTGCTCAGGGAGGTGGTGGAGTCATCGTCCCTGGGGGTGCTCAAGAAAAGCCTGGATGAGGCACTTAGTGCCATGGTCTGGTTGACTGGATAGGGCTGGATGCTAGGTTGGACTGGATGAGCTTGGAGGTCTCTTCCAGCCTGGTTGATTCTATTCTATTCTATTCTGTTCTAAAAGCCTGGGTGAGGCATTTAGTGCCATGGTCTAGCTGACTGGGTAGGGATGGGTGCTAGGTTGGACTGGGTGATCTTGGAGGTCTCTTCCAACCTGGTTGATTCTATGATGCCCCCAGATATGTTTGCTAAGTGTTCAGGGGTACTTCCTCTCTTGACATAACTGTAATTCCAAAGCCTCATTTGTCAACATCTTTAAAAGCTCCCCTTAGAGCTATATGAGACCTAATAATAACCCAGCAAAAGTTCAGTTTGAGTATATTCTGGCAAGCTAAATTTGCTCCATAAGATGGTTCTGACTGCCAGATTTTCAGTGTGACTCCTTCAGTCATAAAACCAACCTAAAGAAAAGGGATCATTTGAAGGGCAGCTTGATTCCAGGGATGAGAACCAACTGTGTAAGTCTGAAATGTACTAACAATTTACTGTGGAGGATCACAGAATGGCAGGATTTTTGAGGCTGAAATAAACCTCTGAGATCATCAAGTCTAACCTATGACCTAACACCACCACACTGACTAGATATTTTTGCATGTTCTGTGTAGAGGATAAATCTACTGCCATATACTTCTGGGTGATGAGGAATTGTACAGTTACAAGAAAAGGGACAAGAGAAGGGCAACAGACATCATCTGCCTAGACCTGAGTAAGGCATTTGACTCTGTCCCACAGGACATCTGGTCACCACACTGGAAAGAAACAGACTTGATGGGTAAAGCACTGCTGGATAAGGAATTGGATGGATGGTGGCATGCAGAGAGTGGTGAACAAGGGCACAATGTCCACCTGCAGACCAGTGACGAGTGGCATCTCTCAGGGGTCAGTGCTGTTCAACATCTTTGTCAGTGATACGGACAGAAGAATTGAGGGCACCCTCAGCAAGCCTGCAGGTAACACCAAGCTGTGTGGCACAGTCGACTTGCTAGAGGGCAGGGATCCATCCAGAGGGAGATGGACAGGCCAACCTCATGACACTGAACAAGGCCAAGTGTAAGGTCCTGTACCTGGGTTGGCACAATCCCAAGCACAACTCTAGTCTGGGTGGCAAATGGCTGAGAGAGCCCTGGGGAAAAGGACCTGGGGGTCTGGGCTGATGAAAAGCTCAACAGGGGCCTGCAGTGTGAGTGCAGCCCAGACAGCAACCCTGTGCTGGGCTGCAGCAAGAGCAGTGTGGGCAGCAGGGCAAGGGAGGGGATTCTGCCCCTTGGCTCTGCTCTCCTCAGACCCCACCTGCAGTCCTGGGTGCAGTTCTGGAGCCCCCAACAAAAGAAGGATGAGAAAGTGTTGGAGCCAGTCCAGAGGAGGCCACCAAGATGCTGAGAGGGCTGCAGCAGCTCTGCTCTGAGGACAGGCTGAGAGAGTTGGGGCTCTGCAGCTTGGAGAGTGGCCTTCCAGTGTCTGAAGGGGGCTACAGGAGGGCTGGGGAGGGATTATTGACAAGGTCTTGTGATGACAGGACAAGGGGTAATGGGTTTAAACTGGGAAAGGGGAGACTGAGACTGGATGTTAGGAAGAAGTTCTTTCCAGTGAAGGTGGTCAGACACTGGCACAGGTTGCCCAGGGAGGCTGTGGATGACAGAACCACAGAATGTGATCCACATTCATCCACAGCCTTCCTGGAAGTGTTCAAGGCCAGGTTGGATGAGGCCTTGAGTGACCTGTTCTAGAGGTAGGTGTCCCTGCCTATGGCAGGGGTTGGAACTGGACAATCCTTGCGGTCCCTTCCAACCTAAACCATTCTATGATTCTATGAAATTTCCTGACAGAAAAGACATTTCTAACTTCCTGCAGAGAACAGAACCGAGTCCTGTGACTAAATCCATAGAGAAGGTTCCTGTACCAGAAGAAAAGCCATTGCAGTGTGAGGACAGATGGCATTCTGACATTACTCGAAATGGCACCGCATCATAACACCACCACCACCAGCAGCAGCTCAGCTTTGAGGATCACTGCACACTAACATTTTCCAGATGAGTTCCAATTACCAAAGCACCTGTGCCTGCTGATTTTATGCTAATTCCATGAAGAATGCAACAGATTTAGCACCATGAGTCTCCATCATTTCTCATTTACTACCTGTAGCAGTGTAGCCTATCGTTTATCTGCTCTATTTCAGCAGAGGATGCAACTGCAAAGCAAAGTTAAAGAACACTTGGTTTAGATTCTGCCACAACCAGATGGGTCTGTCCCTGTTAAAAACATCTGAACTCCCTGTAGCTGGGCCCAGTCCTGTTCAACATCTTTATTGATGATCTGGAGGAGGGGATTGAGTCCAGCATTGGTAAGTTTGCAGATGACCTGCTAGGAGCAGGTGTGGAGCTGTTGGAAGGTAGGAGAGCCCTGCAGAGGGACCTGGACAGGCTGGATGGGTGGGCAGAGGCCAATGGGATGAGATTTAACAAGGCCAAGTGCAGGGTTCTGCACTTTGGCCACAACAACCCCA
>WAAF01007995.1:515939-550176 GCA_013400475.1 Tricholaema leucomelas
GCTATGAGGACAGGCTGAGAGAGTTGGGGCTCTGCAGCCTGGAGAAGAGAAGGCTTCCAGGAGACCTTAGAGTGGCTTTCCAGTATCTGAAGGGAGCCTACAGGAAGGCTGGGGAGGGACTATTGACAAGGTCTGGTAATGTCAGGACGAGGGGGAATGGGTTTGAACTGGAGGAGGGGAGATTTAGACTGGATGTTAGGAGGAAGTTCTTTACAGTGAGGGTGGTGAGACACTGGCACAGGTTGCCCAGGGAGGTTGTGGATGCTTCCTCCCTGGAGGTGTTTAAGGCCAGGCTGGATGAGGCCTTGAGCAACCTGCTCTAGTGGGAGGTGTCCCTGCCTATGGCAGGGGGTTGGAGCTGGCTGATCCTTGAGGTCCCTTCCAACCTAAACCATTCTATGATTCTATGATTCTAACTTGGTGTCTGCTTCTCAGGCTGCAAGAGTTGGGGCTGATCAGCCTGGAGAAAAGGTGAGTCTGGGAGAGCTTATAGTCACCTTTCAGTACCTGAAGGGAGCCTACAAGATTTTTCACAAGGGCTTGGAGTAGTAGGATGAGAGAAAATGGATTGAAGCTTGAGGAGGGCAGATTTAGACTGGAGATCAGGAAGAAACAAATACAGTTCTATATTTTGATAACACATTGCATAGCATTAAAACAGCAGAGTTATTCATGCCAGCTTGTCTCCATCTTATCTCCCTGCTTTTAACTCTTGCTTTTCACATCACAAATTGAAACTTGTTTGGAACAACAAAAAAGGGTGTTCCTGATGACAAACAGCACGTTCAAAACAGCTCTCCTACTGTGTTTTGCAGTAGACAGTGCCCCTTATTTCATAGATGACAAAGCACAAGTACTGCATGCTGAAATGCAGGATCACTTAATCAGTGGGAATAACAGGAAAGAGCTTTGTTTCATTCAGTTGCCCAGGCTGCATTTTTCATGGCTTACCCCACACAGGGACAGTAAGTGAAATATCAGTCAACTGAAATTATGAATACTGTGCTAAAAGCCAGAGATAATTCCATCTCCCAACAAATGCAGGTATTCTTTCAGCTCCTAAACAGGTGAAGTGAGTGAATACGTTTTAGGCTGCGTTATCACATGCATCTGAATCATAGAATCAAGCAGGTTGGAAGAGACCTCCAAGATCATCCAGTCCAACCTAGCACCCAGCCCTAGCCAATCTACTAAATCATGGCACTAAGTGCCTCAGCCAGTCTCTTCTTGAGCATCTTCAGGGATGGTGACTCCACCACCTCCCTGGGCAGCCCTTTCCAATGCCAATCACTCTCTCTGCCAACAACTTCCTCCTAACATCCAGCCTAGACCTCCCCTGGCACAACTTGAGACTGTGTCCCCTTGTTCTGTTGCTGGTTGTCTGGGAGAAGAGACCAACCCCACCTGGCTACAGCCTCCCTTCAGGTAGTTGTAGACAGCAATGAGGTCTGCCCTGAGCCTCCTCTTCTGCAGGCTGCACACCCCCAGCTCCCTCAGCCTCTCCTCATAGGGTTTGTGTTCCAGGCCCCTCCCCAGCCTTCTTACCCTTCTCTGGACACCTTCCAGCACCTCAACATCTCTCCTGAATCGAGGAGCCCAGAACTGGACACAGTACTCAAGGTGTGGCTTGAGCAGTGTTGAGTACAGGGGAAGAATAACCTCCCTTGTATACTGGCCACACTGTTTCTGATACAGGCCAGGATGCCATTGGCTCTCTTGGCCACATGGGCACACTGCTGGCTCATCTTCAGCTACTATCCACCAGCAATCCCAGCTCCCTCTCTGCCTGGCTGCTCTCAGCCACTCTGTCCCCAGCCTGTAGTGCTGCTTGGGGTTGTTGTGGCCAAAGTGCAGAACCCTGCACTTGGCCTTGTTAAATCTCATCCCATTGGCCTCTGCCCACCTGTCCAGCCTGTCCAGGTCCCTCTGCAGGGCTCTCCTACCCTCCAACAGATCAACACCTGCTCCTAGCTTGGTGTCATCTGCAAACTTACTGATGCTGGACTCAATCCCCTCCTCCAGATCATCAATAAAGATGTTGAACAGGACTTGGGGTTTTTATGATCTGCTACCACATCCTTGCTCAGACATTTCTCTACAGCTACTAGCATGTTGAGGAAAAAAAAACACCTAACCACCAAAACTACTTCATTAAATAATATATACCTTTTTTATCTCCAAAAGATGTATCTGGAGATAAGCAGAGCTTATTAATGCCTTCCTAATAGAGATTTAGGCTTCTGTGCTGCCATTGGAGATCTCAGATCAGCATGTGTGATAGAGTAACTGCAATGTTCTGCAATATCTAGGCAGCTGAGGATGAAGGGTCACCTTGACCAAGCTTAACTGGGTTTGCCACTTATGTAGCAAAGTTCCTGCCTTTCAACAGAGTTTTTATGCAGCAACTTTTTTTTATTTTTTTTTTTTGTTTGTTTGTTTCTTTTTTTCTTCTGTAGAGTACTTCAAACAGAAAGTAGCTGATGTGCTCCTGCTATTTTTGGCTCTACCTTCACCTTGAAACAATCTTATTCAACTCTACTGAGCCAAGTCTAATCTCAAAATCGTGAATCTGAGACGTTGTTTTTTTCACTTCTTCTCCCACCTGACTTGCAATGAGAGTTAGACATAGAATCACAGAATCAAAGAGGTTGGAAGAGACCTCCAAGATCATCAAGTCTAACCTAGCACCCAGCCCTAGCCAGTCAACCAGACCATGGCACTAAGTGCCTCATCCAGGCTTTTCCTGAACACCCCCAGGGACGGTGACTCCACCACCTCCCTGGGCAGCCCATTCCAATGCCAATCACTCTCTCTGCCAACAACTTCCTCCTAACATCCAGCCTAGACCTGCCCTGGCCTGTTGCTGGTTCCCTGGGAGAAGAGATCAACCCCACCTGGCTACAGCCTCCCTTCAGGTAGTTGTAGACAGCAATGAGGTCTGCCCTGAGCCTCCTCTTCTTCACGCTAAACAACCCCAGCTCCCTCAGCCTTTTCTTTCTGTCTTTGCAGTTCCCTAGTCCAGTGTTTGACCACACTGCAAGAGAAACACAAAGGAGTCATGAAATTGAGTATGTAGCTTTTCAGATGTCTCACAATTTGGAGCTAAAGCTGTGCTAAACAAACTTCATGATGGTTTGAACTATGGTATTACCTTCCCAACTGGAAAGTGAGAGGAAAGCAGTCTGCTGCCTTCAAGGTTAACATTCACACAAGGGATGGATTGTGAGGAAGAGTGCCACGGAGTGGTTGTAGCTGATACTGCTGCCACATAGTTCAGCTGAACGTGATGTTGAGGAGCCTGAAGGTCCTAAAAAGTTGAGCTGTTACACAGAACCTCAGAATGTTAGGGCTTGGAAGAGTGTATTAAGAGTGAGACGTTGGAGCATCTTTCATGCACAGTGAATTGATCTGCAGCTAAAAGCCACAAAGATGCAGTGTGGTTACCAGTTACCTTTCCAACCCATCAGCCCACTGCTAATTTCAGAGTCAAACTCTGGGGGAAGGGGCCAATTCAGCTACTTAGGTTCTGCAATGAAAAGGAAGAAGGTCAAATAGCTAACAAAATGCCAATGATTATAAAGATCATGACACTTACACTAAAACTTCAAAGGAGAATGATTAGAATCATAGAATCAGTCAGGGTTGGAAGGGACCACAAAGATCAGCCAGTTCCAACCCCCCTGCCATGGGCAGGGACACCTCACACTAGATCAGGCTGGCCAGAGCCTCATCCACCCTGGCCTTAAACACCTCCAGGAATGGGGCTTTGACCACCTCCCTGGGCAACCCACTCCAGGGTCTCACCACCCGCACAGTGAAGAACTTCTTCCTAACATCCAGTCTGAATCTATCCATGTCTAGTTTTGTTCCATTTCCCCCAGTCCTATCACTACCTGACAGCCTAAAAAGTTTCTCCCCAGGCTTTCTTGTAGGCCCCCTTAAGATACTGAAAGGTCACAATAGGATCACCTTGGAGCCTTCTCCTCTCCGGACTGAACAGCCCCAACTGCCTGAGTCTCTCCTCAGCGCAGAGCAGCTCCAGCCCTCTGATCATCCTTGTAGCCCTTCTTGTGTTAAAGCTATGAACTAAATAAGAGATGTTAGGTGTTTGAATTTTTTTCCACTTTCCCTTGATTGTACTAAGATAAAAAAAAAAACCCCAAACCCTAAAACTAATTTACTATCAAGATAATGTGCTAATAATGAAGACTTCTTTAAAGTAAGTAATAAAAGCAAAGGGCTTCAGCTTTCAATATAATGATCTCTGGTGTTAAATGTTTTTTTTTCAGCATGTAATAAAATTTCATTAAAAATTAGTCACTGAAGAGAAAGAGCTGTAAAAAAAGTTCCCTGGAAGCTTTCTGAGGCAGCAGCAAAAACATACTCAACCTGAAAGAGGTCCTGGAAATAAGAGATACGAAGAAGAGCTGCCACACTCTTCTGAGTCATCATTAACAAGAATAGAATAGAATAGAATCAACCAGGTTGGAAGAGACCTCCAAGATCATCCAGTCCAACCTAGCACCCAACCCTAGCCAGTCAACTAGACCATGGCACTAAGTGCCTCAGCCAGGCTTTGCTTCAACACCTCCAGGGAAGACTGTGGTTGGCATCTAGTTAAACAATACGAGAACAAAAGCCTATAAGGTCAAAGGCAGCTATGAAGAAACAGGAGAGAGACCTAGGTGAAGAAACATGTCATGCTACTGCACTTAAATTACCTTTTATCTTCTTAAACCCAAATTTCTTAGCCTTACAGATACTCACAGCACCTGAGATTTCCATGGTAAACACCACAGAAAGAGACTTGTGCTCCTAACTCTCTTTGCAATTAAACTCTACCACCAGAGATAAGGTCATTTTTCAGTGCTATTTTCTTGTCATAGTGTTTCTGTGCTAGGGAAGGGTTACATGGCTGTATGTCATTAAGGTGCATTAAGAGATGTGGCTGACTTTGCATTTAGTAATTGCCTTTTTTTAATTACAGTTATCCAGTCCTGGTGCTGAATGCAGGGTCACTGAAACTGCAGGTCTCAGGGATACCTCATTAACTCTGGTGGAGGCAAAATGTAGAATCACAGAATCATTTCAGTTGGAAAAGACCTCAAAGATTGACCTAACACCACCATGGTCATTAAACCATGGCCAAGAGTGTTACATCTACCTGTTGTTTTAATGCCTGAGTTTGATCCAGGCCAGGATGCCATTGGCCTTCTTGGCCACCTGGGCACACTTCTGCCTCATGTTCAGCAGGCTGTCCACCAGCACCAGCAGATCCTTTCGCGCCGAGCTGCTTTCCAGCTGCTCTTCCCCATAGATGCCTCTTCATCTATGCACTCTGAAGAACTGGGAGTTTGAATTCACAGAATCACAGAACGTCAGGGACTGGAAGAGACCTCAAAAGATCATCCCTGGATGATCCTGAATCATCTACACCAGATCACACAGGAATGCATCCAGGCAGGTCTGGAGTATTTCCAGAGAGGGAGATTCCTCAACTCCCCTGCAGAGCCTGTTTCAGTGCTCTGTCACCCTCACAGTGAAAAAAATCCTCTTCATGTTTAAATGAAACTTCCTCTGCCTCATCTTCCATCCATTGTCCCTTGTGCTGTCACTGAACATCACCCAGCAGAGCCTGGCTCCAGCCTCCAGGCACTCACCCTACACATATTGATAACCATTGCTGAGGGCACCTCTCAGTCTCCCCTTCTCCCAGCAGCACAGCCCCAGCTCCCTCAGGCTTTGCTCCTAACAGAGATGTTCCATTCCCTTCAGCATCTTTGTGGCACTGCACTAGACTCTCTCAAGCAGTTCCACATCCCTCTTGATCTGAGGGCCCCAGAACTGGACACAGCAACCAACACTGTTTTCTGTACCAACACAGAAAACTCAGCCTTGGAATCTCTTATAGGGCCATTTGAAAATACTTTTCAGTGACCAACTTACCAGACCTGTACCCCCTTGGAAGAGTATCAGAAGCTCTTCTTGTTCCTGCTTCTACAAAAACACTTCCCTAGACTTGACAAAGATAGAAAGCTCCCCAAGCCTGCTTTGATGAGGAAGGGAGGAAGTACTTATTTGCAGATAAAAGAAAGGTGGCCCATAGTACTTTAACTCCTCTGATTTTTTTGCACTGATGAGTGTATGCTGGAGTCCAAAATACTCAGAATAGATCAAAGATAGAGACAATGGCTCCTTGCAGCAGTTTCTACCATGGCAGTGATGCATTTCCTTGTCAGACCTTTAAATCTTCTTAAAACAGAGTGGTAGTTCCCCTATCAAACTGCATTACACACTTGTACAGAAGGACAGTTCTCATTCTTATGCAGCCTGAGTTTCCTTCATCAAGACTAGGACACTGAAGCAGCATTCTTATCTTCTCTTTCCACCTATGCTATGTACAAGATGAGAGGGAGTGTTATTCTTCAGTTTGAATTAATGCCTATTGCCACTCTAAAGCAGTGCAGCTTACAACACACACAAAAACCTCAGGGCATTTCTAACGAGGGAGTTTATCTAGGGAATACATGAAACAATAACCCACTGTGGAGCAAAGCAGTCACTATTCCTCTGGTATGTGTCACTGCATTCCCACCATTTCTGTAGTCAGCCTTGGTGATGGAAATAGAATAGAATCAACCAGGTTGGAAGAGACCTCCAAGATCATTCAGTCCAACCCAGCACCCAGCCCTATCCAGTCAACCAGACCATGGCACTAAGTGCCTCATCCAGGCTTTTCTTGAACACCTCCAGGGACGGTGACTCCACCACCTCCCTGGGCAGCCCATTCCAATGCCAATCACTCTCTCTGCCAACAACTTCCTCCTAACATCCAGCCTAGACCTGCCCTGGCACAGCTTGAGACTGTCTCCCCTTGTCCTGTTGCTGGTTGTCTGGGAGAAGAGACCAACCCCACCTGGCTACAACCTCCCTTCAGGTAGTTGTAGACAGCAATGAGGTCTGCCCTGAGCCTCCTCTTCTGCAGGCTGCACACCCCCAGCTCCCTCAGCCTCTCCTCATAGGGTTTGTGTTCCAGGCCCTTCACCAGCCTTGCTGCCCTTCTCTGGACACCTTCCAGCACCTCAACATCTCTCTTGAATTGAAGAGCAGTGTTGAGCACAGGGGCAGAATAATCTCCTTCATCCTACTGGCCACACTGTTTCTGATACAGGCCAGGATGCCATTGGCTCTCCTGCCCACCTGGGCACACTGCTGGCTCATCTTCAGCCTACTATCCACCAGCAATCCCAGCTCCTTCTCTGCCTGGCTGCTCTCGGCCACTCTGTCCCCAGCCTGTAGTGCTGCATGGGGTTGCCGTGGCTAAAGTGCAGAACCCTGCACTTGGCCTTGTTCAATCTCATCCCATTGGCCTCTTCCCACCCATCCAGCCTGTCTAGGTCCCTTTGCAGGGCTCTCCTACCTTCTAACAGCTCCACACCTGCTCCTAGCTTGGTGTCATCTGCAAACTTACTGATGCTGGACTCAGTCCCCTCGTCCTGATCATCAATAATAGACTTCTTTTTATTTCTATTTCACTTCTGACTGTGGCTTGCCATGAATTTTCCACAGTCTTGCTAAAGCATTTTGGTGTCTTTAGAGTGTAGGTACATTCACACTGCACATATTTGAATTACAGTTGTTAGGACTTTTTACAATGTATGTTTTTATCCTTTCTATAAAGAGCAATTAAAACAGAGCAAAGCAAAAATGCATCCCATCTGCTAACTCCATAGAAATACACAGAGTTGTTTGTTATGCCAAGCTAGAGTAAGTGCAGAAGGTGTCTCAACAGGATGCCAGACCCAGAGCTCTGATTCATGCAACCCACATGTCCCACAGCAGGCAGCTTAGGAGATGCTGTGGTTTCCATCCATTAGCAGTATCCTTTAGCTACCCAGGTGCTTTGGCACTCCTCTAGAGATTAAATAAGGAAAATGGAACTTCAGCCTTCTTCCCTGCTAATAGTTTTTCTCTTCCCCCATCACCTCTGTAATGGGAATGGGGAAAGGAAATTGCTGCACCAAAAGCCATGTCCAGCGACCCTCAACTAGTTTAAGATCATTTTTCCACTGTCAGAACACGGAATGGTTACTGCTGCAACATTACACAGCAAAAGTAGTTGCCACCAATTCAGAAAGTTAAAGATCTGATAGCTCAGGATTAATGATCAGCCTTCTGGTCATGCTTGGTTTCGTTGTTAGTGTCATAGAACCTGTATGCACGGAGCCCTAAACCCATTTGTAACGGTCAGTGCTTCCAGCAGCAGTATTGGTGTTATGACAGGTACATGACAGGTAAAACAGCTTTGGTCTGAAGTATGAGTGCCAATCCAAGTGCTGCATTCTGCATTCTATGTTCCTGCACACTGTAAATATTAACTCATTTGGGACATGCCACAAAACTCAGGCTGATCCTGCTTTTGATGGCTTCCAGGCAATTTTCTCTACCACTTAAAGGTAAGGATTTCTCCTTAGTACTCAGATATTTAGAACAGAATAGAATCAACTAGGTTGGAAGAGACCTCCAAGATCATCCAGTCCAAAAAGTACCTCCTCTTCCAAATTCTTAAGCTATCCAGAACAACAACTTCTCTGCATTGCTTCAGGCACTTCTGTGCTCGGATTTGTTGTTTTCAACCTGCTTTATTCTTCTTTGCAGGCTTTGCATTGTCCAAAAAGGCCAAACCACTTCCACCAGGAAATCCATTTTAAAAATGAACCTTCCCCAGAAATTTGGCAATTAGCTTTCCTGATTGCTCTCTACACCATGTTCTTGTGTTAAGTATCATCTCTAACAAGCACTCAGATATTATGGTCACCAGTTAGAAATAAAAATATGCAACCTAATTATTTCCACTTTTTCTTCTCCTCCCCCGCCCCCGCCCCTTGCAGGAGGGGGCCCAATCCCAGGAATCATAGAATCAACCAGGTTGGAAGAGACCTCCAAGATCATCCAGTCCAACCTAGCACCCAGCCCTAGCCAGTCAACCAGACCATGGCACTAAGTGCCTCATCCAGGCTTTTCCTGAACACCTCCAGGGACGGTGACTCCACCACCTCCCTGGGCAGCCCATTCCAATGCCAATCACTCTCTCTGCCAACAACTTCCTCCTCATATCCAATCTATACTTCCCCTGGCACAGCTTAAGACTGTGCTCCCTTGTTCTGTTGCTGGGTGCCTGGGAACCCCACCTGGCTACAGCCTCCCTCCAGGGAGCTGCAGACAGCAATGAGCTCTGCCCCAAGCCTCCTCTTCTCCAGGCTGCACACCCCCAGCTCCCTCAGCCTCTCCTCATAGGGTTTGTGTTCCAGGCCCTTCATTAGCCTTGTTGCCCTTCCCTGGACACCTCAACATCTCTCTTGAATTGAGGAGCCCAGAACTGGACACAGCACTCAAGGTGTGGCCTGAGCAGTGTTGAGTACAGGGGAAGAATAACCTCCCTTGTCCTGCTGCCCACACTGCTCCTGAGCCAGGCCAGGCTACCATTGGCTCTCTTAGCCGCCTGGGCACACTGCTGGCTCAGGTTCAGGATGATTGCCTCGAAGTGATACAGGTATTGCACCATATTTGATGGAGCCTAAGGTGGATTTAAAATGCATTTGACATTTTTGAAAGACAGCTTTTATGCTGGATGAGAATATCTTTGAAATAAGATATTTACCAGAGCAATCATCATTTCTTTCCTGAAGATGAAACTTGCTGCTTGTCAGGCACAACAAGAGGCACAACTGCTGCTCATCTGAGATTCCCATTTTTTTGCAAGCATGACTACATTTAAGTAATCAAACACATTTATATTCACATCAAAATACTGGCCTGCTAGATCAAAATATATAAGGAAATGTCATTTAAAATCCAATAAAAACAAACAGGGAGAAAGCCATACAGCTGTGGCTAGACTTAGTTGGTCTGCAAGAGGAAGCAAATGGCAAAGAAAAGACACAGAAGAATGGATGTCATCATTTAAAACCCCCTTCTGTAGTACAGCTCAAGTACAGAGGGTATAATTATGGACTGACTAGGGCTCTTTGACAACCTATTTCACAGCAGCAGATTTCAGTGGGTTTATAATCACAGATAATGCACAGATTTATAATAATGAGGTGTCAGAGTGTGGAAGAAGAGGATTGCAGACCATTATTTTCTCAGACATCTTCATGGCATATGCCAAGTGCAGAGAGATGTAGGCATTGTCTATTAAAGCGGCAGCATAACTTATGCAAGCACTTTTCCATACAGAGGATTAAATGCTGGTTCTCCAAAGGCTGGAGCACAGAGATACTGATCTATTTTACCAAAAGGAGCATTAAACACCAAAGATATATGACCATGGCAAAAAAAAAAAAAGGAGGAAAAGTAATCCACAGTTCTGCCAAATTTAATTCTAACCTCTACACTGTATTCCCATTTCCGTTATTGCACTACAGTCACTCTTCCAAAAGCAAGGAAACCTCAAATGCTTCAAGCTCTCTGACCCTACAGCAACCCTGAACATGGACATAGTGGCTCATTGAGCCTTTCCCTTCAGCTCACCTTTGCACTCTTGACAGAGGCACAGACACTTCCAACCTGAAGAGAAGAGCAACAGGGACAAGACAGAATTCTGGAGCCACATTAGCTAGGAAAAATATGCTTCTGAGATGTTGGGAATTGGCTGAAGGAAAGGGGGCATGAGCCCCTAGAAGCTTGTACAATCAAGCCTTGGATGTGAGGTCTGAGCATTGGAACTGCAGTAAACCACAGCACTGTTTGTGAAGAAGCTAAAGGAATTTGTCCTTGAGCCTTCTGAGAAACAGCTTCTGTGGGACTGTGTCCAGATTAGGGACATCCTGGTTGATTCTGTGATTCTATGAAATTTGATTTGGTAGTCCCAGGCTATTTCATATTCTTCCTCACTAAATATATCTTCTTCACTAAAAAAAACCATGATAAGCAAAAAAAAAGTCATCTTCACTAAAAAAAAAAACCACAAGATAAGCAAAAAAAGTTTTCTTCACTAAAAAAAACAACATGATAAGCAAAAAAAAATCTTCTTCACTAAAAAAAAAGATGATAAGCAAAAAAAAAAAGTCTTCTTCACTAAAAAAAAACCTATGATAAGCAAAAACTGTCTTACTGTTCAGTGTTAGATTACCACAAACTCACTATCAGTGCCCAACAGGTAAGTAATCCCATGAATTAGCATCCTGCCTTATTTTAGATGCAAATCCATCTTCCTGATAGATTTGTTATGCAGACATGGTCTATTTACCAAGTGACAGACAGAATTTTGTCTCTCAGCAAAAAAAAGTAGCAGCTTCCCAATTTCTCACAAAGTTTCCTGACATCAGAAACAGGCTTAGAATGATCCTCAAAATTCATCCTAATCTTCCAACGACTTTTAAATCCTCCTTAGTTTCACTCTGATGCTCTTATAGGAGGATCTTTCAAACATATTGGAAAAAAAAAAGTGGAGAGAGAGAAACCTTACCTTGGTGCTTGTCACTTGGAATGGCACTCTGGAGCCCTTTGTAACTGGGGATGTCAGCTTCTCAGCTGGTTTGGAAGGGATTAGATTCTTAGCAGGAGGCTGATTGTGCAGAACAGAAGACAAGCAAAGCTGCACGGTCTCCTTCAGAGCTTTCAGCTGTGACTCCTGGGGAAAAAGGAGAAACCATCAGCTCTCTAAAGTGTGTTATTAGGGACAGAATTGCTTGTTTTCTCTCTGCCTTAAAACAAACGTTGCTGCTGCTCCTTCTTAATGGCAGAAATCAAGGCTGTTGAAAGCAGTGTTCTAACATGGTTAGGTTACTGTGGGTTACACACTGCCCAGAAAATCATGGCCCTCTTCCCTTTCCTCCATGCAGGTTTATCCATGTGATTGCAAACAGTTAGCAAATATCCTGGAGATCATAGAATCATAGAATCATAGAATGGTTTAGGTTGGAAGGGACCTCAAGGATCATCCAGCTCCAACCCCCTGCCATAGGCAGGGACACCTCCCACTAGAGCAGCTCGCCCAAGGCCTCATCCAGCCTGACCTTAGACGCCTCCAGGGAGGAAGCATCCACAACCTCCCTGGGCAACCTGTGCCAGTGTCTCACCACCCTCACTGTAAAGAACTTCCTCCTAACATCCATGGAGATGTTCAAGCAAAGCCTGGATGAGGCACTTAGTGCTATGGTCTGGTTGACTGGATAGGGCTGGGTGCTAGGTTGGACTGGATGATCTTGGAGGTCTCTTCCAACCTGACTGATTCTATTCTATTCTTTTACCTGGAAAGAAACAACAATGCAACCTACCAAATACCATCCAGTAGCCAGATTTTCACACACAACAGTTACAGAGAAATAAATGTTTGTGACTATCACAAAGACACAGGCTTAGCATGGTGTCTTGTTTACAACGTTCAGAATCATTGCTCTTCCTCCTCAGGGTGTAAAGATTGATTGTAATCCAACAAAGATGACTTCCCCCATGTAGTGTATAATAAATAAACCCATAGGGTTTCCTCATCTGTTAAGAATATCACTGCCCAGCTCCATTGCTGTCCTTCAAAACCAAACTGAGACTTCTAAGTGCTGAAGTGTTTGTGACTTGTGTTAGAACACTGCAGTTTTACTCACAGAAATACAGCTAGCTGTGTTAAGGAAAATAGGTGTTGAAATGAGCTGAGAACACTGAGATAGTAACAGCACTGGCAGAGTCTTGCTTTCATAGAATCAACCAGGCTGGAAGAGACCTCCAAGCTCATCCAGTTCAACTTAGCACCCAGCCCTGGCCAATCAACCAGACCATGGCACTAAGTGCCTCATCCAGGCTTTGCTTCAATGCCTCCAGGGATGGCGACTCCACCACCTCCCTGGGCAGCCCATTCCAATGCCAATCACTCTCTCTGTGCAGAACTTTCTCCTAACATCCAGCCTGATCCTGCCCTGGCACAACTCATGACTGTGTCCCCTTGTCCTGTTGCTGGTTGTCTGGGAGAAGAGCCCAACCCCACCTGGCTACAACCTCCCTGCAGGGAGCTGCAGACAGCAATGAGCTCTGCCCTGAGCCTCCTCTTCTCCAGGCCGCACACCCCCAGCTCCCTCAGCCTCTCCTCACAGGGTTTGTGTTCCAGGCCCTCAGCAGCTTTGTCACCCTTCTCTGGACACCTTCCAGCACCTCAACATCTCTCTTGAATTGAGGAGCCCAGAACTGGACACAGTACTCAAGGTGTGGCCTGACCAGTGTTGAGTCCAGAGGCTCCACCACAGCAAGACAAAGCTCAGTGTTAAACACCGAGGTAACCTCCTTAGGCTCATTCCAGGGGGAGTTAGGTAGCATTTGAACTTAGCAAAACCCCCAAAGTCATCCTTTTATTACTTATATTAATAAGGCACCTATAAAAACAGGCTACATCAGCACATTTCAAACCTCAAAAGAGTTCTTTGAAGTTACAAAGCTACAGCATGGCAAAGTGTGATGGAAATATGCATGTACCCATAACACCACACTCTGTGTGTGAAATACTGCACAGACAGGGCTAAAGCACTTCCCTCTTCTCCAGAGCCTGGGGAAGCAGTGCCATTTGGCACATCCCACCTCAGATTAGTTCATTTTCCAAAGGATCTGATGGAGTGGCCACAAAAACGATGAGGGGATTGGAACTCCTCTGCTGTGAGGACAGGCCGAGGGAGCTGGGGTTGTTCGGCCTGCAGAAGGAAAGGCTCTGGGGAGCCCTAAGAGCAGCCTGCCAGTACCTGAAAGGGGACTAGAAGGCTGGAGAGGGACTGATTGCAAAGGCCTGCAGTGACAAGGGCAATGGTTTGAAATGAGAGAAGAGAATGTTTAGGCTGGATATCAGGAGCAAGTTCAGCATGTGCTAGTTTGAGCCTAGCTAGCATGTTTTGGTGAGAAGAACTAGATGATAGGCTGTAAAATGAAAACAATGGTGAGGTCTACTTCCTTCACAGTCTTGCTACCATGAGAGTAGTGGAACACTAGGACAGGTTGCCCAGGGAGGTGGTTGAGGCCCCATTCCTGGAGGTATCCAAGGTCAGGTTTGACGAAGCTCTGAGCAACCTGATCTAGGTTCCCAGATTAGATGACCTTTGGAGGCCCCTTCCAACCCCAACCATTTTGTGAACTATTCCATGCTTAGCAGCAGGTAAACTTCCTCTGAGCTGGAGCCAGGGAGCAGAGCCAGCTGGTAAGGCAGGATCAAAGCCAGCTATGAAAAGGTCAATTAATGCGAATCACAACAGGGAGAACCAAAGAAATATGAGATGGAATGGCTTGGTTTGGTTGCAAACAGACAAAATTGAATGTCTTTAAGATGTGTGCACTGAGGAGGAGTGCTAGACCATCATCAAAGAGGGCAGCACTCTGTATGAATTAGTTATTGAACTGTATGAACCTTGAGTCAGGCTGCTATGCCTCTGACCTAATGGCAGTGCAAAAGGGAAAGGATTACTTTATCCACCTGACTCCAGGATCTTTTAATTTCTATCTGACAACAGAAGATCTTAGCATAGTTCTTTTCATGCAGTGTGTCTTTAGCCCCACATTTTCAAGAAGTGAGTGCACAAAGAACATAAATCACCACTTGGCAAAGTCAAAATAAGCTCAGACATCAAACTGTCAGAGGTAGCAGATTGTCTAATTTTGCTTGAAGGTACAGGCTCAGCTATTGCAGCACTATAGAGAATCAAAGAATCAACCAGGTTGGAAGAGACCTCCAAGCTCATCCAGTCCAACCTAGCACCCAGCCCTATCCAGTCAACCAGACCATGGCACTAAGTGCCTCAGCCAGGCTTTTCCTGAGCACCTCCAGGGACGGTGACTCCACCACCTCCCTGGGCAGCCCATTCCAATGCCAATCACTCTCTCTGCCAATAACTTCCTCCTAACATCCAGCCTATACTTCCCTCAGCACAACTTGAGGCTGTGTCCCCTTGTTCTGTTGCTGGTTGCCTGGCAGAAGAGCCCAACCCCACCTGGCTACAGCCTCCCTTCAGGTAGTTGTAGCCTCCTCTTCTCCAGTCTTCAGGGACCTCTCCAGTGAGCCAGGACTGTTGATAAATGACGGAGAGTGGCTTAGCCAGCTCTTCTGCCAGCTCTCTCAGCACCCTAGGATGGATCCCATCCAGTCCCATGGACTTGTGAGGATCCAAGTGAGTTCAGTGCTCCTGGCAAATCACACAGATCTGAAGCCACACTCCTCCCATCCGAAAATCCCTCTGGCTAATTCCTCACCCTGTCCTCTTCCACCTCTGTCACCCAGTAGACTTGGCTACAGCCAGCCATTTTGCCATGCCAAAGGTTGTTTTGTTTTCATCTTGTGGGGAGCAAAATTCAGTTCTGACTTTGCTGATCGGAGCTGTATAAAAGGGAAGCAGGAGAGAATGAGTGAAGGGAACACTGTGGGAACCAGGGATGTCATTTGACAGAGTTCTCAACAACCTGCCATAGATGTGATCATGGTCAACACAGGCTGCCTGCTGGTCAAGATACTCTCTTCAGATTTCCCAGCCCTGTGTATACTTGTGTTGTGTGGCTGGATTCAGTACAGAATAATTTGGGCTGCAAAATTTGTCAGTCTTCCAAGGGTCCATTATGGGAACTGCAGAAGTGTTGTTGTGCAAACAGACTCCTGAGAGACACTAAGTCCACTATCAGCACACAAAAATCTGTCACCCTCTCAAAGTAAAAATATAAATGAATGCCTACTTATAGGCCCAGTTTGAGATCTGATCACTCAGTTATTCATTAGAAATACAGCTCCTGTTCCAAAATTGCACATTGCTCTTCTGCTCCTTCAGCTGAAAGTATGTGTGCCAACCGAGGGCATGGATGGACCACCACCACTAGGAACTCTTTTGTTCATAGCTCATATAGAAAAGCTCTCAACCAGGAGAAAAAGGTACCTGCTGCTTAGTCTTACTAATCTGCAAAGAGAACTAGGCAAACATGAGTATTTCCAGTCCCACAAAACTGCCTCACAGTTCTCACTGGCACCGACTTTGTCTTTTTCCACCTTGTGCACTGCATTTTTTACTCCTGATTGCCACTTCCACTGTGCTGTTGTAGCGTGTAAGCAATGACACCATCCAAAAAGACTCTCTCGATGGCTTGCAAGAAGATCATAGAATCATAGAATCATAGAATNTGATGGCTTGCAAGAAGATGACTCTGTGCTTCTGCTGAGCCTGCTGAGCCCTAAATTAAAATTCTGTAATAGAATCACAGAATCATAGAATGGTTTAGGTTGGAAGGGACCTCAAGGATCATCCAGCTCCAACCCCCTGCCATAGGCAGGGACACCTCCCACTACAGCAGGCTGCTCAAGGCCTCATCCAGCCTGGCCTTAAACGCCTCCAGGGAGGAAGCATCCACAACCTCCCTGGGCAACCCGTGCCAGTGCCTTACCACCCTCACTGTAAAGAACTTCCTCCTAACATCCAGTCTAAATCTCCCCTCTTCCAGCTTAAACCCATTCCCCCTCGTGCTAACATTACTAGACCGTGTAAATAGTCCCTCCCCAGCTTTCCTGTAGGCTCCTTTCAGATACTGGAAAGCCACTATAAGGTCTCCTCGAAGCCTTCTCTTCTCCAGGCTGCAGAGCCCCAACTCTCTCAGCCTGTCCTCATAGCAGAGCTGCTGCAGCCCTCTGAGCATCTTCGTGGCTCTCCTCTGGACCCGCTCCAGCAGTTCCATGTTAATATTTAACAGCAAAACAACAGAGGGTCAGAGAAGTCAGTCAGGTGTGCTGCAAATCCCCTTTTAATTTGCAGACAGAACCCTTAATGGTATCCTCATTAAAAGCTCCTGATGTCAACTGTTCTTTGCTTTCTCCTTCACAACTGTGCCTTATCATGGACAGCTGCGTTCAGATGATATTTAGGGCAAACATTTCTCCCTTGCTAGTGCCATGGACTAGTGAGAGACCACAGCTGTGAGTGTTAATATAATCAAAGAACAGGCTTAATTAATAGATGTAGCAGTTCAGTTCAGTGTGCTAACCACAAACTCCATCTCTATCACCAGATGCACACACAAGTGTGACTAACGCTACCACGGGCACTGCTTAAGCAGATGACCTTTGTGCAGTGGATGCAAATCCTCGCTTCAGAGGATGATTTCAGTGACTGCTGTACTGAAGAGTAAAGAAAAGCTCTGAGTGCAAGGGGTATGCTTTTATAAATGTCTAATGGAACCTGAAAATGCAGGAAACCCAAGAGAGTAGTCTTTGATAGTGTATTGATTTTCCACCACCCCCTTTCTGATTAACTTCTCTATTGCATGATATTTTCTTCCCAGCTACCCTAAACTAAAGGTAGGTTCAGCTGTTGCAGAGATGACAGAAGTGCATGGATCCTGCTCTGACACCTTCCTGGGGCTCCCTATAACTTCCCCCCAAAATGATGGAGAAGCTCTCCCTACAGAAGAGTCAGCTCTGTCACATCAGCCCCACTCTAATGTCGCTGTATATATTTATTGGTGATGGACACAACAGACAGAGCTGAAGCTGAAAGCCAAAGGCAAAAGCCCAAAAGCCCTTTATTGCTATAGCCACAGTCTTTTAGACACCATTCTACAAGTTGTGGTAGTCCTACAAGTTATATAATACAGTGATTGGGTAAAATATTGTTCCCAACATTCTTAGAATCATAGAATCAACCAGGTTGGAAGAGACCTTCAAGATCATCCACTTCAACCTGGCACCCAGCCCTAGCCAGTCAACCAGACCATGGCACTAAGTGCCCTATCCAGGGCTTTGCTTCAACACTTCCAGGGATGGTGACTTCACCACCTCCCTGGGCAGCCCATTCCACTGCCAGTCACTCTGTCTCTTCTGCCAGACAACCAGCAACAGAACAAGGGGACACAGCCTCAAGTTGTGCTGGGGGAATTCTAGGCTGGATGTTAGGAGGAAGTTGTTGGCAGAGAGAGTGATTGGCATTGGAATGGGCTGCCCAGGGAGGTGGTGGAGTCACCGCGTCTGGAGGTGTTCAAGAAAAGCCTGGATGAGGCACTTAGTGCCATGGTCTGGTTGACTGGATAGGTCTGAGTGCTAGGTTGGACTGGATGAGCTTGGAGGTCTCTTCCAACCTGGCTGATTCTATTCTATTCTGTTCTATTCTATTCTAGTCTAGTCTAGTCTAGTCTAAACCTCAGATAAAAACGGTAGAGGTTACAATCACATTCCCATTACTGTACTTTCACACACAAAGAATCGCAGCCTTTGGCTTTCTATAGGTTTCTGAGCAGTTAGTTTCTGATTTGATTGCCCTCCTCCTCAACAGCTTTGCAGCTGTACTTCGTGCATCATAATTAGTTCCACTGATTTCAGCAGCATTACTCGCAGGTAGGTGCAATTAAGTTATGCATCTAAATCACTGCGAGACTTTCATTTGTTTTTGTCAGGTTACACTGCAACACTGCCAGCTGATAGAGACAAACATGCTTACACTACATTACACTTCTTACTTTGTCAAGGGCTGCCTTTTCCAATTCATCTTTTGCAACTGCTAGCTTTTGCTCCAGATCTGTTAGCTGCTGTGCCTGTGGGAATAAAGAAGAAATAAGCTGATGAAGACTGCAATGAATATTCCCCCCCCTCCCCCCAATAACTTTTCATGTGGTGCCTGTGAGAAAGGATATAAATTTTACAAGTAATATGTATGAATTGGGTCAGAATTGCTTGCAAAAAGACCAAGCCTCAAGGGATAGCTGTTGGGGTTTGTTTTTTTTCCTGAGAAAAAGTGTATTTTTATGTGGGAACTGGACTCAAATCTGCTCTATTTATGTGAATGCAAATGTAGTAGGATTTTAATGCCAGTAGCAACAGTAATCCCATGGTATGACATATTTAGAATTATGCCATAATACTCTTCTGGAAAATCCAAAGTATTCAGCTTTCTTATTTGGTTCATTTCTCTGACATCTGTTTGCAATGGCAAACACTGCTTTGTAGCTTTAAACACTGAGATGCGAACATGAATAGAGCACACCATTAACACCCAAACATTCACGCATGTAGACACCTCATGAAATGCTACTATCTGCTGGAGTGCACAGGGATAACTCTAGATGTCTTTCTCCATCTCCTTCTCTGCAGGTACAAAAGGAAGGTTCCCATCAATGGCAAGTTATGCTCCTTCCTAGTGAGAAAGCACTGTGAGGCATTTGTCCTCGAAGCCAGTGCCCTGTGCACAAGAACTGCTAAAAGCCATTGGGGTGGAACTCTGAAAGACTAGGATAAACATTCCACAGAAGCAACTTGGTTGGTAAATAGTAGGGGTTTGGTAAACAGAGCAGGACCTGCACAACTTGGTATAAACAGTGGATGGTGATAAAGTTCCTTTGTATGCAAAAAGAATCTGTAAGGAAAAACTGTTTGGGTATTTTCTCCTTCGGGCAAAGAGAAGCCTGTCCGAGGGGTGGTGTCTGCTGAAGGTCCTGGTCATACATACTGGGTAATGAAGGAGAATGGTGAAACCCAGGGCATTGTACAGAGAAATCTAACCTTAGCTGAGAGAGTTTAAATTCAGAGTGTATCATACAAGCTGTTAGGAGTTTTCTGTTCTAGTTACTATGTGGTGTCCAAAGACAGAATCTATGAGAGAATCTACAGTACATGAGCATGAACCCAGTGTCACCTGGGAGTCCCTGTTCTCGACTCATCTGTGAGCAGACAAACTGATCCCTGTTTTCTGAGCCTTTGAATCACCTACATCTGAGATAGCCAGAATGTTGAGGCAGGTTGTAGCTGGGTGGTTGTAGCCAGGTGGCAGTTGGTCTCTTCTCCCAGACAACCAGCAACAGAACAAGGGGACACAGTCTCAAGTTGTGCCAGGGGAGGCTGAGGCTGGATGTTAGGAGGAAGTTGTTGGCAGAGAGAGTGATTGGCATTGGAATGGGCTGCCCAGGGAGGTGGTGGAGTCACTGTCCCTGGGGGTGTTCAAGAAAAGCCTGGATGAGGCATTTAGTGCCATGGTCTGGTTGACTGGATAGGGCTGGGTGCTGGGTTGGACTGGATGATCTTGGAGGTCTCTTCCAACCTGCTTGATTCTATGATTCTATGAATGAATTGTGAACTGAACTTGTGATGTTCATTAATGTAAAGATTGTTTTAGATTAGACAGACAGTTCTCATCAAAACCCTGAGTGAAATAGACCAGGGTGGATTGTATCAGTTTGAGGCTAAGTGGAATATTTTAATGAGAAAAATAAAACAATGGTGATGTCTACTTCACTCATAGGTTTGGTGAGATGTATAAAAGCAAGGACACAAACATAGATAAGACAGTCAGGGTTTGTCTGTTGGAGTCTGTTTTCTCCCTGGGCTTCTGCCACTCTGCTTGGATCTGTGTAACCCAGCTAATCATTCTGCTTCTAACCCCCCTTGCTGATCCTTCCAACTCGCTTTGCAGATAAGGCAAATTCTGGGATAAGGTAGAGTGGAAAGCAGGTGGAAGGGTGGTTGGGAGCCTCTCCTGGGGACTCTGCTATCTGGGAGGGCTGTTGTGTTTCTGTATCACCTTTAACTTGTATATAACTGTAAATATTTATCATATATTGTAAATCTCTACTTGTATATTGTGCTGAGCTGTGAACACAAAGCTTCATTCCTTAACTTCCAGACAGCTGAGTCTAGTCTGGGTGATTTCATTGTCTGTGTGGGAGGGCAACTCCCAAACCATTGCATTGACATAGAAAACACTCCCCCCTTTTCTTGCTACTACCTGCTTACAGAGGATAAGGCTTTGGTTCATCTTTCAGCTTGTTAAGTCTTTCCCTCAGTCCTGGTTTTTTCCCTCTGATCTTTGGGCAGTTTGGAATTTTTCAGTGCTTGCCATGACCAAGTTTTTAATTTTTTTTTTTTTAATCCTACTGGACATGCTCAAAATTAAACCATTTGGAAACTGTCACTCAAAGTCCCAATCAATTTCAATTTGATATTAATAGCAAACTGCTCCTCCTTTTAGCAGGAGTTAGAGCAGGTCTGAGAGTTGATGGAATAGCTGTAAGGTGCCGGTTAAAAGCAGAGTGGCTGCTGCTAGATTTAAGTCACCTTGCTATTGACTAGCCTTGCCTCACACTAGCTCAGACAAGCCATTTAAGACTGCATTACCACCTAATGCAAGCCTGTATCCTCAAGGCAACATCCTCAGGGTCACACAGAAACTTTTCAAATTGGATTTTTTCACTTCATTAAAAAAAAAAAAAGGAAAGAGTTGCAACAATTTTTCATGCTCAGAACTGTGGTGTAAAATAATGCACTGACAGTAAATTAATAGACCTGAATTACTAAGGACAGAAAAGAGCCACCTTTTGCACAGCCCTGATTTCCCAAAACTGCATGAAACAGCTGAAAAACCCAGAACTGGAGGAGGAGATTTGTTTCAGTAAGGATCAAAATCCATCATGTTAATACATAATCCAATATCCTGACTGGGAAATATATATATGCTTATTTATATAATCTGCTTATTTACTGTCACCTCTGAACATCTGGTTAGTGAGCCCTGGTTACACAGAGCACATCCCAGAGCTTCCGACTCGCTTGACATTCTGTATGCCATCACCGCTGGACTTTTGCTCATCTGCCATTAAATGCCTCCTTTGACACTGTCCTACTTTGTATGAATACCTACTACAAACATTTAAAAGGCCTGGAACACAAACCCTATGAGGAGAGGCTGAGGGAGCTGGGGGTGTGCAGCCTGCAGAAGAGGAGGCTCAGGGCAGACCTCATTGCTGTCTACAGCTACCTGAAGGGAGGTTGTAGCCAGGTGGGGTTGGTCTCTTCTCCCAGACAACCAGCAACAGAACAAGGGGACACAGTCTCAAGTGCCAGGGCAGGTCTAGGCTGGATGTTAGGAGGAAGCTGTTGGCAGATAGAGTGATTGGCGTTGGAATGGGCTGCCCAGGGAGGTGGTGGAGTCACCATCCCTGGAGGTGTTGAAGCAAAGCCTGGATGGGGCACTTAGTGCCATGGTCTAGATGACTGGCTAGGGCTGGGTGCTAGGTTGGAGTGGATGATCTTGGAGGTCTCTTCCAACCTGGTTGATTCTATGATTCTAAACATGTATTAGTTGAAGCAAAGATCTGAACATTGTTTCCCTGTGCTTCCTACCTGCTAGCTCACACTTTTTCTGCTCCCTACCGTGAATATTTGCAGTGAAATAGCTTCAGCAAGTGAAGGTTTGAGCAAAGCCCGTTAAGAAACAGGTGCTTAAGACATTGTCTGAGGTGAACACACCAAAAGTCTTATTACTAGTTTTGTATTACAGGCTATGGCAGTTACAAAACTTGTCCCTTCCTTACCCATCCCTCCATGGAATCATAGAATGGTAGGGGTTGGAGTGATCTCTGGAGATCTAACTCAAGCTCCCCTCTGATGTGGGTGGATTGGTGGGTTTTGAAAGTCTCCAGAGAAGGAGACTCCACAGTCTCTCTAGCGGCTTGCTCTGGTGCCCTGGCACCCACAAAGTAAAGAAATTCCTCCTTAAGCTAAGTTCAAGAAAAAACTCCTGTGTTCTAGTTTGTGCCTTTTGCCCTTTGTCCTACCAGTGGGCACCAGCAAAAAGAAGCCAGCCCTGCGTGACCTCCATGGCCAGTGCTTGTTTCTAAGTCTACTCCCAGGGTTTGAGTCTTACAATGATCAGAAATAAGTCTTCCTGAAAACAAACAAACCCAAACCTTGAAATCAATTTGTGGATGAAAAAATATATTAGAACCACCTCCCCCCCAAACAACCAAAATTAAGACAAACCACAGTGTGCATTTGAAATGGCCCAAGTCATCCCAGCTCTGCAGCAGTAGGCATGCAACAGAGACAGCAGAGATAAATACTTCCAGAGGCAGTTTGGGCTTCACATTGAGAAAAACTCTTCTGTGAGTTATTCTTGCTTTAGTCACTTAGAAGACTACTACTTATCATCATCTTTCATGCCATGAATAAAAGCACTACTCAATTAGCAGCCTCCAGTCAGGTGACCTGAATCTTTCTCCTTCAGCAGTGATTAAAATCTCCTCTGTTAGCAGGGACTTGATGCCCTTCACCGAGATGTCCTCTGCCTTCCCTTTTTGTTTTTTCTTTTTTGGGACTGTGCTAGCTAGACAGGATGTTCATTTGGATTGTGTAAGCCATCCACTGCTGCATTTTTCTATAGAATCATAGAATCAACCAGTTTGGAAGCGACCCCCAAGGTCATCCAGTCCAATCTATCCAACCAAGATCATCCAGTACAGCCCTGTCCAATCAACCAGACCATGGCACTAAGTGCCTCCATCCAGGCTTTGCTTCAACACCTCCAGGCACAGCAACTTCACCACCTCCCTGGGCAGCCCATTCCAATGCCAATCACTCTCTCTGCCAACAACTTCCTCCTAACATCCAGCCTAGACCTGCCCTGGCACAGCTTGAGACTGTGTCCCCTTGTTCTGTTGCTGGTTGCCTGGGAGAAGAGCCCAACCCCACCTGGCTACAACCCCAGTTTTGGTAAATGTGTTTCAGCTTACAGCAGGAATTTGGCTGTAGGGGTGTAAGGAACATTCTATTGCTCAAGTTCATCCCAAAGATTTGCTTTAAGTGTTGACAATCATAGAATCATTTCAGTTGGCAAAGATCACTGAAGCCAGCCCTTACCTAACTCTCTAGTAACTGACATTGCCATGGAGGGTTGTAAATCAAAGCAAAACCAAGAACCATCTGTAAAATACTCCATTGTTGAGTTAGATCAACAACTTCTGAATCTATGGAATAGGGCAGTAAGTTTTGGTTGCCAGTAGGAAATGAGAACATCTCTTTGTGTGAACACACAAATACAGATATTCATGAACTAAATACTTGCTACTGCTTTTGTCTATTTAAAAACAAGGGCACCAGACAACTTTTGAGGCTTTGAACCTTCTATTCCTTGCTCCAGAGGAACCAAAAGTAAAACCAAAGCAGATGTTACTTCTGTAATTGAGTGATGGTGCTTTGAGCTCTTTTCCCTGTGGTAAGAAGGAAATGATTCCTTAAAGCAGAGTAATAAAGACAGGCCTCATACTCCTAGATTACTTCAGTACTAAGTTAACTCTACTAAATAGCTGGCTGTATTAAAATAAAACTTACCTTAAAAATCAAATCCTTTTTCCCATAACGAAGCTCTTTTAGCTGGGCTTGGATCTTTTTTGACTGGAAGTGAGGACAATAAAATCAGAAGGGTTTTAAATATTTCCTTTTAAGATTGGGATGGGGTGGAGGGGAAAGGTAGCAAGTTCTGACAACAGAAACGAGATCAGGTTGGAAATGCAGAATAACCAAAATCAATGGCAATTGCTTGTTCAGTGTAGAATGCCCAAACCAGGTAAAAAGCTCAAGGAAAATGTAACATGACAAAAATTCTGCAACACATGGCTGAGATCAGGTCAGATCAACTCTTTCTTCCATAACTCTATCAGCTGTTATTGCATGCACGCAGCACAAAGTGCCATGAGCACTGTTCTCTGGTCTGGACAAAGCAATCAGGAGAGCTATGGAATGTGTTCCACATCAACTAAAGACCAACGAGGAAACCTTAACCAGTTAATTGCTCTAGGATTCTTTAACCAATTGTTCAAGGAATTATGCTTAATATATGGTCTCTGTGACATAGAAGGTATCCCAAATGGCTACAGAAGAGTCAGAGATGTGCAAGTGAGGTATCACTCATTTGCTAAACCACAAACTTGTGATTGAGCTAACATTTGCATTAATGTATTTGGTCTCTAATGTAAGTGATTGAATACCATGTACATGACCTCTAATTCCTTAGAATTCTATGATTTCATTGCTTTGTGGCTTTTTTATGCTTCTGAAGAGAGGACTTCCTGGTGGATAACAACATCATCAGACCCAAGATGATACCAATCTCTATACCAAAATATCTGGGAATATTTTCCTGGCACACAACACCTTTTTTTTTTGGTGTGGGAGGCCTGAGGTATGCACCACTCTGCCTTCACCTCTCCAGGGCTGAGTTTTGAGAGAAGACAATCCAGCCACATAGACTGTGTAAAATCATGAGCACACTCTCCTCTATGCAGCTGGAGAAGGAGGAGTCACAGGGTTCACTACAATTCTTTGTGGCCAGCTTGAGAGCAGAATGAAACAGGAGCTTCTTGGCAGCCAATTCTATCCATGAAAGGTATTTGACCTAATAGCTAAAAAGATAATGACTTATAGAATCATAGAATGTCAGGGGCTGGAAGGGACTTCAAAAGATCATCTGGTCCAGCCCCACTGCCTGAGCAGGATAACCTAGAGCAGATCACACTGGAATGCATCTAGATGGTTCTTGAATGCCTCCAGAGAGGGAGACTCCACAACCTCCCTGGGCAGCCTGTTCCAGTACTCCATCACCCTCAGAGTGAAAAAAATCCTCCTCAGGTTCACATGGAACCCCCTATGGCTCAACTTCCACCCATTGCCCCTTGCCTGTCACTGGGCATCACTGAGAAGAGGCTGGCTCCAGCCTCCTGGCACTCACCCTGCACATATCTATTAACATGAATGAGGTCACAGAGTTGTTACCTTTGGTGAGTGGAGTACTCAAAGAGCACAAAATACACTGTGGTTTTTTGGTTGGCACAATCTAACTGAATAAACCCCCCCCACAAATGAATAAAAAAGATGCTTCTGCAAGCATTTATTCTTGTTCTAATGGCACTAACCCACTTAAAAGTCCCAAATTTGCCAGGATGATTCATAAAGGCTGAGATTGTTGAAGTCTAAAATACACTCACAGTCTGCTGCCCTGAGTGTTAGCGAGCTTCAGTTTAGTTTGCTCAAATTCTCTGGCAGCCAGACTTGACACACTGCAATAAATTCAATCTTGGGCTTTGCCCTTAGATTTAAAGACATTTCTGCTGCCACTATTAAAGACATAATGAGGGAAAAGATCTTCAAGTTAATTACTGAGAGTTTAAGATGTTAGGCAGCTAGGAAAAGAAACAGACCTGCAAAAGAGGGGGCAAAGAGGAAGCTGTGGTGCACACACTGCCAGTTTTTCCAACAGCAAACATGGGGGGAAAAAAACATCTATTTGTGTTCATATTCTGTGGCATGTTTGAAAACAACCATGGTGATACAGAACAACACAGAAAAAACAACGGAGATTATGAGATGCTACCAAAAATGTGTATCCCAAACTATCATTTCTTGCCACTAAGGAGTGATTGCAGAGCTTCACTTAGGCTAAAGAGTTAACAGAACAAGGAAACACTGCTTTGACCTCAGAAGTGTTGACCTTTTAGTTAAAAGGTAGAGTCTTTAACAGAGAGAATCCACCATAATTATGGACATTTTAGTCAAGAAGAAAAGTGTTGCACTTCTGTTTCTTTCTGGCACCCTGTAATGACTGACATATAAATTGGTCATGGATTTTTTTGCATCTATAAAGAAAAGTAAATGAATAAACCAGATTCACATAGAGCAATATCCTCCTTCATGAAAAGCTGAAGAGCTGAAGGGGTTGCTCACACTCATGCTGTTAGATGTGCATTTATATACCTGCAATAAAACAGGGCTTTTGTATCATCAGCTGTCTTTGCCAGCTTACTCCCCAGCAAAGGCCAAGTGCAGAATCCTGCACTTGAGGAGGAATAATAAACTGCAGCAGTACAGGCTGGGAGGTGATCTCCTGGAGAGCAGCCCTGTGGAGAGGGACCTGGGAGTGCTGATGGATAACATCCATGGCACAGCAATGTGCCCTGGTGGCAAAGAAGGCCAATAGGAGCCTGGAGGGCATTAAGAAGAGTGTGTCTGGCAGATCAAGGGAGGTTCTCCTTTCCCTCTACTCTGCCATGGTGAGACCTCATCTTGAGTATTGCCTTCAGTTTTGGGCTCCCTGGTTGAAAAGGGACAGGGATCTGCTGGAGAGGGTCCAGTGGAGGGCTGCAAGGATGATTAGGGGACTGGAAGGCATGGCTGATGAGGAGAAACTGAGAGACCTGGGACTTTTTAGTCTGGAGAAGAGAAGACTGAGAGGAGATTTAATAAATGTCTACAAACATCTGAGTGCTGAGGGTCAGGAGGCAGGGGTCAGGCTCTACTCACTGCTCCCTGGGATAGGACAAGCAGCAATGGATGGAAGCTGCAGCACAGGAGGTGCCAACTCAACACAAGGGGGAACTTCTTTACTGGAAGGGTCACAGAGCATTGGAAGGCTCCTTCTCTGGAGCCTTTCAAAGCCTGTCTGGATGCACTCCTCTGTGATCTGTGCTAGATTGTGTGGTCCTGTTCTAGCAGGGGGGGTGGACTCAATGACCTCCTTGGGTCCCTTCCAACCCCTAACATCCTGTGAAATCCTAAGAAAGAGGAGATTTCTTCCCCTCCTTTTCATAAAGCAACCCTTTTTTCTTGAGGTAATGAAACATTCTAGAAATCAATAATAATAAATCTCTCCTGTCTCTACAAGTTAATTTCCAGAAGAGGCATTTAGCAGCTCATGTCCTAGTCCAGGTATGGAGCTCAAGGAAAGAAAACCAGCTTTATACATGTTGTAGAGCTAAGGACACATTTCATGAGCATGTCCAGACTTTATTTCAAATACAAGTTCCCAGCTCACTTTCTAACACATTAGAGCTGCTTCTAGTGAAGTCACAGAAATGAGCTGAGATGAGAGGGCTTTAGGAACACTCACTGTACATGCACAATGTGGAGCAATCTACACCAGAAGCTCAGCACAAAAGAGTCTGAGGCAAGCTAATTTGCAGCATGCTAACAACAGAGAGGATCCTTACTTACCTCTTCTGCATGAATACCACAAAGCTTGTTTCCTGACAAGAGCTTGGTTTTGAGGCTTTTGTTCTGGAAGAATAGAATAGAATAGAATCAACCAGGTTGGAAGAGAGCTCCAAGCTCATCCAGTCCAACCTAGCACCCAGCCCTATCCAGTCAACCAGACCATGGCACTAAGAAGCAAGGAAAAAAACCCACCAGTTTTATTACTCAGAATAAGAGAAACAGGAAGGTGTCTTTTAAAATCTTTGAGGACACTGGCTTCATTTTACATGCAGATAACATCCTCCAGTCACCAACAAAGACATAGATAAGAACACAAGGCAGAAGTATTGTGGCACGACACCTTCTCTTCTAGGTATGAGAGCCTCATACAGGTTGTGTCAGGCTATGCCTTGCATTAAAACCTGCTTCCACGGCAGCAGAACTGCACATAGAAACTGCTAGTTTGAAGCTAGCTAGAATGTTTTGGAGAGAAGAACTAGATTACAGGCTGTGAAAGGAAAACAATGGTGATGTCAGCTCTGCTCATAGGCCTGCTGAGATGTATAAAAATATAAGTCAAAACAAAGTCCCTCGCCTGCTGGGGAGCTCTGAGCTGCATCTTACTCTCCAACCTCACCCTCCATTTCTTTGGCTGATACACCTTGCTTCTTAACCCCCCTGGCTGAACCTCCATTCTTCCTTGGGACTGGGGTAAGGTTGAAAGGGGTAGGGGGAAGGTGAAGGGGCAGTTGAGAGCCCCTCCTGGGGACTCAGGTTTTTGGGAGGGGAGCTGTGTTTCTGAATTACCTTTTACCTTATATATCTCTGTCTATAACTGTATATACTGTAAATATCTGCTTGTATATTGTGCTAGCTGTAAATATAAGCTTCATTCATATTTCCAGAGCAGGCTGAGTCTAGTCTGGGTGATTTCTAAAGTGGGGGTGGGGGGTGGGGGGTGGGGAACACCCAAACCACTACAGAAACCTTCCAAAAGAATTCAGTGATGTAAAAAAAGAGGCTAGGAAAAAAAAAAGCCCTAATCCTTAGAGCAAACTCAATATAATACTCAGCGAATCATTCCAAGAGCTGTGGCAATGGGATCAAGAGCTCATCATTTGAACTTGACAATCATATTCATGGGGTGTTTTTGCTAAGTTTCATCATTCAAAACTGCAAGTAATGACAAAGCTTCAAAGGTTGATTTACCCAACAATGTTTTCCCAACTCATTATGCTTTTTCACATAGCACTTAGAATCACAGAATCACAAAATCATAGAATCAACCAGGTTGGAAGAGACCTCCAAGATCATCCAGTCCAACCTAGCACCCAGCCCTAGCCAGTCAACCAGACCATGGCACTAGGGACGGTGACTCCACCACCTCCCTGGGCAGCCCATTCCAATGCCAATCACTCTCTCTGCCAACTACTGCCTCCTAACATCCAGCCTATACTTCCCCTGGCACAGAGGACTGTGTCCTCTTGTTCTGTTGCTGGTTCCCTGGGAGAAGAGACCAACCCCACCTGGCTACATCCTCCCTTCAGGTAGTTGTAGACAGCAATGAGGTCACTCCTGAGCCTCCTCTTCTGCAGGCTAAACAACCCCAGCTCCCTCAGCCTCTCCTCATAGGGTTTGTGTTCCAGGCCCCTCACCAGCTTCATCACCCTTCTCTGGACACCTTCCAGCACCTCAGAATCTCTCTTGAATTGAGGAGCCCAGAACTGGACACAGCACTCAAGGTATGGCCTGACCAGTGTTGAGTACAGGGGCAGATTAACTTCCCTTGTCCTACTGGCCACACTGCTCCCGAGCTAGGCCAGGATGCCATTGGAGATGTAGTTTTTCCCATTTTCAGGGACAATACTAACCTTTGGTAAAATCAATTTTCAGTAGTCTGGCAACTCTTTCTGCGCTCATATACACCCATAACTGACAGTCAAGGGTTAAGATGTCTCTGCAGTATGGGCAGCTTTCAAAACTATTGAGAAACATGAATTTGAGCATCAGAACTTCTAGTGTTGGACATCAGATGCTTTCATTAAAAAGAAGCTAAAAGAACATTTTCCCCAGCATAAGCTATTCTCTTCTCCTCTTAGCCTGGAGAAGAGGAGGCTCAGGACAAACCTTCATTGCTGTCTACAACTACCTGAGGGGAGGCTGTAGCCAGGTGGGGTTGGGCTCTTCTCCCAGGCAACCAGCAGCAGAACAAGGGGACACAGCCTCAAGTTGTGCCAGGGGAGATATAGGCTGGATGTTAGGAGGAAGTTGTTGGCAGAGAGAGTGATTGGCATTGGAATGGGCTGCCCAGGGAGGTGGTGGAGTCACCGTCCCTGGAGGGGTTCAAGAAAAGCCTGGCTGAGGCACTTAGTGCCATGGTCTGGTTGACTGGCTAGGGCTGGGTGCTAGGTTGGACTGGATGAGCTTGGAGGTCTTTTCCAACCTGATTGATTCTATTCTATTCTAATGTGTGAAGTCAATTCTTACTGTCCTGGTAGCTAGGCTCAAGAAATAGTAGCACATGTGAGTACAGAGTCTATTCTGTGTCCTCCAGAAAAGAGAGAGCTGCCAATGGCAGCTTGGCAGATTTGTTAACATCTTCTGCACAGAGCTTCCATACTGACAAAAAAAAAACCCCAAAGCTTTCTGCCTCATTCCCAAATGAATTTGTCAGTCAGCTCCTGGACCTTTCTTTTTCCCCTCTCCTTTTACACCGACATAACTTTCACAGATTTTGTTTGAGTTCTGATCTGATTTTCAGCATGTGAGAGCAGGCTTAACAGAAGCTGAATTCATTATATGAACACTGACAACCACTCCACATTTCAGTTACCTAAAAATCTCCCACCAACATGAAGCACATAACAGAAGCTGTAGTGCCATAGCTGCTTTGCTATGGAACCTGCAAGAGAAATACCCCTTCCCTCCCCCTTCCTTGCTGGCTAGAGGAGTACATATTCCTTTATATTCCTCTCTTAGGAAAACAATTCCTTCATTCATGGCATCTATTCTCCTGAATTCAAGACCAATTGCCAGCCAAATCATCCACAAAGTGTCTGAAGAGATGCCCCCATGTCAATATGACAGCAGCAATCCCTGCCAAGAGCAGCGAGCGCTTCACCTCCTCCAGAGAAAAGAGAGAGGGAAGAAAAAAACAGACAGGTCTGACTACCTTAGCAGTCTTCAAAAACTATAAATATGATGCCAGTGATCTCTTCATATTGCTCAATAATTTTATTAACTTCTAGCTCAATAAAATGCAAGTCTCCTTCCCTCTTTCCCCATACAATATCGATGTGTAATGGCTGAAGGACACGACAGAGGCTTTTAGTAATCATTTTCTTGGTTTAATTCCCATGTACCCTCTTAGAAAACTCAGACAAAGGCTTAAAAACAAACCTACAAACAATGCATTTGAAAGCTCAGTGCAAGAACTTTTACAGTTGCAATTTTAACTCCTTTTCTGCACACTCATTTGATTAAAATCATTCATTATGTAACCGCATATTGCATTTGTCAAACTATTCCCTCCTCACTTAGCACACACAATAAACACCTCAGGAGGCAAGAGTCAGGGTTTATAGGCATTGTTTAATGTGACAAACTACCCCTGGGCCCCATTTAAATGAGTTGATTGTCCTTGTAATTCTGAAGGTACAGGGATTAAAATTTATCTGGTGTATCATATCCACTACGATCAGAAAGGTAGAATCATAGAATCAGCCAGGTTGGAAGAGACCTCCAAGATCATCCAGTCCAACCTAGCACCCAGCCCTAGCCAGTCAACCAGACCATGGCACTAAGTGCCTCACCCAGGCTTTTCTTCAACACCACCACCTCCCTGGGCAGCCCATTCCAATGCCAATCACTCTCTCTGCCAACAACTTCCTCCCCATATCCAATCTATACTTCCCCTGGCACAGCTTGAGGCTGTGTCCCCTTGTTCTGTTGCTGGTTCCCTGGGAGAAGAGACCAACCCCACCTGGCTACAACCTCCCTTCAGGTAGCTGTAGACAGCAATGAGGTCTGCCCTGAGCCTCCTCTTCTCCAGGCTGCACACCCCCAGCTCCCTCAGCCTCTCCTCACAGAGTTTGGGTTCCAGGCCCCTCCCCAGCTTTGTCGCCCTTCTCTGGACACCTTCCAGCACCTCAACATCTCTCTTGAATTGAGGAACCCAGAACTGAACACAGTACTCAAGGTGTGGCCTGAGCAGTAAAATGTTCAACAGGGCTGGGCCCAGCACTGATCCTTGGGGAACACCACTAGTGCCAGCTGCCAACTGGATGTGGCACCATTCACCACCACTCTCTGGGCCTGGTCTTCCAGACAGTTCTTCATCCACATCAGAGTGACTCTGCCCAAGCCATTAGCTGCCAGCTTGGCCAGGAGCTTGTTGTGGCAGATGGTGTCAAAAGCTTTGCTGAAGTCCAGGTAGACTCCATCCACAGCCTGCCCCACATTCACCAGGCAGGGAACCTGATCATAAAAGGAGATCAGGTTGGTGAGACAGCACCTGCCCTTCCTAAACCCTTCCTTTCTGCCACCAATACCAGAGGCACAGGTTCTCAAACGTTATCTCCTGCAGTTAGGCTCTCTCGACCTCTAGGCACACCGATGAGCGCTTTAAGGCCCTTGTGTTTGTTTCACGGTGTCAGACACAGGTAGGATGCTTCAAAGAGGTATTTCAAAGATGGGCATTACCTCTTTGAAACGGCACCAGCCTGAACCTAGGATGAACAAGCTACACAATGTAGACAACATCAGTACAAAACAATTTGGTTTGCCTGCTAGCCTTTGGAAAGCAGGAGGGCACAAAGTGTGTTCAAGGAAAGAAAATCACTTTCTCCCTCAGAAAATTATTCCCAGCAATCAACTTCAATCCAGACATTTTATCTGAGGTCTGACAGCAGTTATTTGTTGTGTACAAGATAAATTTGGCTTTCCTTTCCCCTGATGAATAGAGCAAATCAAACCACGCCGAGCCCCTGCTCGGCATCAGAACATTTCTCTCTTATGGGTATCTTAGTTAAGAAAAAAACCCAAAGCAAACCCAAAACCAACACACCCCCCTGGACCCAGCCCAGCAGGAGTGTCAGGGCCAGTTGCAAGAGGAATTGTTTTCCATCTCCTGTTTAAACCGAAGCGTTTCGCTGCGCCCTTCACAGTCTCACAGTATCACCAAGGTTGGAAGAGACCTCACAGATCATCAAGTCCAAGCTGTTACCACAGAGCTCAAGGCCAGACCATGGCACCAAGTGCCACGTCCAATCCTGCCTTGAACAGCTCCAGGGACGGCGACTCCACCACCTCCCTGGGCAGCCCATTCCAGTGTCCAATGACTCTCTCAGTGAAGAACTTTCTCCTCACCTCGAGCCTAAACTTCCCCTGGCGCAGCCTGAGGCTGTGTCCTCTCGTTCTGGCGCTGGCCACCTGAGAGAAGAGAGCAACCTCCCCCTGGCCACAACCACCCCTCAGGTAGTTGTAGACAGCAATAAGGTCTCCCCTGAGCCTCCTCTTCTCCAGGCTAAACAATCCCAGCTCCCTCAGCCTCTCCTCGTAGGGCTGTGCTCGAGGCCTCTCACCAGCCTCGTCGCCCTTCTCTGGACACGCTCAAGCATCTCAATGTCCCTTCTAAACTGGGGGGCCCAGAACTGAACACAGTACTCAAGGTGTGGTCTAACCAGTGCAGAGTACAGGGGCAGAATGACCTCCCTGCTCCTGCTGGCCACACCATTCCTGATGCAGGCCAGGATGCCATTGGCTCTCTTGGCCACCTGGGCACACTGCTGGCTCATGTTCAGGCGGGTATCAATCAGCACCCCCAGATCCCTCTCTGTCTGGCTGCTCTCCAGCCACTCCGACCCCAGCCTGTATCTCTGCATGGGGTTGTTGTGGCCAAAGTGCAGCACCCTGCACTTGGAGCCATTGAATGCCATCCCCTTGGACTCTGCCCATCTGTCCAGGCTGTCAAGGTCCCGCTGCAGAGCCCTTCTGCCCTCCAATTCAGTCACATCTGCCCCCAGCTTAGTGTCATCTGCAAACTTGCTGATGACTGACTCGATGCCCTCATCCAGATCATCTATGAAGATGTTAAAGAGGATGGGGCCCAGCACTGATCCCTGAGGGACACCACTAGTGACAGCTGCCAGCTGGATGTGGCACCATTCACCAGATGAGAAGAAAGACAACAGCACAGCAGATATCTGGACTTACCACCATGTGTTGAGACCCATTTTGCTTTGGGTATTAGCTTTGTCTTTCATGATAATGAAATATGTGTTCTAGACCATGAAACAGTGCAAGTGCTTTAATTTCAGCAGCTTAGCCCTGCATCTCTCTGAGACAGATAAAAATTGAGTTTGCTGCCTTCTGTGTTAAGTTTTTCAGCTAAGAACTGCAGTTCCACCTTGCTTTTCTGGTCACTGAAGACACTGTGACTTCTTGAAAGAGGAGGTTGCCTGACCAGCAGGACCAGGGAAGTCATTCTGCCCCTGTACTCAGTGCTGGGTAGGA
>WAAF01007996.1:1225-13230 GCA_013400475.1 Tricholaema leucomelas
CCACTTTCACTCTGCACAAAGTTGGTTTGGGGGAGCAGAAGGAGGCAAAAAACAAAGCAAAATCCCCCCCCAGATCCCTCAATTTTCAGGTTGATTCTGTGCAGAGTGAGAGGGAAATTTAGTCTGGGGGGGGAGGAGGAGGTCAGAAAATAAACCAACCCCCCCCAAATCCCTCATTTTCCAGGATGGTTCCCCCCCATCACCATTCTCTGCACAATAAATGGTTTGGAGGAGCAGAAGGAAGCCAAAAAATAAACCAAGCCCCCCCCAAAATCCCTCATTTTTTAGGGTGGGTTCCCCCCCCCCCCTTTCACTCTGCACAAAGTTGGTTTGGGGGAGCAGAAGGAGGCAAAAAACAAAGCAAAATCCCCCCCCCAGATGCCTCATCTTTGAGGGGTTTCTGCCCCCCAGCCTGTGTAAGGTACAGGGCACAGAACCACCACCCCCACCCCTCCCAGCAGAGCCGGGGGGGGGCTTGTCTGAGGTAGGTACCAGGTACATGGGTGGCAGGAAGGCATCAGGTGGGTGGGTAGGTGCCAGGTGAGTGGCACTTGGGTGGGTAGGTGAGTGGCAAGGGGGCAGGGAGGTGCTAGATGGGTGGGTAGGTGTCAGGAGGGTAGGAAGGGCCCAGGTGGGTGAGTGCTGAGTGCCAAGGGAGTGGGTGAGGAGGTGCCAAATAGGTGGGTGGGCAGGAAGGTGCCCAGGTGCCAGGCAGGTAGGTGCCATGTTAGTGGGTAGGCAGATGCCAGGAGGTCACCCTCCAGGTGAGTGGCTTTTGGGTGCCAAGGGGGCAAGTAGGTGCCAAGAGGGCATGTCAGGAAGGTAGGGAGGTGCCAGGCACGTGGGTGAGTGGCACTGGGGTGGGTAGGTAGGTGCCAGGTGAGTAGGCAGGTTGGTGCCAGATGGGTGAGAGGAAAGATGCCTGGTGGGGAGGAAGCTGTGTGGATGCCAAGTGAGTGGGAGGGAGGTAGGTGCCAGGAGGGTAAGAAGTTAGGACTCAGCTGGGGTGGTGAGTAGGTGCCATGGGTAGGAGCGGATAGGTAGGTGCCAGGAGGGTGGGAAAGTAGGCACTAAGAGGGTGGATAGGCAGGAGTCAGTTGGATGGGTGGATAAGGTGCCAGCTGGGTGGGTGTTAGGTAGATGAGCAGACAGGCAGGGGCCAGGCAGGGGCCAGCTGGGGGGGGGGTAGGGAGATGAGCAGGCAGGCAGGTGCCAGGTGGGTGCCAGGTGGATGGGCAGACAGGTAGGTGCCAGGCGGGTGCCAGCTGGGTGGGTGGCAGGTAGATGAGCAGACAGGTGGGTGCCAGGCAGGTGCCAGCTGGGTGGGTGTCAGGTAGATGAGCAGACAGGCAGGTGCCAGGTGGGTGCCAGCTGGATGGGCAGACAGGTAGGTGCCAGGTGGGTGCCAGCTGGGTGGGCATCAGGTAGATGAGTGGACAGGCATGTGCCATCTGGATGGACAGACAGGTAGGGAGGTGTCAGACAGGTGCCAGCTGGGTGAGCAGGCAGGTAGATGAGCAGACAGGCAGATGAGTAGACAGGCAGGTGCCAGGTGGGTGGGCATCAGGCAGATGAGCAGATAGGTAGGGGCGATCTGGGTGGGCATCAGGCAGATGAGCAGATAGGTAGGGGCGATCTGGGTGGGCATCAGGCAGATGAGCAGATAGGTAGGGGCGATCTGGGTGGGCATCAGGCAGATGAGCAGATAGGTAGGGGCGATCTGGGTGGGCATCAGGCAGATGAGCAGATAGGTAGGGGCGATCTGGGTGGGCATCAGGTAGATGAGTGGACAGGTAGGTGCCAGGCAAGTGCCAGCTTGGTGGGTAGACAGGTAGATGAGCAGACAGGCAGGTGTCAGGTGGGTGCCAGCTGGATGGGCAGACAGGCAGGTGCCAGGTGGGTGGGCATCAGGGAGATGAGCGGACAGGCAGGTGCCGGGCAGGTGCCAGCTGGGTGGGCATCAGGTAGATGAGTGGACAGGTAGGTGCCAGCTGGGTGGGCATCAGGCAGATGAGCAGATAGGTGGGTGCCAGCTGGGTGGGCATCAGGTAGATGAGGGGACAGGCAGGTGCCAGGCGGGTGGCAGGCCGGGGGTGCCCGCGGGCAGCTACAGCATGAGTGGCACCTGCCAGATGAGCAGGGTGCTGTCGGCATCGCCGCCCCTCCGCGGCGCCTCGGCGTTGAAGTTGCGGTAGCCGCGGCCCCCCGAGACGATGGCCACGGAGGAGATCTCCTTGCGGGGGGCGTCGCGGGCACAGGGGCGGCTGCGCACCCACAGCTGGGGGTCGTCTGCCAGCTCGTAGATGGAGCCATCCTCCTCCGTGTGCTCCGCAGCGCCCCCCGCCGGCGCCTCCCGCACCGACAGCAGCTGCCCCGGCAGGTGAGAGGTGGAGCGCAGGCGATACTGTAACAAAATCCCTTTCTTCCTCAGTTCCCGAGGCTGGGGAGCGTCCAGATCCGGGCCTTTCTCCTCTTCGCCCTCCTCTTCCTCCCCTTGGTCGCCCTTCAGCACGTCAGGTGCCAGAGTGCTCAGCGCCACTGCCAGGAACTCCACGGGGCCGCCGTGCCCGTTGAGGGACACCATCCCTTTGCCTGCCAAAACACAGCGGTTGTGCCACAAACGAGCCCAGAGCTCAGGCTGCACCCCGCAGCAGGCAAGGGACCAAAACGCACAGCAGTTGTGCCGCAAACGAGCCCAGAGCTCAGGCTGTGTCCCGCAGCAGGCAAGGGAAAGGTCCTGCCCCTGCCGAGGAACAACTTCCTGCTGGGTCCCAACCTCCTGGGTCCCAACCTCCTGCTCCAGGACAGGCGAGGGGGGACATCAGTTCCACAGAGACCACCTTGAGAGGTGCAGATGGGCAAGAAGATGCCCAGGAGCCAGCAATGTGCCCTCATGGCCAAGAAGGCAAAAGGTGTCCTGGCGGGGGGGGCATGAAGAAGAGTGCAGGCAGCAGGTCAAGGGAGGTTCTCCTGCTTCTCTGCTGAGCCCTAGGGAGGCCACATCTGAAGGACTGCATCGAGTGCTGGGCTCCCTGGTACAAGAGGGGCAGGGAACTGCTAGAGAAAGTCCAGCACAGGCAACAGAGCTGCTGAGAGGGCCTGAAGCAGCTCTGTGAGGAGCAAAGGCAAAGAGCCCTGGGGCTGAGAGCCTGCAGAAGAGCAGCCCCAGAGGGGAGCTGAGCAATGCTCAGCAAGAGCTGAAGGAGCTGTGAGGGACAAGAGGCTGGGGCCAGACTCTTGTCAGTGGTTGCCAGGGCAGGACAAGGGGGAAATGGACACGAACTGGAACCCAGGAGGTTCCACCTGAACAGGAGGAGAAACTTCCTCGGTGTGAGGGTGCTGGAGCCTGAAGCAGGCTGCCCAGAGAGGCTGTGGAGTCTCCTTGTCTGGAGAGCTTCCAGCCCCCTCTGGCCATTGTGCTCCTGGGCAAGCTGCTGTGGGTGCCCTGCTGGAGCAGGAGGGTTGGGCTGGATGATCTGCAGAGGTCCCTTCCAACCCTCCCCTGCTGGGGTTCTGTGACAGGAAGGGGGTTTGGTGCTCACCAGTGATTTTGGGGATACCCTCCAAGCGGGGCACAGGCAGCAGCACAATGATGCCCTGGTCAGTGCCCACCCAGAGTGACCCCTGGCAGATGAGCAGGCTGGTGACACGGACGTGTTTCTGACCTGAAAGAGAAGGATGAAAGAGGTGAGTGAGGTCTGCCCTGGTGAGACCACACCTGGAATACTACATCCAATTTTGGGTTCCCCAAATCAAGAGAGACAGGGAACTACTGGAGAGAGTCCAGCAGAGCCTGCAAGGATGATGAAGGGACTGAGGAGGAACAGGTTGAGAGACCTGAGGCTGTTCAGTCTGGAGAAGAGAAGGCTGAGAGGAGATCTCATTACTGGCTGTAAGTATGAGGGGTGGGTGTCAAGAAGGTGCCAGGCCCAGTGACAGGACAAGGAACAATGGATACAAGCTGGAATCCAGGAGGTTCCACCTCAACATGAGGAGAAACTCCTTTGGTGTGAGGGTGATGGAGGCCTGGAGCAGGCTGTCCAGAGAGGTTGTGGAGTCTTTGTCTGGAGAGCTTCAAAGACTCATCCAGATGCACTCCTGTGTGACCTGCCCTAGGTGACTCTGCTATGGCAGGAGGGTTGGACTCCATCTCCAGAGGTCCTTCCCCACCCCAGGGTCGGACTCCATCTCCAGAGGTCCTTCCCCACCCCAGGGTTGGACTCCATCTCCAGAGGTCCTTCCCCACCTCAACCATTCTGTGCTTCTCTCACCCTGCAGCAGCAGCTTCCTGAATAACCTATCCCAAGAAGATCTTTCATAGGGCTACAAACTCCAGCAGCCCTCCAAAGCCAAGCAGCACCTCCATGCAAAGACCTTTTATGCCAAGGAGAAGGCTCCAAACATAAACACATAAAAAGAGCAGGGGGAACAATTACTTAGGAACTGATCTGCTGGAGAGTGGAGAAGGACCTGGGAGTCCTGGCAGACACAGCAACGTGCCCTTGTGGCCCAAAGGTGTCCTGCAGTGCATTAAGAACTGTGCCCAGCAGATGGAAGGAGGTTCTCCTCCCCCTCTACTCTGCCCTACTAAGGTCCCACCGGGAACACTGCATCCATTTCTGGGCTGCCCAGTTCAGGAGGGACAGGAAAGGATTGGAGAGAGTCTAAGGGAGGGCTACAAGGATGCTGAAGGGATTGGAGCACTGCCTGATGAGGAGAGGCTGAGGAACATGGGGCTGTTTAGTCTGGGAAGGAGAAGACTGAGAGGGGATCTGATCATTGTCTACCTGAGGGCTGGGGGTCAGGAAGGAAGGGACAGGCTCTGCTCACTTGTGCCCTGTGACAGGACAAGGGACAATGGATGGAAACCACAGCACAGGAAGTTCCACTTCAATTCAAGGAGAAACTACTGTGAGGGTGCTGGAGCCTCCCAGCAGGCTGCCCAGAGAGGTTGGGGAGTCTCCTGCTCTGCAAACTTTCAAAGCCCCATCTGGATGCATCCCTGTGTGACCTGCCCTAGGTGACCCTGCCATGGCCAGGGGGCTGGACTGGATGATCTCCAGAGGTCCCTTCCAAACCTGTGAATCCCTCAATCTGCAGCAGCATCTTCTTGAGTAACCTATCACAAGAATCATAGAATGGAGATGGTTGGAAGAGAGCTCCAAGCTCAGCCAGCCCAACCTAGCACCCAGCCCTGCCCAACCAACCAGACCATGGCACTCAGTGCCCCAGCCAGGCTTGGCTTCAACACCTCCAGGCACAGCCACTCCACCACCTCCCTGGGCAGCCCATTCCAATGCCAATCACTCTCTCTGACAACAACTTCCTCCTAACATTCAGCCTCAACCTGCCCTGCCACAGCTTCAGGCTGTGTCCCCTTCTTCTGTCCCTGGCTGCCTGGCAGCAGAGCCCAACCCCACCTGGCTTCAGGTAACTGCAGACAGCAATGAGCTCTGCCCTGAGCCTCCTCTTCTGCAGGCTGCACACCCCCAGCTCCCTCAGCCTCTCCTCACAGGGCTGTGCTCCAGGCCTCTCACTACCTTTCAAAAGGGCTACAAACTCCAGCAGCCCTCCAAAGCCAACCAGGACCTCGATGTTAAGATCTTTTATGCCAAGGAGAAAGCTCCCACATATAAATAAATAAAAAGAGTAGGTAACAAAAGGAGAGGAGAAGGAAGGAAGGGAGGAGTGAGGCTTCTAATGGCAGATGAATATTTTATCAGCAGGACTTGGCAGAGCAGCGGCAGCAGAGAGCTCCATCTGTGGAGATGCAACTTGGGCTTCTCCAGGAGGACTTTATTAATGACCTGTCAAAGTTAAAAAGGATGAAGGAGCACGAGTTCAAAAATGCATTAAATACCCAGAGCTCACTCAGCAGCAGCAAGGAAGGGAAGTGAGAAATAATTTAACATGCCCCTGAAAAGGGAATAAGCAACTTACAGCAGGAGCGTGGCTGGGACTAATTACACAATTATGTCACTTGGAAGCTGGAACAAGGTGGGAGCCAATCCAGCATGCCCAGAGGGAGGGAAGCAGAGCAGCATGGAATGCCAGCTTGGAAGGCACCTCAAGGATCATCTGGTTCAACCTTTATAGGGTGATGGAAAGGCTGAAGAGCTTCCTCTATGAGGATAGGATGAAGGAGCCTGGAGAAGAGAAGACTCCAGGGGGAACTTGGAACTGCCCTGAAGGGATCCTGCAGGAAGGCTGCAGAGGGACTTGGCTGGAGACAGGACAAAGGTTTGGAGCTGAGGGAGAGCAGGGTTAGAATCATAGAATGGTTAAGGTTGGAAGGGACCTCAAAGATCAGCTACTCCACCCCCCCTGCCATGGGCAGGGCCACCTCCCAACCAGACTTGAGTGCTCAAGGCCTCATCCAGCCTGGCCTTGAACACCTCCAGGGAGGTTGTGGAGCACAGAAGCACCCAATGTGATCAAAGATCACATTGGGTGCTTCTGTGCTCCACAACCTCCCTAGAGGTGTTCAAGGCCAGGCTGGATGAGGCCTTGAGCAGCCTGCTCTAGTGGGAGGTGTCCCTGCCTATGGCAGGGGGGTCGCGCTGGACGATCCTTGAGGTCCCTTCCAGTTAAGCCATTCTGGGATTCTGGGGGCATGGAGTCAGTAAGAGACTCAGAACCAGAATGGTTTATGTTGGGAGGGACCTTAAAGCTCATCCAATTCCACCCTCCTGCCACAGGCAGGGACCCCTCCCACCAGCCCAGGTTGCTTAAGGCCTCATCCAACCTGGCCTTGAACACCTCCAGGGAGGTTGTGGAGCACAGAAGCACCCAATGTGATCAAAGATCACATTGGGTGCTTCTGTGCTCCACAACCTCCCTAGAGGTGTTCAAGGCCAGGTTGGATGAGGCCTTGAGCACTCAAGTCTGGTTGAGAGGTGGCCCTGCCCATGGCAGGGGGGTTGGAGTAGCTGATCTTTGAGGTCCCTTCCAGTTAAGCCATTCTGGGATTCTGGAGGCATGGAGTCAGTAAGAGACTCAGAACCAGAATGGTTTATGTTGGGAGGGACCTTAAAGCTCATCCAATTCCAACCTCCTGCCACAGGCAGGGACACCTCCCACCAGCCCAGGTTGCTTAAGGCCTCATCCAACCTGGCCTTGAACACCCCCAGGGAGGGGACATCCACAACCTCCCTGGGCAACCTGTTGCTGTTGTCTCCTCACCCTGACGAGATGCACAGATACATAATGCCCAGAAGTGCAAAACCAGGCTGCAAGGATGGGATGCACAGCTGCAGACACAGGGAGGCACCTGGGTGCAAGGATGCATGCAGAGGGCACAGGTCTGATCACAGAATGAACCAGGCTGGAAGAGAGCTCCAGGATCATCGAGTCCAACCTAGCACCTAACCCTTCTCATTAACCAGACCATGGCACTAAGTGCCTCACTCAGTCTCCTTTTAAACACCTCCACAGGGATGGTGACTTCACCACCTCCCTGGGCAGCCCATTCCAATGCCAATCTCTCTTTCCATGAAGAATTTCTGCCTAATGTCCAGCCTAGACCTGCCCTGCCACAGCTTCAGGCTGGGTCCCCTTCTTCTGTCCCTGGCTGCCTGGCAGCAGAGCCCCACCCCAGCTGGCTACAGCCTCCCTGCAGGGAGCTGCAGACAGCAATGAGCTCTGCCCTGAGCCTCCTCTTCTGCAGGCTGCACACCCCCAGCTCCCTCAGCCTCTCCTCACAGGGCTGTGCTCCAGGCCCCTCCCCAGCCTTGCTGCCCTTCTCTGGATGCCTTCCAGCACCTCAACATCTCTCTGGAATTGAGGAGCCCAGAACTGGACACAGCACTCAAGGTGTGGCCTGAGCAGTGCTGTACAGGGCTGTATGCATGGGGACAAAGATGGGTGGAAGGATGAAGAGCAGAGGTGTGAAGATGGGACACATGGATGCAGCCACAAAGATAAGGGCAAGGAGGAGGTGTAAGGACACTCATGAGTGCAAGAGATGGGGTGGAAAGACAGATGGACAGACAAGGTGCATGGATGCCACCAGCTCTGTCTCTGCAAGTCACAGAATGGTTTAGGTTGGAAGGGACCTCAAGGATCATCCAGCTCCAACCCCCTGCCATAGGCAGGGACACCTCCCACTAGAGCAGCTTGCTCAAGGCCTCATCCAGCCTGGCCTTAAACACCTCCAGGGAGGAAGCATCCACAACCTCCCTGGGCAACCTGTGCCAGTGTCTCACCACCCTCAACCTGTGCCAGTGTCTCACCACCTTCCCTCCAAAGAACCCTTTCCTAACACCTAGTTTGAATCTCCCCTCTGCCAGTTTAAACCCATAAGGAGAAGAACAAAGAGAAGCCCCCTCAGAGGTCCAAGCTCAAAGCTTTCCACCACTAAGCAGGTCAACTCCTCACACAGTTTCTCTGCAAACCAGCAAGGCCACAAAGCAAAGCCAACAAGCTGAGGTGCCCCTCAACTTGTACCTTCCACTGAAGAGCCAGGGGAAAAAAAGGGGGAGCTGACCTGGGAGGACAAAAGTGGTCCTGGTGGCAATGTTGATCTCCTGCAGATGCTCCAGCGTCTCGGTGTGGAAGAGGCGGATGGAGGAGCCTGAGGAAAAGGCCATCCAGACCCCACTGCCTGCCTTGATCATGTGTGTGACACTTGCCTCCGTGTCTGGGTGGGCCTCAAAGGTTTGCTGTCAAGAGAGGAATGCCAAGAAGGAAATCAAAAGGTTGTTTCTCTCTGTAATTCACAGAAGGGTAGGGGCTGGAAGGGATCTCCGAAGCTCATCTGGTCCAACTCTCCTGCCAGAGCAGGATCACCCAGAGCAGATCACACAGGAACACATCCAGGTGGGTTTTGAGCACCTTCACAGAGGGAGACTCAACAACCCCCCAGGGCAGCCTGTTCCAGTGCTCTGGCATCCTCAAAACAACTCTTCCTCAGGTTCATATGGAACCTCCTATGCCTCAGCTTCCATTATTGCTCCTTGTCCTGGCACTGGGCATCACCAGCAGAGCCTGGCTGCAGCCTCCTGGCACTCACCTGCACATCTTGATCAACACCACTGAGGTCACCTCTCAGTCTCCTTCTCTCCAAGCTCCCAGCCCCAGCTCCCTCAGGCTCTCCTCCTAACAGAGCTGCTCCCTTCACCATCTTTGTGGCTCTGTGCTGGACTCTCTCAAGCAGTTCTGTGTCCCTCTTGAACTGAGGGGCCCAGAACTGGACACAGTACTGCAGATGTGGCTTCACCAGGGCAGAGCACAGCAGCAGGAGAATCTCTCTCCACCTACTAACCACAGCCCTTCTGATGCACCCCAGAATGGCAAAGATCACATTGGGTGCTTCTGTGCTCCACAACCTCCCTGGGCAACCTCTGCCACTGTCTCACCACCCTCCCTGCAAAGAACCCTTTCCTAACATCCAGTTTCAATCTCCCTTCTGCCAGTTCAAACCCCTTTCTCCTCATCCTGTCATTCCCAGACCTTGTCAATAGTCCCTCTCCAGCCCCACTGTAGGCCCCTCTCAGATCCTGCAAGGCCACTCCAAGGTCTCCTCCAAGCCTTCCCTTCTCCAGACTGCAGAGCTCCAACTCTTCTTCTTCCTTAGATCAGAGCAACCTGATCTAGTTGGAGATGTCCCTGCTGACTGCAGTGGGCTTGAACAAAAGAGTGCATTTTGAGGTCCTCTCTATCCCTTTCCCCACCTCAGAGCCCCTCTGAGACTGCACTTTGAGGTCCTCCCCATCCCCTTCCCCACCTCAGAGCCCCTCTGAGACTGCACTGTGAGGTCCTCCCCATCCCCTTCCCCACCTCAGAGCCTCTCTGAGACTGCAGACTTGGTAGAGTTACATCATGGTTGGGTTCAAGGACCTTAAAGGTCTTCTCCAGCCAAAATGATTCTGTGATTCTGGTTGCAGTGTCCCTGCTCACTGCAGGGAGGTTGGACAAGACCTTTGACCCCTTCCTCATCTCAGAGCCCCTCTGAGACTGCATTTGGAGGTTCTTCACATCCCCTTCCCCATCTGAGAACCCCTCTGAGACTGCAGACCTGGTAGAGTTACATCATGGTTGGATTCAAGGACCTTAAAGGTCTTCTCCAACCAAAATGCTTCTATGATTCTAGTTGCAGATGTTCCTGCTCACTACAGGATGATCTTTGAGAGTCCCTTCCTAACCTGGTGCATTCTGTAACTCATTCTGACTGAAAGCCACAGAGATGTGGTGCTGAGAGGCTATGGTTTAGCCACCAGACCTGGTAGAGTTACATCATGGTTGGGTTCAAGGACCTTAAAGGTCTTCTCCAGCCAAAATGATTCTGTGATTCAGGTTGTAGTGCTCCTGCTCACTGCAGGGAGGTTGGACAAGACCTTTGACCCCTTCCTCATCTTAGAGCCCCTCTGAGACTGCATTTTGAGCTCCTCCCCAACCCTTTCCCCATCTCTAAGCCCCTCAGACTGCATTTTGAGCTCCTCCCCATCCCTTTCCCCATCTCTAAGCCCCTCAGACTGCATTTTGAGCTCCTCCCCATCCCTTTCCCAAGCATTTTCTAACTCATTTTGCATTTTGTATCTCATTCTGACTGAAAGCCACAGAGATGTGGTGCTGAGAGGCTATGGTTTAGCCACCAGACCTGGTAGAATTACTTCATGGTTAGGTTCAAGGACCTTAAGGGTCTCCTCTCTCTGATTCTCCAGCCCAAACCTGCCTTCCTCTTTAAGATTCATTTCCCAGACTTGATATATCTGCAAAACCCATCCCAAGCCAGGCTGGGACTTTCCTGCTTCTTTTCTAACCCCTTAAAAATCAGCACTTAAGAGTGATCAGGGGACCACAGACTGCTCCTCCTGCTTCCCAAGCTCCCCACCAGAGCATTCCTCTAATCAGACACAGGCTGCAAATGGAAAGGAGGGGGAAATAAAACCACCACACAACACAAACCATCTTTTTTGGACCAAAAAAACCCAGCCCTGCCTACAGCTATCCCAAACTAAAACCTCCTATTAGCATGGAAGGATTAAATCCCTGCAGGGAGAAACCTGCACACAGAGACTTCACCTTCACTTCTCCTACAGCTTTCAAACTTCATTTGGCCTGAAGTTTTCCTTTCTAGAAGGAAAAAAAAAAGAGCAGTTGGTGCTGATCCCAGAAGGGACCAACACACAGCATCCACCTAAGAACTTTGTCTCAATCAAAGGTGAGCAAAAAAAAAAACACTTGCAGCTGACCTCCACTTTGCTCCTCACCACAGGTGGAACTTAGAAACTTATGGGTTATAGAATCATGGAATGGGTTAGGTTGGAAGGGACCTCAAGGATCAGCCAGTTCCAACTCCCTGCCATAGGCAGGGACACCTCCCACTAGAACAGGTTGTTCAAGGTCTCATCCAGCCTGGTCCTGAGCAACTCTTCACATTCTGTGGAGTACAGAATCACATTGGGTGATTCTGTGCTCCACAACCTCCCTGGGCAACCTGTGCCAGTGTCTCACCACCCTCACTGCAAAGAGCACCCCCAACCTCCTCCTTCTTCCTCCACCAGCCCCTCAACATCCTCCTTTCCCCACCAAACCCCAAAATATCTTCTCCACCAGGCCCCCAAATCCCTTCCTCCACCAGCTCCTCAACATCCTCCTTTCCCCAACACCCTCCTTCTTCTACCAGCCCCTCAGCATCCTCCTTTTCCCACCATCCTCCTTCCTCCATCAGCCCTTCGACATCCTCCTTCCCCCACCATCCTCCCAACACCCTCTTTTCCCCACCAGTCCCCAAAATCCCTTCTCCACCAGCCCCCCAAATCCCTTCCTCCACCAGCCCCTCAACATCCTCCTTTTCCCACCATCCTCCTCTCCCCACCAGCCCCCAAAACCCCTTCTCCATCAGCCCCCCAAATCCCTTTCTCTACCAGCCCCTCAACATCCTCCTTTCCCCACCAGCCCCCAAAATCCCTTCTCCACCAGCCCCACAAATCCCTTCCTCCACCAGCCCAACATCCTCCTTCCCCCACCATCCTCCTTCCTCCATCAGCCCCTCAACATCCTCC
>WAAF01007997.1:0-56146 GCA_013400475.1 Tricholaema leucomelas
ATCAAGCCACTTCTTTATCCATCCAGTGTCCCAAATGTGCTAAAGTGGGCAAGTTGGGCTCCTGCAGCCCTTGCTGCTGTGCCCCTTTGTAGGACCAAGGAGCTCCTGAAAAGTGGTGGCCAAAGAGCTCCTGGGCAGGGGTCTCTCTGTGTCACTGCTTGCAGGCAGAGTCTGAGCCCTGTGCCAGGACCCCAGGTTCAATCCCTGTTCTGCTCTGAGGCTCACTGCAGGTTTGAGTTGCTTTGGCCACCCTGTTTGGGCCCCAGCTGTGCCTGGCCCAGCTCAGTGTGGTGCTCAGCTCTGCCAGCTCCAAGGGATGCAGCGGGCAGCCTGCTCTGCACTGCCATGGCAACCAGGGATGCAAACCTGCTGCTTAAAACCCAAACCAAACAAGTCCTCCACACCTCAAAACCCAAAGCATCCTTTTCACCTTCTTCCCTCCAACCTCTTGTTTTGATCCTGGGACCTGGCCAGAGCTGGGGCTGCCTGATGGCATCCTCCACTTCAGAGGTGTAGGTGACTGTGGCATCCCACACCCCCCTGTGCCATCTTCCCAGGCCATGTCTCAGGCAGGTACTGTTGGGAGTGTATTTATCAAAAGAGCTGATTTTTACCTCTGTTTTTTACACCTTCCTCACTGCAGATCTGGTCACCATTTTGGCTACTGAGCCCCTGTGGATTGTGCTCTGCTTTTTGCCTCAGTAGCTTCAGAAGGTTCAAATAAACCCAAGAAAGCTGTGAAATGTCTAAAGACTCCTTCAGGACTGAGGGATTCCTGCCCATGGCCCCACTGCAGCTGCAGCTCCATCCCCTTTTGGAAGTCTTCAGGCTGCCCTCGAGTGTGAATGATGCACCCCAGGAGCATGCAGATGTACCTGCAGCATCCTTCCAGCCTGCACACAAGGACCCTGGGGACATCATGCAGCATGTGACAGTTATCTGCCACAGGTTTTGGGTCTTAGCTGTGCCTTGCTGAGAGTCTGGCCCAAATCCAGGGATTAACTTCATGGTGACTTCTGGGCTGCCTGAAAATTGGGATTTCTTTTCCATCAAGCCCAATAGTCACCTTTTCACCTTCATCAGCACTCACTGGCTGGGCCAAAGCCAACAGCTCAGACAAAGCCAGGCTGTGAGGTCCCTCTTGTGTCACTGCACCCATCCAGGACCAGAGTTCCCAGCAACAAAAACATTGGTATGAGGCTCCAGGGCTGCACTGGCAGCTGGAGCCAGAGAGATTAAGCTGATACCAGTTACTGCCTGGGAACCACAGCAAGTCCCTGTGAAAGAAATCTTATGAGACACTTGGAATACTGAATGGGGACAAAACCCCAATGGGTGTCCATAGAAATGATCCTGGAGGGAGCAGAGCACCACAGGTTGAACAGGAGCCAGCAATGTGCCCAGGCAGCAGAGCCAATGGCATCCTTNGCCAGGCAGCCAGGGACAGAAGAAGGGGACACAGCCTGAAGCTGTGCCAGGGCAGGTCAAGGCTGGATGTTAGGAGGAAGTTTTTGGCAGAGAGTGATTGGCATTGGAATGGGCTGCCCAGGGAGGTGGTGGAGTTGCCATCCCTGGAGGTGTTGAAGCCAAGCCTGGCTGGGGCACTTAGTGCCATGGTCTGGTGATTGGGCAGGGCTGGGTGCTAGGTTGGGCTGGCTGAGCTTGGAGCTCTCTTCCAACCTGCTTGATTCTGTGATTCTCTCCTGTAGGAAATGGATCTGCAGAAGTGCTGGAGGAGCTGTGAGAGGTAATTACCTCTATCTGAGCACCTTCAAACCTGGCTCTGTGAAGTGGTTAGTGAGAGCTGGCATTTAATTGAGGGCTTCTTCAGAAACCAAGGGAGCACAGGAGCCAGAGCATCCCTCAGCCTGGAAGGAGGATTCTTTGTGCCTGCAGAACTCTGCAGCTTTTAGGCCGCTTTTAGGGTAAGGCCTCCCCAAGGCCACCTGGAGTCATCCCATTTCCAGTTTGACAGTGGGAGGAGGATTTCTTCAACCCAGGTACAGAACCACAGAATTAACCAGACTGGAAAAAGATTTAAAGTGGTAGAGGGGAGATTGAAAGTGGATCTTAGGAAGAAGTTGTTTGCAGTGAGGATGGTGGGACACTGGCACAGGTTGAGGATGGTGAGACACTGGCACAGGTTGCCCAGGGAGGTTGTGGAGCACACACAGCTGGATGAGCTTGGAGGTCTCTTCCAACCTGGCTGATTCTATGGTGGAGAATCCCTCTCCATGTTCACCTCTGTCCAGGGCACACAAAGCTTACAAAGCCTGAAGGTGACAAAGAACTTCTCAAACCTGTACGAAGCAAAGCCCTGAGTGAGAAGTGCTTGGATCTGGATGATCTTTGTGGTCCCTTCCAACCCTGACTGATTCTAGGAAAGAGATGAACCCTAAAGGGAGGGACTGAAAACTGCTCCTGCAGAGAGGTGATGCCTCCTCTGCACCCATCCCCTCTTCCCCCCAACGCCTCCGATCCCATCCCTGTGCCTTCATCCCAAGCATCAAACAGGGAATTAAGTTATCAAAATCTTTCTGCAAGGAGGTTTGTTTTTTTTTTTTTCCTTGTCTTTTTGAAGTCTCCACGTGCTGGAAAAGGTCTGAAAATAGAGAGGGGAATAAAGAGCAGAAAGTGTCTAAACAAGCCCAAACAGATCAGGAACCCAAATCTCCCAGCCCGTATGCAGCTTCACGCTTCAACTCACCCCAAGCGCTTGCAGGATCGCTTCTCTCTCGTAATTAAAGATGTCTGTCTCCCAGCAAAGGGAGGAGAGCTTAGGAGACTTGTCACCAGCCTTAATCTCAGCTGCCATTCCTCAGCACTGCTGGCAGGGCAGCAGCAGGATGGTTGGTTTGTTTTAGGGGGAGGGAAAGCAGAGTCTTTAGGATAGGCTCCGAGGGATGCTCTGCCTCTTCGCATTCTGCTGCATGAAGGGCACGGTGGAGGCAGCCTGGAGAGAGGAAAAAGGGGGGGATGAGAGCAGGTCTGCAAAGCTGGGATGGGCAGGTTGGGTTAGATTTGTGTGGATCACGGGGGGCAAGGGGGTAAAAAAGGGATGAGGATGTCACAGGCACCTTCCACTGGTGCATGGAAGAGAGGGAGGATGTGCAGGCTGCAGCCAGCTCCCTGCAACGCAGCAGCAGCAGCAATGTGGGTGTGGAAGTGCCCCTCTGGGTTAGCTGGGCTCTCATCTTCTTCTCTGGCTCCATGGGATGGGGTCACCATGGGCTGGCAGCTCTGAGCAGGCTGCAGAGGCTCAGAGGATGGTTTTGGTTGGAAAAGAACTCTAAGGTCATCCAGTCCAACCAGCAACCCAACACCGCCACAGCCACCACGGCTGTGTGAAGGGCAAGGTGGAAGCTGCCTGGAGAGAGGAGAAAGAGGGAGATGAGAGCAGGAGGGGGATCTACAAAGCTGGGCTGGACAGGTTGGGTTGGTCTGGTGGGTGTCACTGGGGGCAAGGAGGTAAAAAAGGGATGGGGATGTGTGAGTGTGGGGTGCTGAGCCCTGAGCACTGCCCAACTCCACCTGTAGCATTGTGTCTGGGCTGGGGGAAGGAGCCAACCTTATCCACCCCCCAGATTACTGGGGCAGTTCTGGAGCCCCCAGCACAAGCAGGACATGGAAGTGTTGGAGCCAGTTCAGAGGAGGCCACCAAGATGCTGAGAGAGCTGCAGCAGCTCTGCTCTGAGGACAGGCTGAGGGAGTTGGGGCTGTGCAGCCTGGAGAAAGCTTTGAGGAGACCTTGGAGTGGCCTTGCAGGCTCTGAAGGGGACTACAGGAGGGCTGGGGAGGTGTCCCGGAGTGCGATACACCCCCAGACCCCTCTCCCTCTGTGGCTGGGATGGGAGAGGAAAAGGCGGGAAAAACCTGTTCCGCCCCCGCCCTGCCGGCGTGGAGGGGGGGGAGCAGAGGGTCCTGAGGCACCAGGGGAGCCCCTGCGGTACCCGCGGGGGGAGCAGAGGGTCCTGAGGCACCAGGGGAGCCCCTGCGGTGCCCGCGGGGGGAGCAGAGGGTCCTGAGGCACCAGGGGAGCCCCTGCGGTGCCCGCGGGGGGAGCAGAGGATCCTTAAGCACCAGGGGAGCCCCTGCGGTGCCCGCGGAGGGAGCAGAGGGTCCTTAAGCACCAGGGGAGTCCCCTGCAGTACCTGCCGGGGGAGCAAAGGATCCTTAGGCAATAGGGGCCCCTGCAGGTGTGAAGAGGGGGAGCAAAGGGTCCTTAGGCAGTGCCCCCTGCAGTGCCCGCGGGGAGAGCAAAGGGTCCTTAGGTACCAGGGGTGCTCCTGCAGGTGTGAAGGTGGGGAGCAAAGGGTCCTTAGGCACCAGGGGAGCCCCTGCAGGTGTGAAGGGGGAGAGCAAAGGGTCCTTAGGTACCAGGGGTGCCCCTGCAGGTGTGAAGGTGGGGAGCAAAGGGTCCTTAGGCACCAGGGGTGCCCCCTGCAGTACCTGCCAGGGGAGCAAAGGGTCCTTAGGCACCAGGGGTGCCCCCTGCAGTACCTGCCAGGGGAGCAAAGGGTCCTGAGGTACCAGGGGTGCCCCCTGCAGTGCCTGCCAGGGGAGCCAAGGGTCCTTAGGCAATAGGGGTGTCCCCTGCAGTGCCTGCCGGGGCAGCAGAGGGTCCTTAGGCACCAGGGGAGCCCCTGCAGGTGTGAAGGGGGAGAGCAAAGGGTCCTTAGGCACGAGGAGTGCCCGCGCTGGGGTCGCGCTGTGATTGGCTGCGCACTTCGCGCCCAGGCAGCGCTAACTCGACCCCTTCCCTAGGGGGGCATAAACATTGAGGTGCTGCCCGCCCTGGGCTTCCTGCCTCAGAGTCCTCCCCCGCCTCGGCAGTTCCTGCAGAAGGAGTCCCCTGGCTCTGCGAAGAAGCTTCTGAGGGACAGGAGCGGAGCTGGAAAGGGGCTTAAAACTCGAAAGATTTACAACCCCCCCCCCAGCCTCTGCAATCCTTTTATGTGATTAGAGCAGCGACCATGGGCTGTACCTCTGGCTGAAGTGGGACTGCTTGTACCCAGTGTGCAGCCAAGGGGCACCTCAGCTCCTTTGGGGAGAAAGAAGGACAACTCTAGAGGTGCCTGTGGGCTCGTCTGTGCCAGTGGTGTGCCAGGCATAAGCACCCCCTGTATGCAGTTTGATCTGCCTTAAGGAGCCTCGGATGTCTTTTGAATGACAGTGAGGGGACAAGCCTCTGGAGCACCCTTTCAGCCCGCCTGGCTCTCCTGTGAGTAAACTTTTGGCTTAGCCTGACTGGTAGTGGGGAATGCTATGGTTAGTAGCTTACCCTTGAGTGCTGTGTCCAGTTGTGGGCTCCTGAATTGCAGAGATGTTGAGGTGCTGGAAGGTGTTGAGAGAAGGGCAGCAAGGCTGGGGAGGGGCCTGGAGCACAGCCCTGTGAGGAGAGGCTGAGGGAGCTGGGGGTGTGCAGCCTGCAGAAGAGGAGGCTGAGGGCAGAGCTCATTGCTGTCTGCAGCTCCCCGCAGGGAGAGATCGGAAGAGCGTCGTGGGGCTCTNCTGGGTGCTAGGTTGTGCTGGATGAGCTTGGAGCTCTCTTCCAACCTGGTTGATTCTCTTCTATTCTAGCCTTTTCCCTCTCCTGACTTCTAAAATAGCCAAATTTACCTATGGTATCCTTGTAAGATCTTCTTGATCAAACTGAATTAATTTCTGTATATGGTTTTGGGGGCAGGTTTCAGGAAAATAAAATGATTCTGTTTTTATATATAACTCTCACTTGGCCACGTTAATTCCCTGCCACCACAACAGGAGGGACTATGGACAAGGTCTGGTAATGAGAGGAAGAGGAGGAATGGGTTTGAGGGGGCAGAGGGGAGATTGAAAGTGGATGTTAGGAAGAAGTTGTTTGCAGTGAGGGTTGTGAGACACTGGCAGAGGTTGCCCAGGGAGGTTGTGGATGTGATCTTTGATCACAATTTTGTGCTTCTGTGCTCCACAACCTCCCTGAAAGTGTCCAGGACCAGGTTGGATGAGACCTTGAGCGACCTGTTCTAGTGGGAGGTGTCTCTGCCTATGGCAGGTTTGGAAGTGACCTCAAAGCTCAGTCAGTTCCAACCTCTTGCCATAGGCAGGGATACCTCCCACTAGAACAGGTCCCTCAAGGCCTCATCCAACCTGGTCTTGAACATCTCCAGGGAAGTTGTGGAGCACAGAAGCACCCAATGTGATCTTTGATCACATTGGGTGCTTCTGTGCTCCACAACCTCCCTGGGCAACCTGTGCCAGTGTCTCACCACCCTCAACCTGTGCCAGTGTCTCATCACCCTCACTGAATCATCCACAACCTCCCTCCTCTTTGCCCATCTCCATCCATCCCTGCTCCCATCAGTAGATGCTGGGAAACCTTTCCCAATGGAAACCCAGAGGACCCCACCACGAGCTGCTGGAGGTCAGCCCAAATGCTGCTTTCCAAGGAGGGGTCAACCCTTAGAGAGTAAAAAATAATTAACCTTAGATTAAAACTGGTTGTACTCTTTGATTACTCTCCTGGTCCTGCAATGGTGCCAAAGCTCCATTTGGTTTCTGGTTTCCTTGGAGATAACCACCAGGTCTCCCCACCCCCTTCCAGCTCTGCTCCAGCTCTTGTTTTCTTTGCTTAAGCAGGTTTAAAAACAGCTATTAGGAGAGCTTGTTAATCATCCTACCAGGCTGCTAATGCACTCTGGCCATGGTTAATTGTAGCAAGCTGCAAAGATGCTCAAATGCTTTCAGTGGATTCCATCGCCCCTACTGCTCTCCTTCCCTCCATCACTTCCCCCTCTTAGCTTCTTCAGCAGGAGCCTCTTTTCCACCCAAGAAAATTTGGGTGCAAGCTGCCACTTGGCTTCTTTTGCTCCTGGCTTTGCTGGTGGTGACCACTCCATGGAGCCGGGGGTGGGCTCTGAGCCCAAATTCACAGCACAGTTTGATAGCAACAGGAGCTGAGCAGCAGGAGAGGGAGGCTGGGGAGAGTGGGGCTGGGAAATGTGGAGCTTGAGCCATCTTGGGGTGCCTTTGACCCCCTGGAGTTGTTCAAGCAACCCTTTGGGATGTCATTTAGAGGCCATGGTGAGTGTGACCTTAGAGATCTTTTCCTCAGTGACCTTAGAGATTATTTCCAGCCTTGATGACTCTCTGGTTCTGTTCTCCCAGCAGCCACCTCCATGCTCCATCATCATGGGAACCTCTTCTTTACTCATCAGTGCCTGTGCCTCAGCTGTGCTGCCTGCTGCACTGTGAGCAACCTTCTCACTGAGAAAATAAACAGCTGGGAGGGGAGAAGCTGGAGAGAATAGACATGTTCCTGGACCAGCTTCACCACTAGGGCATCCTTCTCCTCCTCCTCCTCCTCCCTGGAGCTCCTCCAGCTTCCTGCTGCTGTAGGTGGATGCAGGTTTGGCTCTTAAGGTCTCCAATTTGTTCTGCATGTTATATTTTTTCCCCAGTTAAGAAGTTGCTTAAAGACTTTCCTGGTCAAGGCCAGAGCATGGGGCTGGTGCCACAAGAAATAGCTCTGTGGAGACAAGAGGTGTGATGGTTTCCCTCTTCTCTCTTCCGTCAGGTGATAGAACAGGAAGGAATGGCCTGAAATTGTGTCAGGGGAGGGTTAGGTTGGAGATGAGGAAACATTTCTTTGCTGCAAGAATGGTCAGAGATTGGCACAGGCTGCTTCTTCACAGAGAGAGTGATTGGCATTGGAATGGGCTGCCCAGGGAGGTGGTGGAGTCCTCATCTCTGGAGGGGTTCAACAAACCTGCAGCCATAGCACTTCAAATCATAGAGTCAAGCAGGTTGGAAGAGAGCTCCAAGCTCCTGCAGCCCAACCTAGCACCCAGCCCTGCCCAATCACCAGACCATGGCACTAAGAGCCCCAGCCAGGCTTGGCTTCAACACCTCCAGGCACAGCAACTCCACCACCTCCCTGGGCAGCCCGTTCCAATGCCAATCACTCTCTCTGCCAGGAACTTCCTCCTAACATCCAGCCTCAACCTGCCCTGCCACAGCTTGAGGCTGTGTCCCCTTCTTCTGTTGCTGGATGCCTGGCAGCAGAGCCCAACCCCACCTGGCTACAGCCTCCCTTCAGATAGCTGCAGACAGCAATGAGGTGTTGGGTTGCTGGTTGGAGTTGATGATCTCAGAGGCCTTTTGCAACCAAAACAATTCTATGATTGCCTTGAGCAAGGCTGGCATGAATCAGGAATGAGATTGGTGGGGATGAACGCCCCCCAAGACCCCCACCCCCAAGCACCTCTGGCTGGCAGAGGGCAGCTCTGCTCTTGCTGATCCCACTTAGCAGGGGTTGAGCTGGGTCCCCCACCTGCGTGGGCATTAATTGTGGCTCTGGCTGCTCTTGCAGGAATGACAGATAGGGAACAATTCTGCTGCTTGACAATAATTGTTCTCCTAATTACAGCAATGACATTTACTGGAAAGCCACTGCCAGGCCATTACCTTCTCATGCTAAACTCTGGGCCTTTAAAATTCCATCCCCTGCCTCCTTCCTCTGCTACAGATCCCTCTGCCCACAGCCTTGGTTACTCCATCTGCACCCACACACAGTACAAAGCCTGCTCCTGGGGTGACTTGCAAGACCCTCACTTCATTTAGGCTTGGTGGGGTTTGAGGTTGGGCTTTTTGTGGGGGGAAGAGTGGCAAAGCCTGTTCCTGGGCTGGCTCGCAAGACCCTCTCTTCATTTAGGTTTGGTGAGGTTTGGGGTTGGGCTTTTTTGGGGAGGGGGAGTGGGAAAGCCTGCTCCTGGGCTGGCTTGTAAGGCCCTCTCTTCATTTAGGCTTGTTGGGCTTTTATTCTGGGGGAGGAGTGGTTGGATATTGATATTTGTTAGCATTTTCTGTCCTGCATTTCCAAGCCCTTCCAAACCTGGCTGGGGGATGGACATCAGGAAAAATGTCTTTGCTGTAAAATAAATGCAGTTGGAGGCATCCAGCTGCAGGCTGAGAAGCTTCACTCAGCTGTATTTGGTTGGTTGCCCCCCACTGCAGCCATGGGGGGTTTGGATCCATTGATTTCCCACTCTCTGGAGTCTCACTGCCATTTCCACACAGAGCAGCTCCACTTTTATCACTGCAGATGCCACATGTGGAGCTGCCTTCCCCCAGACCAGACACGATCCCTACAGGTGGAGGTGGGCAGTGCTCAGTGCTTGGCACCCACAGGGGTGGGTGCCCTCACACATCCACATCTCTTTTTTACCTCCTTGCCCCCAGTGACCCCCACAAGTCAAACTCAACCTGTCCATCCCAGCTTTGTAGAACTGTCCAGGATTAACCATCTTGAACCTGACCCCAGGTGGTCTTGACCCCTCCCCAGGGGATGGGGCTGAACACTGCCAGGTGGTGGTGGTTAGCCCACTCCGCCTTCCTGTCTAAGATCCATAAAAGCAGGGAGACTTCTTGTTCCTCTCTCTCCCCCCTGCCTTCCTGCTCACCAGCAATCACCATCCTGTTCCTGGTTCTCTTTGTTTCCCCACCTGGCCATCACCCACAAGGCAGACAAACCCACTGCCATCAAACCTGGTTGTATATTTACATGTTTTGTATCTTGCTTTCCCTTCCCTACATCTTTATAACTTCCCTACCTCATCTACCTTTTATTTATTGTTCAACTTCTCTTCTTTTAACTTCCAGATTGCAGTGAGATCGTTTATTTAGGTCTGCTTTACCTCTCCTCTCTCTCCACCTAATTCCTTTTCTTTGGAAGGGCATCCTATAAATGGTATTGGTTCTTTTAACTATATTTGAATCTCTGGGAAACTTAAGCTTAGAGCCTAGACAAGAACCCCACTCCTGCTCTCATCCTCCCCTTTCTCCTCTCTCCAGGCAGCCTCCACCTTGCCCTTCACACAGCTGTGGTGGCCGTGGCGGTGTTGGGTTGCTGGTTGGACTGGATGACCTTAGAGTTCTTTTCCAACCAAAACCATCTATGAGCCAATGCAACCTGCTCAGAGCTGCCAGTCCATAGTGACCCCATCCCATGGAGCCAGAGAAGAAGATGAGAGCCCAGCTAACCCAGAGGGGCACTTCCACACCCACATTGCTGCTGCTGCTGCGTTGCAGGGAGCTGGCTGCAGCCTGCACATTCTCCCTCTCTTCCATGCACCAGTGGAAGGTGCCTGTGACACCCCATCTCTTTTTAACCCCCTTGCCCTCTGTGACACCCACAAATGCAACCCAACCTGCCCATCCCAGCTTTGTAGATCCCCACTCCTGCTCTCATCTCCCCTTTTTTCCTCTCTCCAGGCAGCTTCCACCTTGCCCTTCACACAGCCGTGGCGGTGTTGGGTTGCTGGTTGGACTGGATGACCTTAGAGTTCTTTTCCAACCAAAACCATCTATGAGCCAATGTAATCTGCTCAGAGCTACCAGCCCATGGTGACCCCATCCCATGGAGCCAGAGAAGAAGATGAGAGCCCAGCTAGCCCAGAGGGGCACTTCCACACCCACATTGCTGCTGCTGCGTTGCAGGGAGCTGGCTGCAGCCTGCACATCCTCCCTCTCTTCCATGCACCAGTGGAAGGTGCCTGTGAATAATTAATTTTTAAGACCCTTAATATTTTATAGCTGGTTGTAATGAGCTGATGTTCTGTTTTGTTTAGCTGTTTGTGTGCCATTAAGACAGGAGGCTGTGAACAAGATACTTCAACTTAATGTCTTGCCCTCAGAAATATCTTTTAATAAGTAAAGCCTTGGAGTTCTTCTCTGGAGAGACAGACTTTGGTTAAGCCAGTTAAATGATGATGATGATAGAATCATAGAATGGTTTAGGTTGGAAGGGAGCTCAAAGCTCAGCCAGTTCCAGCCCCCTGCTATAGGCAGGGACACCTCCCACTAGAACAGATCACTCAAGGCCTCATCCACCCTGGTCCTGAACACCTCCAGGGAGGTTATGGAGCACAGAATCTTTGATCACATTTGGTGCTTCTGTACTCCACAAGCTCCCTGGACAACCTGTGCCAGTCTCTCACCACCCTCACTGCAGACAACTTCTTCCTAACTTCAACCTCTGCCACTTCAAACCCATTCCTCCTCCTCCTCTCATTACCAGACCTTGTCAGTAGTCCTTCCCCAGCCCTCCTGTAGTTCCCTTTCAGATCCTGCAAGGCCACTCCAAGCTCTCTTGGAAGCCTTCTCTTCTCCAGGCTGCACAGCCCCAAATCTCTGCCTGTTCTCATAGCAGAGCTGCTGCAGCCCTCTCAGCATCTTGGTGGCCTCCTCTGGACTGGCTCCAACACTTCCATGTCCTTCTTGTGCTGGGGGCTCTAGAACTGCACACAGGACTCCAGGTGGGGTTTGAGGAGAGCAGAGCCAAGGGGCAGAATCCCCTCCCTTGCCCTGCTGCCCATACTGCTCTTGCTCATGTTGAGATTTTCCTCACCCCACACCCCCAGGTCCTTATCCTCAGGGCTGCTCTCAGCCATTCCCCACCCAGCCTGGAGTTGTACTTGGGATTGCACCCACCCAGGTACAGGACCTTACACTTGGCCTTGCTGAATGTCATGTGGTTGGCCTGGGACCACCTCTCCATCCTGTCCAGGCTTTGAGCAGCTTCTCCTCTTCCTGTGCTTCACAAGGAGCCAGCTGAAGGTATTCATTTAAAAGAGTTCAAACCACTAACTTTCATTATTGGGAAAGCCAAAGTAGGGTCATGGACAATGGCAGAGCCATGCCCCAAAGCTGAGATTTCCTCCCCCCCTATCTCCAGCCAGCTGAGGGTGAATAAGGAAAGGGCTGAAATCCAGGGACAAAAGCACTGCAGAGAGGCAGGACTCTTCCCTCTGCAGTTTGGAGGAGTCAAAGAGGTTGGCCTACCTCCAAGGCAGGGAGAGGAGCAGAAGCATCATCTCTTTGAGTTACAGTCAGTTTTCCCTCTCTTTCTTTTCCCCCATAAAAGTAAAACACAAAGGGAAGAAGAAGAAAACCTTTTTCTCTCTCCAGGACAGCTTTTTGCCTGGTAAAATCATGGAGCAGATCCTCCAGAGGGACCTGGGCAGGCTGCAGAGATGGGGACAAGCCAAGCTCAGGAGGCTCAACAAGACCAAGTGCAAGGTCTTGCAGCTGGGTCGAGGCAATGCCAAGCACAAATCCAGGCTGGGCAGTGAGTGGCTGGAGAACAGCCCTGAGGAGAGGGACTTGGGGTTGCTGCTGGAGGAGAAGCTCAACAGGAGCCAGCAGTGTGCACTTGCAGCCCAGAAAGCAAAGCAGAGCCTGGGCTGCAGCAGGAGCAGTGTGGCCAGCAGGGCCAGGGAGGTGATTCTCCCCCTCTGCTGCACTCTGCTGAGACCCCACCTGGAATACTGCATCCAGTTCTGGAGCCCCTGGGACAAGAGGGATGTGGAGATGCTGGAGAGTGTCCAGAGCAGGGCCAGGAGGATGCTGAGAGGGCTGCAGCAGCTCTGCTGTGAGCACAGACTGAAATCAGAGTTGGGGCTGTGCAGGCTGGAGCAGAGGAGGCTCCCAGGNGGGGGTTGGAAGTGGCTGCTCCTTGTGGTCCCTTCCAACCCTGACTGATGCTATGATTCTGTGATTCCCCAGGTAGTCTACAGCTACCTGAAGGGACAGAAGAAGGGGACACAGCCTCAAGCTGTGGCAGGGCAGGTTCAGGCTGGATGTTAGGAGGAAGCTGTTGGCAGAGAGAGTGATTGGCATTGGAATGGGCTGCCCAGGGAGGTGGTGGAGTTGCCGTGCCTGGAGGTGTTGAAGCCAAGCCTGGCTGGGGCACTTAGTGCTATGGTCTGGTGATTGGGCAGGGCTGGGTGCTAGGTTGGGCTGCAGGAGCTTGGAGCTCTCTTCCAACCTGCTTGATTCTATGACAGCTGCTGGGAGATGCTCATTTGTTTTGGAGAAACTGAGGCTGCCTTGTCAAACTTTTGCAGGGACCAGCTAGTTTCTGGGGTGATGAAGTCGTTTCTGGAGGGATGAGGTCGTTTCTGGAGGGATGAGATCATTTCTGGGGGGACCAGCTTGTTTCTGGAGGCATGAGGTATTTTCTGGAGGGACCAGCTCATTTCTGGAAGGATGAGCTCTTTTTGCAGCTCAAATTGTCCTCTCTCAAACATGAAACAAAACCCAACCAACCCAAACCCTCCCATCCCACAGCAAGTGCAGCCTTTGTAAGGGCTAAATTGCAAGCAAGCAGGCAGTTGTTGGTGATCAAACCTCCCATTCTCTAGATTCCTGGGACAATATTTGTTTTATCCTCTTTAGAACTACAAGAGCTGTCTCTGTGTGTTATTAAAGTAAATGCATTTGCTTAACCTGCACTTAAATTCCCTTCCCAACCTTCCCTGATTGTACATCTCACTGCTACATGTTCCCAGCCTGCTGGTCTCAGCTGGACAATTATATTAACTGCTTCTATTTGCAATTACCATGAATCATAAAGCAAGTCTGAAGGGATTGTTTTTTTCTTTATGGAAGAGGAAAAAAAATAGGTTTAAACTTAATGCATTGCAAATGTCACAGCCATGGGGCTGCTCCTAAGCTCTTTGGGAGGTGCCTGCCTGCCTTTGCTTGATGGTGATGGAACATGAAGGATAAAGATGGAGGATGGAGAAGAGAAAGCTCTGAGGTGCCCTACGAGGAGAGACTGAGGGAGCTGGGGGTGTGCAGCCTGCAGCAGAGGAGGCTCAGGGCAGAGCTCATTGCTGTCTGCAGCTCCCTGCAGGGAGGCTGTAGCCAGGTGGGGTTGGGCTCTGCTGCCAGGCAGTCAGCAACAGAAGAAGGGGACCCAGCCTGAAGCTGTGGCAGGGCAGGTTGAGGCTGGATGTTAGGAGGAAGTTGTTGGCAGAGAGAGTGATTGGCATTGGAATGGGCTGCCCAGGGAGGTGGTGGAGTGGCCGTGGCTGGAGGTGTTGAAGCCAATCCTGGCTGAGGCACTTAGTGCCATGGTCTGGTGATTGGGCAGGGCTGGGTGCTAGGTTGGGCTGTGTGAGCTTGGAGCTCTCTTCCAACCTGGCTGATTCTGTGATTCTGTGTTTCTGTGATTCATTGTGGGGAGGGACATTTTAGACTGTCAGGGAGTGATAGGATTGGGGGGAATGGAACAAAGCTGGGAGTGGGGAGAGTCAGACTGCATGTTAGGAAGAAATTCTTCAGCATGAGGGTTGTGAGAGCCTGGCAGGGGTTGCCCAGGGAGGTGGTGGAAGCCTCATCCCTGGAGGTGTTTAAGGCCAGGCTGGATGAGGCTATGGGCAGCCTAATCTAGTGTGAGGTGTCCTTGGCCATGGCAGGGGATTGGAACTGGATGATCCCTGTGGTCTCTTCCAACCCTGACTGGTTCTAGGATTCTAAGTTGGTCATTTTTCCTCCTCTCTGCTCAACTCTTCCCCCTCAGTTCACTGCAGTTCACTCCCTATTCTCCCCCTGGAGAACTTGGCTGTCCTCTGGAATTCCAAGGTCTTTCTCCATTCCTTTGTTATCTCTAAGAGAGCAGAGGCTGGGAGGTGACAAAGGTATCCAGCCCCATCCCAAATTGTGATGCTGGCAATGAGCTGAATTGCAGAGATCTGAGCCTCAGCTTCTCCAGCTCTTCCCCCAGGCTGCCTGCAAGGTGCTGCAGTGGTGTTCTCCAGAGGAGCCTGGAGAATGCTTGGGATGAGCATAAGGCTGCAGCAGCAGAGGGCAGTCCTGCTGCTTCCCTTCTTTTCTTCTGGATGCTCCTCAGCTCTACCAGTCTCATTTTGGGTTCCCCCCACCCCCAGAGTGCTCCATCCCAAGCTGGAAGGGCAAAGCTGTAGTGGCCTCTGAAGCTCCTGACCATCTTTGGTGTCCCTTGGTGCAGAGGCAGGTGAGTACCAGGGGGCTAATGGATTTTGTCCAGCAGGAATTGGATGATGTCCCACAAAGCACTCTCGTTCCCACAACTCATCCTGCAGCCTTCAGCTGTACTTTGCTTTGCTCTGCTTTTAAGTCCAGCCAGGACAAATTCTCCTTCTGCTGTGGGTCTGTGGTGGTTGCTGTCCCTGGATTACACTGGTTTGACTGGTGTGAGAAAAGGAAGGTGACCTAAAACCATGGAAGATTGGAGGGGAGGAAAAAGAAAAGGACATTTCTGGTTATTGCTGAGCTCAGAGAGCCAGGCAGGTTGTGGCAGTCCCTGTGAGTGACAAGGAGCTGTGCTCAGAGAACAGGCTAAATGAGATGCCTACACTTTGATTTCTTAATTAATATGTTTGAAATGTCACTGCAGGGTGGCTGGTGCCAGTGAGCTGAGAGAGCTGCTGAATGGAGCACAGATGGGCCTGACCCAAATCCTAGCATCCCGCAGCTCCGGCAAGGTTTGCCTTTGGCTGAGACCTGTGTCTGCCTTGCTCTGTCGCCGTTGTCTCTTTGGGGAGCCCAAAATGTGAGGCTGATGATCAAGCTGTGGAAAGTAAAAACCCAGAGCACTGAAACGGGCTGCCCAGGGAGGGTTGAGGAGTCTCCCTCTCTGGAGACATTCAAAGCCTGCCTGCAGATAATCCTGTGGGATCTGGCATAGGAGATCCTGCTCTGGCAGGGGGAATTGGACTGGGTGAGCTTTGGAGGTCCCTTCCAGCCCCTCACATTCTGTGGTTCTATGAACAAACCTCTGTTTGGCCTGGCTGCTCTTGGGTGCAGAGCTGGGGGCGGGTGTAGGACATGGTCCTTTCTAGCCCATGGCCTCTGGGTGTCCCCATTTGATGGAGGAGCAGGTGGGAAGCCCTGGGATGGGCTGGAGAAGAGCTCTGCAAACCTTCTGTGGGCTGGAGAAAGCTTCAAGGTTGTTTTTTCTGCATTGAGGAGCTGCATTTCTGACACTGTGCAAGACTTGCAGCCCGGGGTGGACCTGTGCCAGCTCCGAGCGTTGCCAACGCAGTGGGCAGAGCTCTGAGCTCACTCTTGCTTATGCCATAAACTGGGAGTAACTCCAAGGACGTGGGAGAGGTTGGACAAGTGGAGAGCTGGTTCAGGATGAAGTGAGGCTGGCTGAAAGCCAAAGTGAATCCAATTTTTCCTTTCCACCCCTGAGTCAGAAATTCGCAGGGCTCAGTTGGGGTTCAGCTCCATGCTTTGAATCAGAGAATCAGCCAGGTTGGAAGAGAGCTCCAAGCTCAGCCAGCCCAACCTAGCACCCAGCCCTGCCCAATCACCAGACCGTGGCACTAAGTGCCCCAGCCAGGCTTGGCTTCAACACCTCCAGGCACAGCAACTCCACCACCTCCCTGGGTAGCCCATTCCAATGCCAATCACTCTCTCTGCCAACAACTTCCTCCTAACATCCAACTTGAACCTGCCNTGCCCACACTGCTCCTGAGCCAGCCCAGGATGCCATTGGCTCTGCTGCCCACCTGGGCACTGCTGCCTCCTCTTCAGCTCCTCTCTCCCAGCACCCCCAGGTGCCTCTCTGCCTGCCTGCTCTCAGCCACTCTGTCCCCAGCCTGTAACACTGCTTGAGGTTGTTTGGTTCAGCTCAAGCTGCTCCTTCCACTTTCACTCTCGGTATCATCAAAGCCTCCTTAATAAGATTTGTATCCCTGGTCACGGCCGTTGTTAATGCACCCAAAATGGCAGTGTCCCACATCCCATAATAGTTATGGTTTTGAAAAATTAGATTTTATTTTTTTGGGGGTGTTTTTTTTGTTGTTGTTGCTGCTGTTGGTTTTGTGAAATCACTTTTCAGGTTGAGGCAGAGCAAGATAAGAGTGGAGATGAAATCAGCGGCAGGCAGAACTGATAGCAAATTACTCGCCCCTAATAAACTTCACACGTGGCTTCTGATTGCAGCTGGATAGCAGGAGGGAAAACAAAAGAGAGATGCTGTGCTGGAGGAGTTAGTGCTGCTTGGAATCAGAGGATCCCTCCAAAGGGTTACACATGCATAGAATCAAAGGATCCCAGCCTGGAGCTGATACAGCTGCAGGCTGTGAGGCCATCCAGAGAGACCTGGGCAGACTGAGAGCTGGGCACAGAGGGACCAGATAAGGTTCAACAAGGACAAGTGCAGAGTCCTGCATCTGGGGAGGAATAACAAACTCCACCAGTACAGGCTGGGAGGTGACTGCTGAAGAGCAGCCCTGTGGAGAGGGACCTGGGGGTCCTGGTGGCTAACAAGTTACCCATGGCACAGCAATGTGCCCTGGTGGCCAGTAAGGCCAATGGGATCCTGGGGTGTATTAGGAGGAGTGTGTCCAGCAGATCCAGGGAGGTTCTCCTCCCCCTCTACTCTGCCCTGCTGAGACCTCATCTTGAAAACTGTGTTCAGTTTTGGGCTCCCCAGTTGAAGAGGGACAGAGATCTGCTGGAGAGAGTCCAGAATGCCAGCATGGTCAGGGTTGGAAGGGACCTCTGGAGATCATCCAGTTCAACCTCCCCTCCTCCAGCAGGGCACCCAGCAGCTTGCCCAGCAGCACAATGGCCAGGGAGGGTTGGAAGCTCTGCAGAGAAGGAGACTCCACAACCTCTCTGGGCAGCCTGCTGCAGGCCTCCAGCACCCTCACACCTAACAAGTTTCTCCTGCTGTTCAGATGCAACCTCCTGGCTTCCAGTGTGTGCCCACTGCCCCTTGTGCTGTCACTGGGCACCACTGAGCAGAGTCTGGCCCCAGTCTCTTCCTCCCCCCTCACCCTTTAGCTCTTGCTGAGCATTGCTCAGATACCTGCTGGGGCTGCTCTTCTGCAAGCTCTTAGCCTCTGGGCTCTCAGCCTTTGCTCCTCACAGGATCTTTGTAGCCTCCATCAGTTCTCTGTTCCTATGGAACTTGACACAGTTCTGAGCTCCAATTCGTGCAGCTTTTATCTTCTGCAGGTTGTTTTGTTCCCGCCTTTGCTCTTAACACACCTCCAATAGTTTGGATTTGCATCCAGAGCTCTTCTTGCCACGGGAAGGCAGTTTGGGTTTGCATCCAGAGCTCTTCTTGCTCTAGAAGGTCAATTTGGGTTTGCATCCAGAGCTCTTCTTGCCCCAGGAAGGCAGTATGGGTTTGCATCCAGAGCTCTTCTTGCTCTAGGTCAGTTTGGGCTTGCATCCAGAGCTCTTGGCCCAGGAAGTCACAGAACCACAGAAGCTTAGAGGCTGGAAGGGACCTCTGAGTTTCTCACCACTGTTTCCTCCTGTCTCAGCTGAGCTTTTAATTGGGTGCACACTCCCTGTGCCCAGCCCTGCTCTGGGATATTAAAGATGGCTTTGGGGGGGTAGATTCATTGATAATACCCCCAAACCAGAGCAGCCCTCTCCTTTTGGCAGCTGTGACATCCTTCACAGTACTCACTCAGTCCCTCACCTCCTTCCCTGGGGAGATGTGGGAGAGATCAACATAGCAAAGCAATTAAAACATAATAATCACAGACCAGTAGAGAAGGAGAAGGGGAAAAAAAAAAAAACAACCCCCAACTCAACCAAAAAAAAGAAAACCCAACCAGAAAAAGTGAGACTAATTTTATGACAAGAAATGAGGCTGTAAAAACCAGGAGCAATTAGAGCACAAAGGCAATTACAGCCTTTTCAACAGGCTCACTGAAATTTATTTACTTCTTTCTTTGGCTTCTTTCTTTCTTTCTTTCTTTCTTTCTTTCTTTTTTTTTTCCACAACTTCTTTCCTCCCTCTTGAGAAGCTTTTGGGGAAAAAAAAGTCTTTTTGAATATATTTATATATATATGTATTTTTTTATCCTCTCCCCAACCCAGCCCAGTGCTGACAGGGACCTGCCTCCAAGGCTTTTGTCTTTGTCACCTCCAGATCTTAACTCTCTGCCTCTGGAGCTTAGTTTCTTGGAGGATAAGTAAAGGGGCAGGAGCCTCTGCTTGCAGCTATCCAGAAGGGCAAGGAAGCAGGGGAAGGGTCTGGAGGGCAGGGCTGGAAGGAGCAGCTGAGGGAATCATAGATAATAGAATCAGTCAGGGTTGGAAGGGACCATAAAGATCAGCCAGTTCCAACCTCCCTGCCATGCCCAGGGACACCCTACCCTACAGCAGGCTGCACACAGCCTCAGCCAGCCTGGCCTTAAACACCTCCAGCCATGGGGCCTCAACCACCTCCCTGGGCAACCCATTCCAGCCTCCTACCACTCTCATGCTCAACAACTTCCTCCTCACCTCCAGCCTGACTCTCCCCACCTCCAGCTTTGCTCCATTCCCCCCACTCCTGGCACTCCCTGACAGCCTCAAAAGTCCCTCCCCAGCTTTTTTGTAGCCCCCTTCAGATCCTGGAAGGCCACAAGAAGGTCACCTGGGAGCCTCCTCTGCTCCAGCCTGCACAGCCCCAACTCTTTCAGTCTGTGCTCACAGCAGAGCTGCTGCAGCCCTCTCAGCATCCTCCTGGCCCTGCTCTGGACACTCTCCAGCATCTCCACAGCCCTCTTGTCCCAGGGGCTCCAGAACTGGATGCAGTACTCCAGGTGAGGTCTCAGCAGAGCACAGCAGAGGGGGAGAATCACCTCCCTGGCCCTGCTGGCCACACTTCTGCTGCTGCAGCCCAGGCTCTGCTTGGCTTTGTGGGCTGCAAGTGCACACTGCTGGCTCCTGTTGAGCTTCTGGTCCAGCAGTACCCCCAAGTCCCTCTCCTCAGGGCTGCTCTCCAGCCTGGCACTGCCCAGCCTGGATTTGTTCTTGGCATTGCCTCGACCCAGCTGCAGGACCTTGCACTTGGTCTTGTTGAGCCTCCTGAGCTTGGCTTGTGCCCACCTCTGCAGCCTGTCCAGGTCCCTCTGGAGCTGTGCTGAAGCTGTGCCCTTGAGCATCTTATTGCCTACTTTAGGCATCACACTGCCTATGTTACAGCACCTAAAGTGCATCCCTGGATCTCACCCTAAATCCTGCAGAACTCACTAAGTGCTCACATGTGATGATGATGAGTTGCCTATAACTCTAAATATGTCCCTATATATATTTCCAGGTTCACTTACAGGCTGAAGCCAGCTGAGTGGAATATTTATCACCCTGTTATTTATGCTGCTTGTTCCCAGAGCCTGGAGCTGGAGCAGTACCCTGAGCCCAGCTGAGAGGTTTCATGGCCATGAGGGCAATGTCAAGTCCCTCATTATTTTTCCCCAACCTGTGTCTGACTTCTGGGAGCCTCCAAATGAGTTCACCTGGCCCCAGATCTCCCTCTTCTGCTGTGTTAGGTGGAGCCACTGAAGTACATCTGACAGGGAAGTGGCTGGAGGCCTTCTTATGGTGAGGTTGCCGAAGTGAGCCAGGGAAATCATAGAGGCATAGAATGGGTTAGGTTGAAAGGGAGCTCAAAGCTCAGCCAGTTCCAACCCCTCTGCCATAGGCAGGGACATCTCCCACTAGAACAGGTTGCTCAAGGCCTCATCCAACCTGGTCCTGAACACCTCCAGGGAGGTTGTGGAGCACAAAAGCACAGAATGAGATCCTTGATCCCATTCTGTGCTTCTGTGCTCCACAACCTCCCTGGGCAACCTGTGCCAGTGTCTCACCACCCTCACTGCAGACAACTTCTTCCTAACATCCACTTTCAATCTCCCCTCTGCCACTTCAAATCCATTCCTCCTCCTCCTCTCATTACAAGACCTTGTCAATAGTCCCTCCCCTGCCATTCTGTAGCCCCCTTCAGATCGTGGAAGGCCACTCCAAGGTCTCTTGGAAGCCTTCTCTTCTCCAGGCTGCAGAGCCCCAACTCTCTCAGCCTGTCCTCAGAGCAGAGCTGCTGCAGCCCTTTGAGCATCTTGGTGGCCTCCTCTGGACTGGCTCCAACACTTCCATGTCCTGCTTGTGTTGGGACTTTGCCTGTCACAAAACCCCTGAAATTCCCTGGCTCTTTGCTTTCCTCCTCTGCCAGACAGGGTTGAGCCCTGTGGGGTGGGAAGAGCTGGCTGGGAAGGTTCACGGGGCCCCCACGTTGCTGCTTTATTACCCTGCACACATCCACATCAGAGAGTCAGAGAATAACAGAATCAGAGGCTCACAGAATCAGTCAGGGTTGGAAGGGACCACAAGGGTCATCCAGTTCCAACCCCCTGCCATGGGCAGGGACACCTCACACTAGATCAAGCTGTCCACAGCCTCGTCCAGCCTGGCCTTAAACACCTCCAGCTTGGTCAGCAAACTGCAGGGACTCTTCATGGCCAAGAGGCAAAGTGACATCACCTCTGTAGTGCTGCTGAAACCTGCCCTCTGCAGCACGAAGCTGAGCTGCTGGCCGTGGATGTGGTCCTGCCTGCTGCCTCTCCATGCTATCAGAGGTGAAAATGAACCCCCACAAAGCCAGCCAGGCTGTAGGAGATGCTGTCCCGAGTGGTCACACCAGGGTAGTTAAATCTATTCCACATCCATCAGGGATCAATCACAGAATTAGGGAATGCTTGGGGTGGGCAGGGACCTTTAGAGCTCCTCGAGTCCAACCCCCTTGCAGTAAGCAGGGACAGCTGCAACTAGAGCAGGGCGCTCTGAGCCGAGCTACTCCCAGCTCTTGGCTGTAGCCCCCCCCCACCCCCATAGAACCTGCACCGTTTCATTGATGCTCAACTTAAATTTGCTCTCAATCTCTCCTGATTTCTCTGGATGATTTCCTGGCTCATAACTGGAAGGAAATGAGGTTTTTCAAGAGCCCACAGCCTGGGATTTATTCCATTCCCTGCTCCCTTCGACTCAGGACCCATCAGTTGCTGCGGTGCGTCACGAGGTGGCTAAATTACAACGCCCCATTTCAGCTGCCTAATTGGATGAATGAATTGTAGAGGAAATTAATGAATGGTGAAGAGCTCTTTTTATTTTTTTTCCCTCCCTTTCCTTTTATTATTTTTTTTCCCCTCCTCCCCCTCTTCCTTTACCCCTGCACAAACTCCTGGCAATGGAAATCAATTGTCTGTGCTTGAAATTCATCAAGCGTTGAAGGGATCCCCACAGCTTCCCCAGCTCCCTGGGGGCTGCCTTGGGAGAGCTGATGGAGAGATACAAGCAGCCAGAAAAAAAAAAAACAACTCAGAGAAGTAATAGGATGATTTGCTGGAAGCATTTTGCAAATGAATCTTTGGACAGGAGGAGGTTTTCCCTACTCTCTTTCCAGCCCAAAGAAGGGCAGAGGAGGATGCCTGTTGGAGACTCATAGAATCAAGCAGGTTGGAAGAGACCTCCAAGTTCAGCCAGGCCAACCTAGCACCCAGCACTACCCAGTCCAACCCCCAGAAGAAATCTTTATACAGCAGAGAAGCTGCCAGGGGCCAGCACAGCACTGCAGCCTGAAAGGGAAGAGCAATCATTAAGGCAGGACTTAGGAATCAGAGAATCAGGCAGGTTGGAAAAGAGCTCCAAGCTCAGCCAGCCCAACCTAGCACCCAGCCCTGCCCAATCAACCAGACCATGGCACTAAGTGCCCCAGCCAGGATTGGCTTCAACACCTCCAGCCATGGGCACTCCACCACCTCCCTGGGCAGCCCATTCCAATGCCTCACTCTCTGTGCCAGGAACTTCCTCCTAACATCCAGCCTCAACCTGCCCTGGCACAGCTTCAGCCTGGATCCCCTTCTTCTGTTGCTGCTTTCCTGGCAGCAGAGCCCAACCCCAGCTGGCTACAGCCTCCCTGCAGGGAGCTGCAGACAGCAATGAGCTCTGCCCTCAGCCTCCTCTTCTGCAGGCTGCACACCCCCAGCTCCCTCAGCCTCTCCTCACAGGGCTGTGCTCCAGGCCCCTCCCCAGCCTTGCTGCCCTTCTCTCAACACCTTCCAGCACCTCAACATCTCTCTTCAATTCAGGAGCCCACAACTGGACACAGCACTCCAGGGGTGGCCTGAGCAGTGCTATTACCTCCCCAGGGACTCTGCAGCAGCCTAAGAGTGGATGGGAGTGATGCTGGGGTGCATGGAGTGTGTGTGTGCTCAGCTCACTGCCTTGGGCTTTGACTTGGTGTAAAGTGAGAGATCAGATACCCAAAGTAATGTCTGCAATATTTGTGTTATATGTGAAGTATAAAAGAATATGGGAAGTAAGAGCCCAAGTGCAGGAAGTGATGATGTAAAGTCTGAGCTGTGTGTGCAGAAATGGAGCTAAGGATCTGAGTCTCTGAGAGCTGAGGAGGTTCTCTTAGAATCCTAGGATCAGTCAGGATTGGAAAGGACCACAAGGATCAGCCAGTTCCAGCCCCACCCTGCCATGGGCAGGGACACCTCGCAGTGGATCAGGCTGTCCAGAGCCTCATCCAGCCTGACCTTAAACACTTCCACATTGCCCCAATGAGGGCCAAGAAGGGCAATGGCATCCTGGGGTGCAGCAAAAAGTGTGGCCAACAGGTCAAGGGAGGTTCTCTTCCCTCTCTACTCTGTCCTGATGAGGTCACATTTACAGTGCTGGGTCCAATTCTGGGCTCCTCAGTTGAAGAGGGGCAGGGAACTGCTGGAGAGAGTCCAGCAGAGGCTGCAAAGCTGCTGAGGGGCCTGGAGCAGCTCTGTGAGAAGGAAAGGCTGAGAGTCCTGGGGCTGAGAGCCTGCAGAAGATCAGCCCCAGAAGGGAGCTGAGCAGTGCTCAGCAAGAGCTAAAGGGGCTGTGGGGAGCAAGAGGATGAGCCCAGACTCTTCTCAGTGGTGCCCAGGGACAGGCCAAGGGGCAAGGGGCACAAACTGGAAGCCAGGAGGGTTTTACTGCATTGCCGACCTTGTTTTGGTGCTCAGGTGGCAAAAGGATGGGGGCAGACTCCTGTCAGTGGTGCCCAGTGACAGGACAAGGGGCAGTGGCCACAAAGTGGAAGCCAGGAGGTTCCATCAGAACAGGAGGAGAAAGCTGTTTGGTGTGAGGGTGCTGGAGGCCTGCAGCAGGCTGCCCAGAGTTGTGGAGTCTCCTTCTCTGCAGAGATTCCAACCCTGCCTGGCCATTTTGCTGCTGGGCAAGCTGCTGTGGGTGCCCTGCTGGAGGAGGGGAGGTTGAACTGGATACTCTCCAGAGGTCACTTTCAACCCCCCCTGGGCATTGTGCTTCTTGGCAAGCTGCTGTGGGTGCCCTGCTTTAGCAGGGAAGGTTGGACTGGATGATCTCCAGAGGTCACTTCCAACCCCTCCATGCTGGGATTTGGGTAGTCTGTGCCATAAATGTGTAGAGAAACCATCAAGCTTTTATTCCATCCATGAAGAGTTTATGTCTTGCAGCTTTAGGGTTACTGACCTGCCCCAGGACTTATTTAGGTGCCCACAGAGGGCAGAGTGGGCTCTGGATGCTGCTCAGTGCTGCTGCAGGATGGAGGCATGGATTATTTTGGGAGTTTTCTTCAGGACACATTTTGTGCTTCATTTGTTTTATCCTCTCTGCTGGAGAGAGGGAGCTGGGCTGGAGGGAAAGGAAAAAATGAGGTGGGGAATGGGGAAAAGAAGGCAGGCATAGGATGGTGCTGGGGAGAGAGGGATGTGGGAAGCTGACCTAATTCTCCCACCACATATGGATTCATCCACAGGGCCAGGTGTACCTGATTTCCTCTTGGATTTAAGGCAGGGAAGTAAAACAAGACCCAGATAACTGACCTGGTTTAAACCACTTTGCAGGATTTAACAGTAGAAAGGAAAAGAAGTAGAAGAAGAAGGAGGAGACAAAAAAAAGAAGCAGCAATAAAAGAAGTCCCTCTGGATTTCAGCAACTTCAGCTGAAGTTCCCCCACTTGCAGCCCATTTGAGCCTCCCCAGGTAACTTCATTTGGTTTCCTTAATGAAGGCAGCTCAGCAGGGTTAATTCTGCTTTCTGTGTAAAAAGATTAAGTAGTAGTTGGGTGCAACACTTCATCACCAAAGTGATTTTGGGGATGTGCTCACTCCGAAGGCGCAGATGTAATACCTGCTTTTAAATTCAATTAGCTCTGACTCACTTCTGTTGCTGGAATGCATTACCCCAGCTTGAGACAGGGGCTTTGGAGGGGGTTGGAAGGTGGGGAGGGAAAATAAAGAGGGGGAGGGAAAAGAGGGGGGAAAATATAAGAGAGGATTAAAAGAGAGAGGGAGGGAGGAAAGAAGGGAGGGAAGCAAGAAGGGAAAGAGGTGCTGGAAGGTGTCCAGAGAAGGGCAGCAAGGCTGGGAAGGGGCCTGGAGCACAGCCTTGTGAGGAGAGGCTGAGGGAGCTGGGGGTGTGCAGCCTGCAGCAGAGGAGGCTGAGGGCAGAGCTCATTGCTGTCTGCAGCTGCCTGCAGGGAGGCTGTAGCCAGGTGGGGTTGGGCTCTGCTGCCAGGCAGCCAGGGACAGAATAAGGGGACACAGCCTCAAGCTGAGGCACAGGAAGTTTCATAGAATCAACCAGGTTGGAAGAGACCTCCAACAGGCTGTAGCCAGGTGGGGTTGGGCTCTGCTGCCAGGCAGCCAGGGACAGAATAAGGGGACACAGCCCCAAGCTGTGCCAGGGGAAGTTCAGGCTGGATGTTAGGAGGAAGTTCCTGGCACAGAGAGTGATTGGCATTTGAATGGGCTGCCCAGGGAGGTGGTGGAGTGGCTGTGCCTGGAGGTGTTGAAGCCAATCCTGGCTGGGGCACTTAGTGCCATGGTCTGGTTGATTGGGCAGGGCTGGGTGCTAGGTTGGGCTGGAGGAGCTTGGAGCTCTCTTCCAACCTGCTTGATTCTATGATTCTATGAATGCAATTTACTTGATCATTCTTGAGCCAACCCTGGCAGACAATGAGGCTCCTGTTGGTGTGGGATGCTTTAATTTAATTGAATCTGGGGACAGGGCTGTTTGGTTCCACCTGGGGAGGGGCAGGAACCACTTGGAGGTGAGGTCTGCACCAGTGTTGCACCAGAAGTTGGCAATGGGGCTCAGGGCTGCCAGACTGGGAGGCCTGGGCAGCAGCAGGTGTGTGTGTGGGGAAGAGGTTTTTGCTGTGGGTGGAAGATATGGGCTTGATCCCACTTGAAAGCAAGGAGGAGAGAGTGGAGGATCCAGCTCCTCCATTTGGGGTGGGAATAGGCAGAGCCATCACATCCCTCAGGAGTTCTAGAACTGGAAGGGAAAAAAAAAGCACAATTCACAGCAATTTATGAATTAAGACCAAAAAAAAGAAGTGTATTTTAAGGTTAGTGAAGCAGTCCTGAACATCTGGCTTGGGTTGGCTTTTTCCAGCACATCCATTCACTGTGTGCCTCTTTCTCTGGGCTATAAACCATCTGTTTCATTGCTGGAGTGAACACACTGCTGCTTGGGCTGCTGGGAGCTCCAACTCTCTGCTCCCAAATATTCCTCCTGGGATGTGAAGGGCTTTTGGGGTCCTCTCACCCTCCTCCTGGCCACGAAGATGCTCAGAGGGCTGCAGCAGCTCTGCTCCGAGGATAGGCTGAGAGAGGTGGGGAGGTGGTGGAGTTGCTGTTCCTGGAGGTGTTGAAGTCAAGCCTGGCTGGGGCACTGGCCAGGGTCTGGTGATTGGGCAGGGCTGGGGGATAGGGTGGACTGGGTTAGCAAGAGGGATTGGCATTGTGGTGGGCTGCTTGGAGAGGTGGTGGAGTCCCAGTCCCTGAAGGAACAGCAGAACAAGGCAGGTTATTAAAGACTGGATGGTCTTTAATAACCATAGTGCCATGGTCTGGTGGATTGGACTGGGCTGGGGGATAGGTTGGACTGGATGAACTTGGAGGTCTCTTCCAACCTGCTTGATTCTATGACTCTACGATTCTGCAGCCTGGAGAAGAGAAGCCTTTGGGAAGACCTTGGAGTGGCCTTGCAGGATCTGAAGGGGGCTCCAGGAGAGCTGGGGAGGGACTATTGACAAGGTCTGGTAATGAGAGGAGGAGGAGGAATGGGTTTGAAGTGGCAGAGGGGAGATTGAAAGGGGATGTTAGGAAGAAGTTGTTTGCACTGAGGGTGGCAAAACACTGGCAAAGATTGAGGGTGGTGAGACATTGACACAGGTTGCCCAGGGAGGTTGTGGAGCACAGATGGGGCACTTAGTGCCATGGTCTGGTGGTTGGCTAGGGCTGGGGGATAGGTTGGGCTGGATGACCTTGGAGGTCTCTTCCAACCTGGTTGATTCTATGATTCTATGATTAAGTGATCTCCCCATGGAGGAAACCTTTAGCAGGAGCAGGAACTGCTGCTGAGTTTTCATCTCTTAATCTTACAAGCCAGGCTGGGGTTCTCCTGGCTCCAAACCTCATGACAAGCTTTAGGTCCACCTTGATACCATCAGGCTTTTTGAAATCACTTCCTCCCTCCATCCCTTTAATTTCTCTCAGCACCTTTCTGCCACAGACAGCAGCAGGGTTCTGGCTGCTGTGCCTTGGCTGGAGGAGTCCTGATTAAAACTGTTTTAATAGCAAGTTCTCTTTTGAGAGCCTTGTGGGCTGCATAGCAGATCAGAGCAAGGGCAAGGGCTTCCTGCAGTGCAAAAGGGTGCAAGGAGGCTGGAGAGAGACTCTGGGTAGATTCTGTTCCTCCTAATGAGTCTCTCTGGGTTTTCTAGCTGGGAGAATCCTACAGGACTAGAGCTGGAGCGTGGGCCCCTGGTAGCTGTGCTGATCTGAGCAGCAGGCACAGCAGCTCATTGATTTAATGCAGCTTTGCTCCAGAGAGTCCTTTAGTTGTAGCTGGTGCAGGTCAATCAGGAGGAAACAGAGAAACCCAGATCTGGAGGAGGCTTCTGCAGATCACCCAATCCAGAGCAGATTGCACAGGATGGTGTCCAGGTGAGTTTTGAATGCCTCCAGAGATCATAGAATCACAGAATCAAGCAGGTTGGAAGAGAGCTCCAAGCTCAGCCAGCCCAACCTAGCACCCAGCCCTGCCCAGTCACCAGACCATGGCACTAAGTGCCCCAGCCAGGCTTGGCTTCAACACCTCCAGGCACAGCAACTCCACCGCCTCCCTGGGCAGCCCATTCCAATGCCAATCATTCTCTCTGCCAGGATCTTCCTCCTAACATCCAGCCTCAACCTGCCCTGGCACAGCTTGAGGCTGTTCTGTTGCTGTCTGCCTGGCAGCAGAGCCCAACCCCACCTGGCTACAACCTCCCTTCAGGTAGCTGTAGACAGTTCAGGTCGTTGTAGAGATGGAGACTCCTCCACCTCACAGGGCAGCCTGAGCACAAGGTGGTGAAGCCCTCCTGGCTGGAAAGGGTTGTTTGGAGATGTTGCTAAGCCTGAGGCCATGATGCAGAAGGTTGATGGTGCCCAGCAGAGGCCAGGAACCACAGGGGTGAGGGACAATGACACCTTCATCTGTAATGTGACAGCAAATCCCACCTGCAGGGACACCTCAGTGGGGCTCAGCTGCTGCCACATCTCTGCCCTCCACTCATCCAAGGAGTCACCTCTGCTGTGGGGACAGCTTCAGGCCCTGGCAGCTGCTGCTTGGAGCTGTGTGAAGGATTTAAAGACAAACATGGTCCCTTTCTGTGCCTGGCCCACAGCCATGGGGCTGCAGGGGACAGTTTCAACTCTGGGGGTCATTCTCCCTCATTTTCAATGACTTTCTTTCTCCTTGGGGAATCTCCTGAGGTTATCCTGAGGGTATTTTCCAGCCTGGATGTTTCTGTGGTTCTGTGATTCTGTGCCTGGCTTGATGCCCACAAACTGCTCCCATTGCAGCCCCCAGCTCTCCATCAGCCTGTGGAACTTGGCTGGGCTAAGCTTGCTGGGGACACAAGGATGTGCCCTAGGCTGTGGTCATGCAAGGAGAGCCTTGCCCACCCCCTTGCTCCCCAGCCCTGGTGGAACTGGGTGGGGGAGGGAGGATGAATTGACTCATCAGGTGCTGCCAGGGGCACTAGGGGCAATTGCTGGGAAGCTGCAGCTTTCTCTGCTCTGGAGAATCCAATTAAGCTCTTATTAAGTTCATTTCCAGGTTGGTTGTGGTTCCCCTCCCCCCATCCCCCTGTCCCTAACTTGCTTTTAGAGCCTTGGGTTGGAATTTTCCTAATGGAGCCTCTAATGTTGGTTGCTTTGGCCCTGGCAGAGGCACCCACTGGCTTCAGTGCTTCAGGAGGGGCTTGGTGTGCTCAGCTCTGCCTTCAGCAGGTGTGGGAGGAGAACCAAATGTCTGGAATCTGCTGCTGCAAGGATAGGTGATGGTGCTCCTGCAGACAGGGCTGCTCCTCCAAACAGAGCTGCTGGGGCTGGACAGTCCTCAGTCCCACTGTGGGGGCTGCTTCCTGCCTGGTGTCCAACTCATGCTGGAGTTTATCTTCCATGCTCTCCACTTTTGGTCATTCTGGGGCTTGGGGAATGAGCTGGAGGCAGTTAGCAAGGAGAATGAATTCATGTCCCCAAGAACACCTCCCCAGCAGCTGCAGGTTTAAGCCCAAGAGGCACAGGGAAATGAGTTGGGGACAGTTGTCCAGGGGGAATGAATTCATGCCCCCAAGAAGACCTCCCCAGCAGCTGCAGGTTTAAGTCCAAGAGGCACAGGGAAATGAGTTGGGGGCAGTTGTCCAGGGGGAATGAATTCATGCCCCCAAGAAGACCTCCCCAGCAGCTGCAGGCTTAAGCCCAAGAGGCGCAGCAGGACCTCCCAGGAGGAGGTGCAAAGGCTGGAGAAGGCTCCTGCTGAGTCAGGGTGATGGATGAGGGATGGTTACTGCTGCAGGCAGGGAGGTGAGGTGGGCTGAGAGGGGCTGGCTGGGGTTACAGAGCCCTCCTGGCCCCTCTCCTGCAGTGATTTCCTGCACTGGGCAGGGCTTTCACTTCTCTTCTTCCATCAGAGCACCTCAAAAGGCAATGATCAATACGAGCAGCAGGAGCAGAGGCGCTGCAGAAAGGAGCAAAAGGAGGCAGAGGGTGACAAAATGAGTGGGACAGAGCCCCCCCAGCAAGACCACAAGTCCCTGAGTGCCCATGCAGAAAGCTCTGGGTCTCCTACAGCTGCAGGCAGCCCCCATTGCACATTGCCAGCCCCCATTGCACATTGCCTGCTCCCAGCACCGCTGCAGCAGAGCCCTCTTGAACAAGGAAGGGGACAGTCCTGTCCCTAACTCACCCATCCTGAGGGCTGCAAAGGCAGCTGGGAGGGGAGGGATTGGGTCTGAGCCCAGCTGGCTGGGACTGGGTGTCCCCAAGCCCTAATGAAGGCATTTCAAAGCCTGGCTGGAGCTCCACGGGCAGGACTATTTGATTTCTGATATGAGTCAATGATGTTCTTCTGCCAAAGCGCATCAAAGGTACAGGCTGATGAGTCAAAGGCAGCTCCCTTCCCATAATGGATTTGTTGCCTGGAAGAGGGAAGCAAGGATGTCTCAGCCTCCCTGGAACGGGGGGAAGGCCTGGGAAAGAGGTTCTGTAGATAGAAGGACACCAAGCTGTGTGTCTAGGTAGGTGACCCAGCGCTGGAAATGGTGTCAAACCTCACAGCCCAAGCCTTGGGTGTCCACTTCTGGTGTCCCCAGCATCAGAAGGACACAGAGCAGCTGGAGGGAGGCCAGAGGAGGCCACAAAGATGAGCCAAGGGCTGGAGCAGCTCTGCTGTGAGGATAGGATGAGGGAGTTGAGGGTTTGCAGCCCGGACAGGAGAAGGCTCCAGGGAGACCTTAGAGCTGCCTGCCAGTGCCTGAAGGGAGCCTGCAGGAAGGCTGCAGAGACTTTTGCTGAGGGTGTCTGAGCCAGGCCAAGGGGGAATGGTTTGGAGCTGAGGCAGAGCAGGGTGAGGCTGGAGCTGAGAAAGAAGTTCTTCAGTAGAGAGTGCTGAGGCTCTGGCACAGGCCACCCCTTGAGTGCTGTGTCCAGTTGTGGGCTCCTGAATTGCAGAGAGATGTTGAGGTGCTGGAAGGTGTTGAGAGAAGGGCAGCAAGGCTGGGGAGGGGCCTGGAGCACAGCCCTGTGAGGAGAGGCTGAGGGAGCTGGGGGTGTGCAGCCTGCAGCAGAGGAGGCTCAGGGCAGAGCTCATTGCTGTCTGCAGCTGCCTGCAGGGAGGCTGTAGCCAGGTGGGGTTGGGCTCTGCTGCCAGGCAGCCAGGGACAGAATAAGGGGACACAGCCTGAAACTGTGCCAGGGCAGGTTGAGGCTGGATGTGAGGAGGAAGTTCCTGGCAGAGAGAGTGATTGGCACTGGAATGGGCTGCCCAGGGAGGTGGTGGAGTGGCCATGGCTGGAGGTGTTGAAGCCAATCCTGGCTGGGGCACTTAGTGCCATGGTCTGGTGATTGGGCAGGGTTGGGTGCTAGGTTGTGCTGGGTGAGCTTGGAGCTCTCTTCCAACCTGCCTGATTCTCTGATTCTCTGATTCTCTGATTCCTGAGTCCTGCCTTAATGATTGTTGTTCCCTTTCAGGCAGCAGTGCTGTGCTGGCCCCTGGCAGCTTCTCTGCTGTGTAAAGATTTCTTCTGGCAGTGACAGGAGCTGTGATTTCCCCCAATATTTATATTAATTCTATGCCATTATTTCTTTCTTTCTGGGCTCTGGAAGCATGAAGATTTGTGTTTCATAATGCGTGCAGGAAGGCTGAGTTGATATATTGGTTACAAATGAAGAGGAGCAGTGTGTGGCTCTTCCCCACTTGCTTTAATTTCCTCCATCTGGCTCAATCATGGCAGCAGATTAAGAGCAAAGCTTCAGAGGAGTTGCATTGGCATCACTTGGCTCTTTCACTCTTAAATATTGAGGTAGTTTCTGGGCTGGGGAAGGAGTCATCTCCTCCTTTCCTTCCTCTGTGCTGCCATCCAGCAGGACTTGGGCAGGGAGAATGAGGCAGAGGGAAGCTCCTGAGGGCAGGTCACACAAAATGACAGAAACATCCAAAGAGCCACAAAGGTGATGAAGGGAAGGGAATGGTTTTGGTCTCTTCTACCTAGTAACAAGTGCTAGAAAGAGAGGAAATGGCCTCAAGTTCCACCAGGGAAGGTTTAAACACAACAAGGGGAGTGGTGGAATAAGGAGAAAAGGGAAACACAACAAGAGGAACAGGGGAATGGTGATGAAGGGTATGGAACAGCTCTATCAGGAGGAGAGCCTGAGGGAGCTGGAGCTGTGCTGTTGGGAGCAGAGGTGCCTGAGAGGTGACCTCAGCGATGGTTCTAAAGATGTGCAGGTGAGTGCCAGGAGACTGGAGCCAGGCCCTGCTGGGTGATGCCCAGTGCCAGGCCAAGGGGCAATGGTGGATTCTGAGGCAGAGGAAGCTTCATTTAAACATGAGGAGGAATTTCTTCCCTGTGAGTGTGACAGATCCCTGGACCAGGCTGCCCAGGGGGGTTGTGGAGTCTCCCTCTCTGGAGATATTCAAGATCTGCCTGGATGTGTTCCTGTGTGATCTGGTCTGGGAGATCCTGCTCTGGCAGAGGGTTGGACTGGAGAAGCTTTGGAGGTCCCTTCCAGCCCCTGACATTCTGTGACTCTGTGATCCAGGCTGGCAAAGCCCCTCAGGATCACCAAGTCCAACCTAGAACCTTACTCTACAAGATTCACCTTAAGCCATATCCCTAAGCACCACATCCAAATGGCCTTTAAACACATCCAGGGTCTTGCACCTAGGGAGGGCTAAATCCCTGCACCAGCACAGCTGAGAGGGGACCTCTGTGGAAAAAGACTTGAGAGTCCTGGTGGACATCAGGGTGACCATGAGCCAGCAAAGTGCCAAGAAGGCCAATGGCATCCGAGGGTGCAGCAAGAAGAGTGTGGGCAGCAGGTCAAGGGAGGTTCTTCTCCCTCTCTGCTATGCCCTAATGAGGTCACATCTACAGTGCTGGGCCCAACTCTGGGCTCCTCAGTTCAAGAAGGGTAGGGAACTGCTGGAGAGAGTCCAGCAGAGGCTGCAAAGCTGCTGAGGGGCCTGGAGCAGCTCTGTGAGGAGCAAAGGCTGAGAGCCCTGAGGCTGAGAGCCTGCAGAAGAGCAGCCTCAGAGGGCATCTGAGCAATGCTCAGCAAGAGCTAAAGGGGCTGTGGGGAACAAGAGGATGAGCCCAGACTCTTCTCAGTGGTGCCCAGGGACAGGCCAAGGGGCAGTGGGCACAAACTGGAAGCCAGGAGGATTTTACTGCATTGCTGACCTTGTTTTGGTGCTCAGATGGAGGAGCAGGGTCCCACTCTGCTCCACATTACACCACTGCCATGCTGCTGCTGAAGAGGATGTGGTGAGGATGCCTCCAGCATGCCAGGCTGCAGTGTTAGGAAGCAGACAAAGCCTCCAAGCTTGAGATTCGATGTGCCTTGTGAAATGCTTGTTTTAATTAATGATGATAACTCTGAAACCCCCTCACAGAAGCAGGCAGGGCCCTTTGCTTCCTAATCCCATTCACTTCAGCTGTGGTTCCAGGAATTTCATAGCCGTTTCTGTGGCTCTGCTGCCAGGCAAGCAGCAACAGAACAAGAGGACACAGTCTCAAGCTGTGCCAGGGGAGGTTCAGGCTGGATGTTAGGAGGAAGTTCCTGGCAGAGAGAGTGATTGGCATTGGAATGGGCTGCCCAGGGAGGTGGTGGAGTGGCCGTGGCTGGAGGTGTTGAAGCCAAGCCTGGCTGGGGCACTTAGTGCCATGGTCTGGTGATTGGGCAGGGCTGGGTGCTAGGTTGGGCTGGAGGAGCTTGGAGCTCTCTTCCAACCTGGTTGGAAGCTGGTTCTGTGCTCCACAACCTCCCTGAGGGTGTTCAGGACCAGGTTGGATGAGGCCTTGAGCAGCCTGTTCTAGTGGGAGGTGTCCCTGCCTGTGGCAGGAGGTTGGAGCTGGCTGAGCTTTGAGCTCCCTTCCAACCTAAACCATTCTCTGATTCTCTGCTGGTGCCCTTCTTGGCCACCTGGGCACACTCTGGCTCATGTTCAGCTGCTGTCAAGTGACACTCTCAGGTCTTTCTCTGCCAGGCATCTTTCCAAACACCTTGCCCCAAGCCTGGAGCATTCTCTGTTGTGACCTCCTGTGTGTTGCAGGCTTTGTGCTTTCGAGCTGCACCATCTGAAATGGAGACATTTTTCCTCTTTAAGAAGCAAGTCATGAAATAAATGAATGTCCTCTTTTTTTTCACCCAGTAAATACTGTGTATGTCCCTTCCCCTCCTTTCCCCTTAAAAATGGGTGATTAACCAGCCCTGGGCTGGGCTGGAGTGGAGAAGCTGCCTGCTTCTTGCTGTCCTCATGCCTCGTTGCTTGCAATAAATCACCAGCAGGCAGAGGAAAGTGAGGGTTAACAATGCATGACTCCCTCCTTCATCTCCCTGTCCCAAGACCTGAAGAGTGAGGGATGGCCACTGGAATGAAAAGGGAAGTCAAGAATGAGGGTGGATGAGAGTGGGTGGCAGGGGTCCTGCCTTTGGGGTGCTCCAGCACTGTGGATTGTCTCATCGATACTCTTTGCTGGCTGCTTTGGCAAGATGAGGGTGGAAGAAGTAGGGAAAGAAGCAGAAAATGAGCAAATGCCTCAGAGTCACAGGTTGGAAAAGCCCCTCAGGATCACCAAGTCCAACCAATGTCCCTACTCTACAAAGTTCACCCTAAAACATGTCCTCAAGCATCACATCAGAGCAGGGCAGGAAGGCTGGGGAGAGGCCTGGAGCTCAGCCCTGGGAGGAGAGAGGCTGAGGGAGCTGGGTGTGTAGCCGGGAGAAGAGGAGGCTCAGGGCAAAGCTCATTGCTGTCTACAGCTACCTGAAGGGAGGCTGTAGCCAGGTGGGGTTGGGCCAAGTCCAACCACTCTAACTCGACCAAGGCTGGTCCTGAGCCGCATCCCTCACCCCCACACCTCTGCCTCTTTTCCTTCTGTTCCAAGTCAGGTCCAGCCACTCTGTAACTCTACCAAGGCTGGTCCTGAGCCGCATCCCTCACCACCACATCTCTGCCTCTTTTCCTTCTGTTCCAAGTCAGGTCCAGCCACTCTGTAACTCTACCAAGGCTGATCCTGAGCCACATCCCTCACCGCCACATCTCTGCCTCTCTTCCTTCTGTTCCAAGTCAGGTCCAGCCACTCTGTAACTCTACCAAGGCTGATCCTGAGCCACATCCCTCACCGCCACATCTCTGCCTCTCCTCCTTCTGTTCCAAGTTGCCTTTAGCCACAGAGATCTGCTCCTGCCGCTTGGATTACCGAAAGGATTCTGCATTAGTTCAGTCTTCACTTGGAATTCAAGAAGAAAATGCTTCCTTCCTGTCAATTTTATGTATTTATCCCTTTGGCTAAAGCCTTTGATTCTGAAAAGCTCAATTAGCAGGCTGTGGGTGTGCAGCTTGACTTCTACCCAGAGCAGCTCCCAGCTCAAGCGGCGAGCTGGGCTCTGAGACACAGCTCTGCCCTCACCCTCCCTCCTTCCCTCCCTGCCTGATTTATCCCCACCAACAGCCACCTGAGCCAGCCTGCAGGAGGGGGCTGTAACAGCAGTGGTGTCCTTGTCAGCCCTCTCAGCACAAGCCAGAGCAAAACGTGCAGGGCAGAGACTCATGCAACCAGAGCCTGCTTTCAGAAGGCATTTCATGAAGCCCAGAGCTACAGGTGGGCAGGTTTCTGCTTGCCTTCAGCTCCAGTCCTGTGTACCGAGGTGCTTGCAGGATCCCAGCATGCTGGAGTTGGAAAGGACCTCTGGGGATCATCCAGTCCAACCCACCCTGCTCCAGCAGGGTACCCACAACAGCTTACCCAGGAGCACAATGCCCAGGGTAGGGTTAGAAAGGACCTCTGGAGAGTATCCAGTTCAACCTCCCCTCCTCCAGCAGGGCACCCACAGCAGCTTGCCCAGCAGCACAATGGCCAGGGAGGGTTGGAAGCTCTGCAGAGAAGGAGACTCCACAACCTGTCTGGGCAGCCTGCTGCAGGCCTCCAGCACCCTCACACCAAAGAAGTTTCTCCTCCTGTTCAGGTGTAACTTTCTGGATTGCAGTTTGTGCTCCTTGCCCCTTGTGCTGTCTCTGGGCACCACTGGCAAGAGTCTGGACTCATCCTCTTGCCCCCCACAGCCCTTTTAGCTCTTCTTGAGCACTGCTCAGCTGCCCTCTGGGGCTGCTCTTCTGCAGGCTCTCAGCCCCAGGGCTCTCAGCCTTTGCTCCTCACAGAGCTGCTCCAGGCTCCTCAGCAGCTTTGTAGCCTCCACCGTCCCAAGGAAGTTTCTCCTCCCGTTCAGATGGGACCTCCTGGCTTGCACTTTGTGCCCATTGCCCCTTGTCCTGTCCCTGGGTACCACTGAGGAGAGTCTGACCCCATCCTCTTGCCCCTCACTCAGAGTCTCCATGTGATGGAGAGTGGGAGGTGTGGGCACAGTGGCTGTTACCATAGAATAGAGCTCTTAGGGCTGGAAAAGACCTCACTGAGTCCCACCATCAACTTAAGACCACCAAAGCCATTAAAACATGTCCCCAAGTGGCATGTTGGGAAGGGGCTGCTGTGCACTTGCTCCTCCTGCTGTGCTGAGTCTCCGTTTGCATCTCCCTTGCTCCGCTCCGCGGCTGCGGCAGGCACCCACCTGCGGGTGGCAAACGGAGCCCTCCTGGAGGGAAGCCTAAACAAAGCCCACGCACAGATCCTCTGCACTCAGGTGCAATGTGTCTGCTGTCACCACGCAGCACGGGGAGATGCAGTCCTACAACCAGTCAGGGTTGGAAGGGACCACAAGGAGCAGCCAGTGCCAACCCCCCTGCCATGCCCAGGGACACCCTACCCTAGAGCAGGCTGCACACAGCCTCAGCCAGCCTGGCCCTGAACACCTCCAGGGATGAGGCTTCTACCACCTCCCTGGGCAACCCTTGCCAGGCTCTCACCACCCTCATGCTGAACAACTTCTCCTTAACATCCAGGCTGACTTTCCCCACCTCCAGCTTTGCTCCATTCCCCCCAGTCCCCTGACAGCCTCAAAAATCCCTCCCCAGCTTTCTTGTAGCTCCCTTCAGATACTGCAAGGCCACAAGAAGGTCACCTGGGAGCCTTATCCTCTCCAGACTGCACAGCCCCAGCTCCCTCAGTCTCTCCCCATAGCAGAGGTGCTCCAGCCCTCTGCTCATCCTCGGGATGCAGGGAAGCAGCCCCAGATGATTTGTAGGTGGCACAGCAGTAACAGGGAATGACTCGAGGGCATCACCTGCAGGGAGACCCCACCAGAGCTACAGGCATTGGGTGCTCAGAAGTTGCTGAGAGATTTAAGACCAGGAGAGGTTCAATCAGCCTGGCTGACCTTGTCCATCATATTTGCCCCTTGGGCTGGGAATTGTGTTCACTAAACCCATTTTGGAGTGGTACCTGGCAGAGCTGCCTATGGGAACCTACCACTGCATCGTCTGCCCACTCACAACCTATCTCCCTGCCTGACTCAGCTGCTGGCTGGAAGGTCTCTCACTGAATCAAAGGCCTCTCCTCTCCCTGCAGGCAGTGCTGTGCTGTCATCTCAGCAGGGAGCTCTCCACATCCCTCTCTGCCAGGGTTTTTATCCTCCTGGTTCCCCTTCTTTGGTGTGAGGGTCCTGGAGGCCTGCAGCAGGCTGCCCAAAGAGGTTGTGGAGTCTCCTTCTCTGCAGAGCTTCCAACCCCCCCTGGCCATTGTGCTGCTGGGCAAGCTGCTGTGGGTGCCCTGCTTGAGCAGTGAGGGTTGAACTGGATGAGCTCCAGAGGTCCCTTCCGACCCCACCATGCTGAGATGGGCAGTGCACCATGCCTGATGAGGAGAGGCTGAGGGCCCTGGGGCTGCTTAGGCTGGAGAAGAGAAGACTGAGAGGGGATTTAATCAATGTTTGTCAATGTCTGAGGGCTGGGGGTCAGGAGGGGGGACAGGCTCTGCTCACTGCTCCCTGGGCTAGGACAAGCAGCAATGGGTGGAAGCTGCAGCACAGGAGGTTCCAGCTCAACACAAGAGGCAACTTCTTGCCTGGAAGGGTCCCAGAGCCCTGGCACAGGCTGCCCAGAGAGGCTGTGGAGTCTCCTTCTGTGGAGCCTTTCCAGGCCTGTCTGGATGTGTTTCTGTGTGCCCTGAGCTAGCTTGGATGGTCCTGCTCTGGCAGGGGGATTGGTCTGGATGAGCTCTTTGGGTCCCTTCGAACCCCTGACATCTGTGATCTGTGATCCTGTGATCCACAGCACCTGAGCAGGGTTGCAGGTGGCTCAGAGGACCAGAAAGTGAGGCTATAACCCTGAGAACTGGAGCCATGAAGTCTAACTGGAGTTATGGGCTCTAACTTAAGGCTGTGGTTGGACCTCATGGATCCTAAGTTCACTCATTGCCTTTTCATTGCCTTTAACTGCCCTGAGCAGCCTCACCTTGGGCCCCCCACCCACTCACCCAGGAATTCTATTTCAGCTCAAGCTGGACTGTGGTGGCAATGAATTGTCCTCCAGCTCTGCTTTTCTTGAGGCCTGGTTGTTGCTTTGGGCTTTTTTATCCTCATCTCCTGCTTGTCCAGACCTTGGAGCTGCTTCTAGAGGTAGCTCTCACCACCTTCAGGTACTCCATGATGTGGCCTCCATGGTTATGTGCAAAACAGGGGTGTGTTTGAACACCTCCACCAGTCACCATCAGTCTGATGCCAACCTATTTGTTGTCTGTCTCCCTGGTTTGATTCCCAGCCAGAATCTTTGCTACCTGGGGATAAATTACCCTTAATATTCCCACTTTCCCCCTCCAAAGCCCTCCCCAGCCCAAGTGAGTGCTTTGCCTGCTTGCTCATGGTGCTCTGGTGTTAGTCATCCACTAGCTGAGTGAGCTCTGGCAAGGGATCAGCTAAAATTTCCAAAGCAGCACTTGGAATAAAATGCAACTTGGTGGAAAATGTCAGCATGGCTGTTTTGACAGGCAGACCTCTTCCCTCTGAGCAGAAGGTTTGTCAGAAGCAGCTCTCCCCCTGCAAATCCATCTTCTCCTCTGCTTTTCCCAGGAGAAAGGCTTCACTGCAGCAACTCCTGAGCCAGCTTCTTGGGAGATAGGCAGAGAGAGCTGGGGGTGTGCAGCCTGCAGAAGAGGAGGCTCAGGGCAGAGCTCATTGCTGTTTACAAGTACCTGCAGGGAGGCTGTAGCCAGGTGGGGTTGGGCTCTGCTGCCAGGCAGACAGCAACAGAATAAGGGGACACAGCCTGAAGCTGTGGCAGGGCAGGTTGAGGCTGGATGTTAGGAGGAAGTTGTTGGCAGAGAGAGTGATTGGCATTGGAATGGGCTGCCCAGGGAAGTGGTGGAGTGGCCGTGCCTGGAGGTGTTGAAGCCAAGCCTGGCTGGGGCACTGTGTGCCATGGTCTGGTTGATTGGGCAGGGCTGGGTGCTAGGTTGTGCTAGCTGAGCTTGGAGCTCTCTTCCAACCTGCTTGATTCTGTGATTCTATGATGTGATCCTGCTGCACCCACTGCCCTGAGGGGACCCCTCCATGGCTGTGCCCTGGTGCCAGGAGTGGCTGATTTTATGATGTGATCCTTCTGGATCCACTGCCCTGTTTGGACCCCTCTGTGGCTGTGTCCTGGTGCCAGCAGTGGCTGATTCTATGACTCTGTGAACCTCCCAGAGTGATGCTAAAAGCCAAGCAGAGTCCCTGCGGGTCTCCTCAGCCTGACAGAGAGCAGCTTCTCACTCAAGGGGGGGAACCTGCTGCTTCCCAACCCCCCCCACCTAGCTTTGGCTATTGCCACCTCTGCCACCCACCCTCCTTCCATGGCAGCCCTCCTGCTCTTAATTACCTTGTAGGGAAGTCTCACAACTCAGCCATTGGAGGTGGCATTTGAGAGAAATGATTCCCTTTAGCATAGCTGACAGCTAATTTGTGTAAAGTTTAATTACAGCTAGCATTAATTAACTGGCAGTGTGTTGCCATACTAAAGCACAACCATCTGTTCCTTAAAACTGCCTCCCCCAAATTTCAGCCCTAATAATTTTGCTGCCCAGGAAGGTTTGCTCCGGTGGACCTGGCGCGACCGCGGCCGCGGTGGGAGGTTGTCACCCACCCCTGGTGACAGAGCAGCAGGCACTGAGGAGTGGCTGCCAGGGCTGCTGCCACGTGGGGGTTGGCTTTGGAGAACGTGGCTGTGGGACACATGTGCCTCCCTGTGCTGTAGCCCCCCCACTGCCAACCCACCTTGTGGGACACAACCTGGGCACTTGGAAGCCTTTTGGTTGGCAAAGCTCTTCAAGCTCATTCAGTCCAACCATTCCTTGACTTGACCAAGACTGGGGCTAAACCCTGGCCCTCAGCACCACATCTCTGCAGCTTTGAAACCCCTCCAGGGATGGGGATTCAGCCACCTCCCTGGGCAGCCTGTGCCAGGCTTTGAGAACCTTTGCAGTGAAGAAGTTTCTTCTGATGTCCAACCTAGACCTGCCCTGGTGCAACCTAAGGCCATTTCCTCTGGTCCTGTCACCTGCTACTAGAGAGAAGAGACCAACCCCAGCTGTCTTCAGCCTCCTTTCAGGGAGCTGTAGACCTGTACCATGACCTCCTGGGTTAGGTACTGAAGTGGAAGGTCAGCTCCTGCCCTCCTGCAGTGTCACTGCAGAGGGGAATCAGTCATGGGGGCTGCTCCAGGTGCCCAGGTTGTGTCGCAGGATGTCACACAGGAACACATCCAGACAGGCCTGGAAAGGCTCCAGAGAAGGAGACTCCACAACCTTTCTGGGCAGCCTGTGCCAGGGCTCTGGGACCCTTCCAGGCAAGAAGTTGCCCCTTGTGCTGANGGAGCCCCCTTCTTCAGGGGGGAGCTCCCCTCCTCTTTGGGGGAGCCCAAAACTGAAGGCAGTACTCAAGATGAGATCTCACCAGGGCAGATTAGAGGGGGAGGAGAACTTCCCTGGATCTTCTGGACACACTCTGCTTAATGCCCCCCAGGTCCCCATTGGCCTCTTGGCCCCCAGGGCATTGCTGTGCCTTGGATGTCCTCCCCCAGCACTCCCAAGTCCCTCTCCACAGGGCTGCTCTCCAGCAGTCACCTCCCAGCCTGGTCTGCTGCAGTTTCTTCTTCCTCCCCAGGTGCAGGACTCTGCACTTGTCCTTGTTGAACCTCATTTGGTTCCTCTGTGCCCAGCTCTGTCTGTCCAAGTCTCTCTGGATGACCTCACAGCCTTCAGCTGTCTCAGCCAAGCCTCCCAGTTTGGTGTCAGCAGCAAACCTGCTGAGCAGACTCTCTCTGTCTGTCTGTCTGTGCCCTCATCAATGGCATTGATGAAGATGTTGAACAGCACCAGACCCAGCACTGATCCTTGGGGGACTCCACTGGTTACAGCTCTCCATTGGCACCACTGATCCCCACTCTTTGAACTCTTTGTCCCACAAGGTGGCTTTGCAGGAGAGGCAACATCACAGGGAATCACCACATGCTCCAAACCTGCCTTCTCCAGAGCCTCTCCCTACACAGCAGCAGCTCTGCAGGCTGTGACTCACTCTGCAGCCCTTGGTGTTCCATCACCAAGGGTGTGTGACACCCTGCCCTGGCACCCTGCCACACCAAGTCCCCCAGAGCAACCTCCTCAGCACTGAAATTAGGGACAGGCACAGCTTAGCATGCAGCCAGCAAAAATCCCCAAGCCCTGGCAGATCATTTTGGCATCTTCTTCCATGTGCTGCTGTCTGGAGCCATATCTGGTGCCAGGGGACAAGTGGCACTTGGATGCACACACAGGTTGCAGCAGGCTACAGCAAACCAGCCCAGCTCACCCTTCCAGCAGCTTGGAAACCTCCTGGGAGGAGGAAAGGGAGATGGAGCAAAATTCCACAACCAAATGGCCCAGAGAATCTCATCTCACAGCAGGGCAGCTTTGATCTCCCCACGTAAAGCTCAGTGGAAACAAAGGCATCTCCAGCGAGGGAAGAGCTCTTCCTCCAGGCTCTTGGCCAAGCCTTCAGCTCAAAGGCTTTGAACAGGGCTTGGCAGCTGCTGGTTGGAGAAATTTCTTTGGTCAAAGTGCAGCTCTCAGCTTGCCTCAGCTGCTGGTGTCAGGGTCTAGAGGAACCTTTCCTCCCAGCCCCCCCAAATTTGGCGTTAACTTAGCCCCTGGAGCTCAACCCTGTGGCTTGGGTGCAGCCTTTGCATAGAAACAGAGAACCAGGCAGGTGGGAAGAGAGCTCCAAGCTCAGCCAGCCCAACCTAGCANGCTCCCTCAGCCTCTCCTCACAGGGCTGTGCTCCAGGCCCCTCCCCAGCCTTGCTGCCCTTCTCTCAACACCTTCCAGCACCTCAACATCTCTCTTGAATTGAGTAGCTCAGAACTGGACATTTCTATTACAGGCTGTTGAGTTCTGCCTTTGTGCTGCCCAAAGATTGAATGGGGCTTGCTTGGTGCTGGGATGGAGCCTCTTTGGTGGCCTCAAGATAGGATCATAGGATGGGCTGGGCTGGAAGGGACCTCCAAAGGTCATCCAGTCCAACCTGCCCTGCAGTCAGTAGGGACATCCTCAACTAGACCAGGTTTGCCCAGAGCCCCATCGAGCCTCACCTTGGATATGTCCAGGGTGCCCAAAGCTGGTCAGCAGGGTTTGGTGGGGAGCTGGTATGCAGGAGCAGGCTGTGTGCTGTGGCCTGGGATACAGCAGGACCCTGGGATCCAGGCGGGTCAGGCTTTCATCCCTGCTCTGACACAAGCTGCCTGCCTGAGCCTGCTCTAGTGGGAGCTCAGAGGAGATGCTAGACCCTGCTGCCAGCCCAAGTGAAATCCCAGCTTCTCCATCTCCACTGCTTCCACCAGATTCCTCGGGCACAGTCTGTTTCTGATGACAGGAGCCATGCGGTGTGCCAGGCGCTGCCAGCCGTGGCTGCCACCCACGCCGGCACCTAAGGCAAGGAGGGATGAGGCAGCCCTGGGGAAGGGACAGGGTAGAGCCATGACTTTGCTGATGTTGGGGAAAGTCCTCCATGGACTCCAGGTGAAATCTCACCTCCTAGAAGCTGTCTGCAGCTCTGCTTCCCCCCTCTTGTCACAAGAGCCTCAGTGATGGTTGCATGCAGCCAGCATAGCCCAGGAGGGGCAGGTGGGTGCAGTGCCTGGCTGCAAGCTCCTTGCTGCTGTGGATCCATAGGGAAATCTCAACTGAGCTCTCCCACAACCACCACTGCACTGATTCCTTTCACCAGCAAGGGCATTGGTGATTCCTGCAGCTCAGCTGATGAGAGACAACTCAAACCTCTGCTTTTTGTACTGCTTCCCCCTGCAAAATTCCCTTCTCCCAGGCCAGCTGCAACCCAGATCTCGAGCAAGTGCTCTGAGACAGGCCTGAGGTCGTTCAGCCTGGAGAAAAGGAGACTGAAGGGAGACCTTCTGGCTCTCTATAGCTCCCTGAAAGGAGGCTGGAGGCAGATGGGGCTTGGTCTGTTTCCTTAAGTAACAAGTGGACAAGGCCTTGAGCTGCCTGTTCTGGTGGGAGGTGTCCCTGCCTATGGTGGGAGGATGGAACTGGATGAGCCTTGAGGTCTCTTCCAACCTAAACCATTCTATGAGTCTAATTGATAGGACAAGAGGAAATGGCCCCAAGTTGTCCCAGGGGAGGTTTAAATTGGACACGAGGAACAGTTTCTTCCCTAGAAAGGTTGTCAGGGCCTGGAACAGGCTGCCCAGGGCAGTGGTGGAGTCCTCATCCCTCGAGGGGTTTCAGAGCCCTGTAGATGTGGTGCTGAGGGCCATGGGTCAGTGGTGACCTGGCAGTGCTGGGTTTCTGGCTGGGCTTGATGACATTCAAGTTCTCCTCCAGCCAAAACGATTCTGTGATTCTATGACTTAGGAGGGGGTCAGAGCTGGATTGCAGTAGGGAAAGTCTCCCTCCCTGTACAGCAATGAGGGTTGTGGGCAGGGCTCTGGCAAGCAGAAGTGTTAATTAAACAAATGTTCACTGCTGTAGAAGGTGTCTGTATGCAAAAGAGCCTTGCAGAAGGTTGTGGTTCTACATGGAGTAGATCTTGTTGCTGCTGGAAGAAGCTGTGGATGGGCAGGGGAGGCAGAGGCTGGCAGTGGGTAGGCAGAGTGAGGACTGTAGCCTGCTGGGTCCCAGGATAGGGTGAGTGGATCAGTGGCTTTGAAGGGTCCACATCAAGAGGGAAATCACAGAGTTCTAAGGGCTGGAAAGGATCTTGTTGGAGGGTAGGAGATCCCTGCACAGGGACCTGGCCAGGCTGGATGGGTGGACAGAGGCCAAGGGGATGAGATTGAACAAGGCCAAGTGCAGGGTTCTGCACTTCGGCCACAACAACCCCAAGCAGCACTACAGGCTGGGGCCAGAGTGGCTGAGAGCAGGCAGGCAGAGAGGGAGCTGGGGGTGTTGGGAGAGAGGAGCTGAAGAGGAGGCAGCAGAGTGCCCAGGTGGGCAGCAGAGCCAATGGCATCCTGGGCTGGCTCAGGAGCAGTGTGGGCAGCAGGACAAGGGAGGTTCTTCTGCCCCTGTGCTCAGCACTGCTCAGGCCAGCCCTGGAGTGCTGTGTCCAGTTGTGGGCTCCTGAATTGCAGAGAGATGTTGAGGTGCTGGAAGGTGTTGAGAGAAGGGCAGCAAGGCTGGGGAGGGGCCTGGAGCACAGCCCTGTGAGGAGAGGCTGAGGGAGCTGGGGGTGTGCAGCCTGCAGCAGAGGAGGCTCAGGGCAGAGCTCATTGCTGTCTGCAGCTCCCTGCAGGGAGGCTGTAGCCAGGTGGGGTTGGGCTCTGCTGCCAGGCAGCCAGGGACAGAAGAAGGGGACACAGCCTTGAGCTGTGCCAGGGGAGGTTGAGGCTGGATGTTAGGAGGAAGTTGTTGGCAGAGAGTGATTGGCATTGGAATGGGCTGCCCAGGGAGGTGGTGGAGTGACCGCGGCTGGAGGTGTTGAAGCCAATCCTGGCTGGGGCACTTATTGCCATGGTCTGGTGATTGGGCAGGGCTGGGTGCTAGGTTGGGCTGGATGAGCCTGGAGCTCTCTTCCAACCTGCTTGATTCTCTGATTCCATGATTCCATGTTTCTTTGATTCCATGATTCCATGATCTCCCACTGAAAGAGGGAGGGAAGGGGTAAAAGCAGCCCCGGAGGAGTGTGGGCAGTGATGCTCACCTCGGCTGCTCACAATTAGTTTAATGAAGCCGTTCGTGTGATATTGTTGCCCTCTATTGGACCCAGTCTGAACGGCTGGGTCGGTGCCGAGGGTGGGGAAGGGTCTGGGGCTTCTCCCCATGGCTGGAGAGCAGAGCACTGCATCCCCAGCTAACCGCATGGGGCTCCTCGGAGAGGGAGTTGTTGCCCAGAGCTATCGTGAGCAAAGAGCCAGAGCTAATGCCAGGCAGAGGTAATGAGCCTTGCCGTGGACTTCAGTGGAATTTGGATCAGACCATTTGCAGTCTCTGGGGACAAGTCAGCTCCGTGGCGTCTCGGCGATGGGCTGGAAACGAGCCCGAGCTGCTCGCACAGAGCCTGCGAGCTCGGAGGGACTCGGCTCAGCGTCCTCCCTCCTGCCCAGCAGGAGAACCTTCAGGTGCCAGTACCTGACCTGAGCCACAGCAACCCCAAGCAGCACTACAGGCTGGGGACAGAGTGGCTGAGAGTAGCCAGGCAGAGAGGGCCCTGGGGGTGCTGGGAGAGAGGAGCTGAAGAGGAGGCAGCAGTGCCCAGGTGGGCAGCAGAGCCAATGGCATCCTGGGCTGGCTCAGGAGCAGTGTGGGCAGCAGGACAAGGGAGGTTCTTCTGTCCCTGTGCTCAGCGCTGCTCAGAACACCCCTGGAGTTCTGTGTCCAGTTTTCCTCTGCAGGCTGCACAGCCCCAACTGCCTCAGTCTATGCTCACAGCAGAGCAGCTCCAGCCCTCTGCTCATCCTCGTGGCCCTTCTCTGGACACCTTCCAGCACCTCCAGATCCCTCTTGTCCCAGGGGCTCCAGAACTGGATGCAGTACTCTAGGTGGGGTCTCAGCAGTGGGGAGCAGAGAGGCTTTCCCTGCTGCCCACACTGCTCTTGCTGCTTCCCAGGCTCTGGTTGGCTTTCTGGGCTGCAAGCCTACACTGACCTAAAGAGTTTCTCTTCTCTCCACCTCTCCCTTTGCTGTTTGCACACTGCTGGGACGCTGAGGAGTTAACAGCACAACTTGGCAGTGCTGCTCTGGAAGAGAAATGCCTCCACGGAGCCGGGGGAAGCTGAGCTACCCCGAGAGCAAAGGCACCAAAACAAACAACCTCTCCTTGAACGCTGAATCTACAGAGCTAGGAAGGGCTTTTCTTTCCTGCCTTTTTAAACTGAGAACAAGCAAGGGAGAGTTGGAATAGCTGGGAGTGTTATAAATGATGACATGCCTTTGAACTAGCAGCTGGGTGAATGTCTCATCCCACGCTGTCTGTGCTCACGCTCCCCTGTCATCTGCTCGCCAGGGCTAATAGAGATAAAACAATCCAAGGATGGATTTCCAGGCAGAACAGTTCTGCCAGGTGTCTCCTCACCCTCTAGCAAGGGACCTAAAAAAGAAAAAGGAAGAGAGAGAGGCCACTGTGCCAAAATCTGTCTGCTGAAGGGGAGGGAGTTATGCCCGGGGATAAAGCTGAGGCTTTGGGAAGGAGGAAAGGGTTGGTTGGACCTCGCGCAGCAGAGGACCCCGAGCTGTGATCAAAGCCTCCCAAATCCTGTCCCAAAGAGGCATGGATAATGTGTGGCCTGTGTCAGAGGGCAGCTTGGGCACTGCCAGATGGCTTCACAGCGCTGTGGTCCTGCCTGGTTGCTAGGACCATCTGTGGCTACAGCCTTTGCTTTGCATCTTTAAAGGCCATGCTGGGGTTGGGTTGATGGTTGGGACTTGATTTTAGAGGTCTTCTCCAACCAAAGTGATTCCAGGGTTTCCCACAGCCCCAAACTTGAAGTTTGCCAAGGTTGAACCCTTGGGGAGAATCTCTGCTGGCCATCTGAAGAGGGTGGATGATCTTCCTTGGAAGGTCTTAAAGTGTCTGGGGGGAGTATTGGAAAGAGGATGAGGTTTCATCATATAGAGAGGTGCATAAGAGATGCTGTCCCTGCTAGGGCAGTACTGTTTGAGCAGCTCTGTGGTGCTTGGGGTGGTCTGGATTGATGCACTGACTGCTCCCCTGCTTAGCTGGGTAAGTGCTGTGCTGATGAATGAGGCCAGAGCTACTTATCAAAATCAATCAGGACTCCAGTTAATTAGGGCAGTCAGGGCCAGGTCAGCATTTTCCCCTCTTTCCCCCAGCCTTGTGGCACAGGGTTACAAGGGTCAGAAGTAAAAAGCAAATGGCTCATATCTCCATCCTCAGACTGCTGCAGGAGTGTACACTTAGTCAATAACAGGAGGGGGAAGGAGATGCTCTGTGGAATGGGTAAATAAGGAGCCGTGGCTGTGCCCTCATTCCGCAAGCATCTCTGTTACCGACCCACGAAGTGCTGATTTCTCTCCCTGCCTCCTTTCCCAGGGGACTTCTGCCTTTCATTCACAGCAATTAGTTGCATCAGAGTCACTTTTCCAAGTTCCTGATGATCTGGAGCAGGGGATGGAGTCCAGAAACTTTGCAGATGACGTCAAGCTAGGAGCAGCTGTGGAGCGGTTGGAGGGTAGCAGCGCCCTGCAGAGGGACCTGGCCAGGCTGGATGGGTAGCCAGAGGCCAATGGGGATGAGACTGAACAAGGCCAAGTGCAGGGTTCTGCACTTTGGCCACAACAACCCCAAGCAGCACTACAGGCTGGGGCCAGAGTGGCTGAGAGCAGGCAGGCAGAGAGGGAGCTGGGGGTGTGCAGCCTGCAGAAGAGGAGGCTGAGGGCAGAGCTCATTGCTGTCTGCAGCTGCCTGCAGGGAGGCTGTAGCCAGGTGGGGTTGGGCTCTGCTGCCAGGCAACAGGAACAAGAGGACAGGCTGAGAGAGTTGAGGCTCTGCAGCCTAGAGAAGAGGAGACCTTGGAGTGGCCTTCCAGGATCTGAAGGGGGCTCCAGGAGGGCTGGGGAGGGACTATTGACAAGGTCTTGGAATGAGAGGAGGAGGAGGAATGGGTTTGAAGTGGCAGAGGGGAGATTGAAGGTGGATGCTAGGAAGAAGTTGTTTGCGATGAGGGTGGTGAGAGACTGGCACAGGTTGAGGGTGGTGAGACATTGGCACAGGTTGCCCAGGGAGGTTGTGGAGCACAGAAGCCCCAAATGACAGCCACTTTCTGTCCTTCATCTCCATCCCAGATGGATTTGGGAGATCAAAGTAAGGCTCTCTGCTGCTGCCATGCTCCTGATGCCAGTCGGGAACTCAGCTCCGCTTTTAATTACAGCAGGTATTAAACTGCAGTCTTCCAGGCTGAAACTCCTACCTTCAGTCTGCACAGGATCTACAGATCACTCAAATCTCACTCAAACCCTCAAAGCAGTTCCTTAAATTGTTGTTGTCAAGGCTTAGTGCTGGTTCCCTGCACGGGCAAAACATCTACACTGGCTGATTGCCCACAGGCTGCACATGGGGCAATCAGCCACCCTAATTGCTCCCAGTGATCTATAGCATTGACATTCTGGTGCTGAAGTCAATAGTTCCCAGTGCTGGATCATCAGCTGGGTCACAGTCTGGTGACTCTCCCAGCAATATTCTGAACTGTGTTTGTGCAGAGGTGGAGTGGGGAGGAATAGACAAACCAACCCTGCAATAAAATGTGCAGGGAACTGAGAGAACCTCCTGATAAATGAGAGCTGTAAGTCAGCCTCTGAGGTCAGGCCGGAACCTGCTTATTGCTTAATAGAGTATGTGCAGTGGAGCTTGGATTATGGGACAGGGGCTGGCTGGGAGGAGGAGGAGAGCTCCCTGGCAGCTCAGTTAAGCACAGTTTGGGTGTTCCCTGGAGGCAATCAGTGGAGGTTCCACTTGGGTTGTACTGCTGCTTCCAGCCAGCACTGGTGCTATGATCAAAAATGCCCAGAGGTTTGTAGGATTGGTTGAGTTGGAAAAGACCTCCAAGATCATCGAGTCCAAGCACCAACCTAAGAGCTCCACAGCCATTAAACCATGTCACAGAAACACTCCAGTTGGAAAAGACCCCCAGGAGCACCAACCAATATCCCTACTCTACTGAGTTTACCCTTAAACCATATCCCCAGGGAGCACATCCAAATGACTTTTAAACACATAGAATCACAGAATGGGTTAGGCTGGAAGGGAGCTCAAAGCTCAGCCAGCTCCAACCTCCTGCCATAGGCAGGGACACCTCCTACTAGAACAGGTTGCTCAAGGCCTCATCCAGCCTGATTCTGAACACCTCCAGGGAGGTTGTGGAGCACAGAAGCACCCAATGTGTTCTGAGGCTGCCCAGATCTTTGATCACATTGGGTGCTTCTGTGCTCCACAACCTCCCTGGGCAACCTGTGCCAGTGTCTCAGCACCCTCAACCTCTGCCAGTCTCTCACCACCCTCACTGCAAACAACTTGTAACATCCACTTTCAATCTCCCCTCTGCCACTTCAAACCCATTCCTCCTCCTCTTCTCATCGCCAGACCTTGTCAATAGTCCCTCCCCAGCCCTCCTGGAGCCCCCTTCAGATCCTGCAAGGCCACTCCAAGGTCTCCTCAAAGCTTTCTCCAAGCTGCACAGCCCCAACTCTCTCAGCCTGTCCTCATGGCAGAGCTGCTGCAGCCCTCTCAGCATCTTGATGGCCTCCTCTGGACTGGCTCCAACACTTCCATGTCCTGCTTGTGCTGGGGGCTCCAGAATTGCACCCAGGACTGCAGGTGGGGTCTGATGAGAGCAGAGCCAAGAGGCAGAATCCCCTCCCTTGCCCTGCTGCCCACTCTGCTCTTGCTGCAGCCCAGCACAGGGTTGCTGTCTGGGCTGCACTCACACTGCAGGCTCCTGTTGAGCTTTTCCTCACCCCACACCCCCAGGTCCTTCTCCTCAGGGCTTCTCTCAGCCATTCCCCACCCAGCCTCATCTACCAGTGCTTCCTGGAACTTCTCTCCTGATTCACCACCAAGCTGCAGCAGAGCTGAGCTGGCACAGCCACATCCCTGTGCGGCTTTAGGCGATGAAACTTCATCACGGCCTCATAGTCAACAGCTCTGCCCCAGCAGGACCCTGAGCCCTCACTCTCCTTTTCCCTCTCGTTTATTGTCTCCTGTAGTTGATTTTAAAGGCTGGGATAGTGCTACCTCCAGAGAAGTTAATAATCCTCAGGCAGGCTCCGAGGGCTGCATGTCCCACCCTGGCAATAAGCTAACCTCCTCGTGTTAGGAGTGCCATTACCGCTGATGGAGGGCAGCGGATCTGACAGCTCCAGGGCTGGAGGTCAGCTTTGCTGTGGCACACATCTCGAATGCTCAGAGCAGTAGGGCTTTGATGACATTAGAGGGAAGAGCTTTGCCTTACCCAGATTCTCTTCCTTTATTCTGTTTTTCCCCTCCCCCCCTCTCCTTTTCAAAGGAAGGCATCGCAGCGTAGCGCTGTAAGAAGGGATCTATTTTGCTACTGACCCATTTCAGGGAGAATTCAAGCCCAGCCCAGAGCATGTCCTGCTTTTGAAGCTGGAAAGAAACTTCACAGATATTAAGAGCACTATGATCAGCTCATCTCACCTCATGCATAACACAGCCTGCAGAATTCCCCCCCAGGACTCTCAAGCCCAGCGCTCTGCAGCTGGCTGACATCCTGGGTTTGCCTGTGATTATCCAGCACCATCTCCAGCCCTGGCTCAGGGGGAGTCTTGTTCAATCACTTCTCCTTCAGCAGTAGGATGTGAGACACTTGCTGTGGGAGACAGCAGCCTGGTTTGGCCCTTCCTGCCACCAGCATGTGGAAAGTGCTGGTTCTTTGCCCTGCTCCCTGCACGCTGGCAACATCTGTGAGTTTTCAGACCTTGGCTGAGGGAGAAGGAGGGCAGGGTGAGCGGTGCTGAGACAGCTGGGAGTGCTCCCAACATCTTCCCCTTCACTGCCTCCCTTTGAGGACATAGGGTTGTCTATCTCAGTGTGGGTTATGGACCCAGGGGAGCTTTCAGGTCAGCTCTAGATGCTCAGCAGCGGATGAAGGCAAAGAGATTTGTGCAGCTTAGCTAAGCTGCTTCTCTCTCCTTCCAAGTTGCTGACAGGAGAGTTACTTCTACAAGGCAATTAAAGGCATCTGAAATGAACTTCCTGCTGCTAATCACCATCTAAAGGACCTGTCTCCTTCCTCAACTGCCTTTGCCTTCGCAGGCACCCTGAGGGGCCTTGTTCTGCAATGGCTGCCAGGAGGCTGCAGACCCTGCAGAGGAGGGCAGCTTTCCTCTCATCTGCCCTTAGAAAATCATCTTTCCCCATTTGAGCCACAAATGAGACAAAACAGCTCAGTCTGAGGACCTGCAGAAAGACTTGTTTCCATCAAGCCCTTGGAAGTGGCTGTCATGTTCCCTTCCAGGAGAAATTGCTTTGAGGCTTCTCTGCTGACAGACCATTCCAAAAGCACAGCTCTCCGCTCGTCCTCCCACCCAGAGCTGTCTGAGCTTCCCTGGGGCAGCAGTGATGGATTCAGCTCCACCTTTTTGATGGCCACCTCAGCCATTCCTGCATCCTTACCCAGCTCTTCCTAGGGTCACAGAATCAGTCAGGGTTGGAGGGGACCACAAGGATCATCCAGTTCCAACCCCCTGTGATCTTTGATCACATTCGGGGCTTCTGTGCTCCACAACCTTCCTGGGCAACCTGTGCCAGTGTCTCACCACCCTCAACCTGTGCCAGTGTCTCACCATCCTCAACCTCTGCCAGTGTCTCACCACCCTCAGCCTGTGCCAGTGTCTCACCATCCTCAACCTCTGCCAGTGTCTCACCACCCTCACTGTAAACAATTTCTTCTTAACATCCACTTTCAATCTCCTCTCTGCCACTTTAAACCCATTCCTCTTCCTCCTGTTATTACAGGACCTTGTTAATAGTCCCTCCTCAGCCCTCCCATAGCCCCCTTCAGATCCTGCTTCTCACTTCTGCAGTGTGAAGTCTTCAGACAACATCACTCCCAGCTCCTGCCCTTCTGAAGCTTAATGGAACTCCTCCAAGAGAAAAAGTCCCTCAAGGTACCAGTGCTATTTGCTGGCCATAGCTGTGTGGCTTTGTGGCATGGCCCTACCTGAGATCTGACAGCCTGCTCCTTGGAGACTGCCCATAAGGAAGAGGATGTTTTGTTTTCAGTGGAGAGTCTTTGATTTGGGTCTTTACAGAATCACAGAGTCACAGAATGTCAGGGGCTGGAAGGGACCTCCAAAGCTCATCCAGTCCAACCCTCTGCCAGAGCAGGATCACCCAGAGCAGATCACACAGGAACACATCCAGGCAGATCTTGAATATCTCCAGAGAGGGAGACTCCACAGCCCCCCTGGGCAGCCTGTTCCAGGACTCTGGCACACTCACAGGGAAAAAAATTCCTCCTCATGTTTAGATGAAACTTCCTCTGCCTCAGCTTCCACCATTGCCCCTTGGCCTGGCACTGGGCATCCCCCAGCAGAGCCTGGCTCCAGCCTCCTGGCACTCACCTGCACATCTTTAGAGCCACTGCTGAGGTCACCTCTCAGGCTCCTCTGCTCCCAGCAGCACAGCCCCAGCTCCCTCAGGCTCTCCTCCTAACAGAGCTGTTCCATTCCCTTCAGCATCTTTGTGGCTCTGTGCTGGACTCTCTCCAGCAATGTCCCTCTGTAACTGGGGGGCCCAGAACTGGACACAGTAATGCAGATGCAGCTTCACTAGGGCAGAGTAAAGGGGCAGGAGAACCTCTCTCAACCTACTAACCACAGCCCTTCTAATCCACCCCAGCCTTCATCCAGCTGTGCAGGTTTGATGTCCTGGTCACAGGGTGTTAGAGCTGTTCCCTTCCTTAATGTTTGGCATTTGTTGAAGAGGTTTGATGCCTTTCTTTCATTTTGATGCCTTTCTTTCATAGGAGATCAAATGCTAATAGTAGTTTTGAGGAGTCTTTCCAGCTCTCTGTCCCCATCTGTGGTGTGGGACTTGGCTGCCTGCCCCATTCGCAGTGGGTGTTAGAACCACTCGTACCAGGCTGAGGAGCCAGGGCTGGTTTCTGCTCCCAGCAGCATTGCAAATGTGTTCTGAGGCTGCCCAGATCATTTGCCTGTAGCTGGTGTACCTAGAGAAGAGCTGAAGATCTGTTTGCATCATGTTGGTACATAAATCCAACTCCCCTCAAGGTGCTGAAGCACATTTGGATAATGACCTGAAACAACCTAGGTAGCAGGAGGTTACATGTACCTGTCAGGTCAGCCTCTCTGAGCGTGTGAGATTGCCAGCCAGCAGGCACAGGCAGCCAATTATGCCAAGCTCAGAAGCATTTCAATCCTTTCCTTTTCTTTTTTTCCCCCCTTTCCTTTCCATCTACTCAGCTCCACAAAGCAAATCCTGCTGTAAAGACCTCTGCCGCCCACTGGCATCACCTCCCCTCTGGGTTTAAAGTGCCCTCAATATTTCCAGTGTGGGTTTTCTGCTGAAGTAGTTAAAGGCCACACTGGAAATATTGGGCAGAAAGAGACCTGGGGGTGCTGGTAGAGAGGAGCTGAAGAGGAGGCAGCAGTGTGCCCAGTGTGGGCAGCAGGACAAGGGAGGTTCTTCTGCCCCTGTGCTCAGCACTGCTCAGGACACCCCTGGAGTGCTGTGTCCAGTTGTGTGCTCCTGAATTGCAGAGAGATATTGAGGTGCTGGAAGGTGTTGAGAGAAGGGCAGCAAGGCTGGGGAGGGGCCTGGAGCACAGCCCTGTGAGGAGAGGCTGAGGGAGCTGGGGGTGTGCAGCCTGCAGAAGAGGAGGCTGAGGGCAGAGTTCATTGCTGTCTGCAGCTCCCTGCAGGGAGGCTGTAGCCAGGTGGGGTTGGGCTCTGCTGCCAGGCAGCCAGGGACAGAAGAAGGAGACACAGCCTCAAGCTGTGCCAGGGGAGGTCTAGGCTGGATGTTAGGAGGAAGTTGTTGGCAGAGAGAGTGATTGGCTTTGGAATGGGCTGCCCAGGGAGGTGGTGGAGTGGCCATGGCTGGAGGTGTTGAAGCCAAGCCTGGCTGGGGCACTTAGTGCCATGGTCTGGTGATTGGGCAGGGCTGGGTGCTAGGTTGTGCTGGCTGAGCTTGGAGCTCTCTTCCCACCTGCTGGATTCTATGTTTCTATGATACTGAGGCTACTCTGATGCTTGGGGACAGTGTGGTGGTGTGGGGGTGCTGGGGACTGCTGATGAGAGTGGAGAGTTGCTTTATCTTTGTACCTGTCAGGCTAGGGAATGGTTCCTGCTGGCTGCCACACACTGGGGACAGTTCTCCCCTGGGTTTTCTGGGCACTTAGGTGACACTGAGGTGGCACTTAGGTGACACTGAGAAGCCAGATCCTGTGTTTGTGAGTCCTCTCATTGGGAGGGAACTGAGAGAGCATCCTAGCAGATGCAAACCAGCTCCTATACCAACTACTCCCCACCTGCTTTTGGCTTCTTCCCTGTTGCTCAGGCCCCAGTTAGTGTTTGGTATTGCCAGAGATTTCGTCCCTTTTGTTCACTGTGGGGACCAGGCAGGGGGAGGCAAAGCTGCAGTGTTATAGAACCATAGATCTGTCTCAGCTGGAAAAGACCTCCAAGATCATCCAGTCCCACCAGCAACCCAACACCACCATGGCCACTAAACCATGTCCCCAGGAGCCATATCCACACATCTCTTGAACACCTCCAGGGATGGGGACTCCACCACCTCCCTGGTCAGCCTGTTCCAACACCTGCCCCAGGCCTTACTGGCTTCCCAATAAAAGCAAGGGATGAAGGAAAGTGCAAAGATTTCCCTTGCTTTAATGAGAGATGATGCCAGGCACAGCTCAGGTGCCCCTGGTCTGCAGTGCATCGAGCAGCTCTGTTCCCTCTGAGCTCACATCTTTCTTCTCTTCAGCTTCATTTTCATGCCCTCCTCTGAATGCGTTGTCTTTGAGCTCCTGTTCCTCTTCTTCACCATCATGCTCTGGCAGAAGGTCACCTTGCACATAGGCATGCCCCAGAGGCTTGTCACAGGCTCCTGTCTTCTTCCCCAGCTGGCTGTGCAGCCAGGAGAAAGTGCAGAGCCTGTGGGAAGGGCACAGGATCCTCAGGGTGGTCCCTTCCTTGTACTCTGCCACGCAGAGCCCACAGGTCTTGTATTGGCCTCCCTGCCTGCAGGTGTGCAGCTTTGTCTTGTGAGCCCTCTTGTACCACCTTAAGCCAACCAGAACTGGGATGGTGGCAATCATGCTGCAGAATATGACCCAGAAGTCCTGCAGGCTGTGCATTTGCTGCAGCCTTTTGGCACTGCCTTCGCAAGGGCTCCAGCCAGGTTTGGGTGGTAGAAGTTTGATGTATTCACCTTGCTTGCACTGCAAAAGTCTCTGCAGGTGCAGGGAGACTGAGTGCCCAGTGAAGAGTGAGGGTATCTTAACCAGCTGCTGAGCCTCCCCATCCTCAGCCTTCATGGTGGTCAGCTGCTCTGAGCCCACGTTGTGCACCACAGCGATCTGGTACCCAGCCTGCTGGGCATGAAGCACCTTCTGGACAAAAGAGCAGTCCTTTGCCTTTATCAGTGCAACAGAGATCTCAGAGGCTCTTCTTGGTGCTGGAGCATTCTCTATGGCATGGCAGGCATTTGGTGGTCTCACCTCCATCAAGAAGCCTGTCAGCTCTTCTGCTGGGAGCTGTGGCCCAAAGCATGCAGGTAGGGCTTTATGGGCAACACACTGGGAGCTGTCGTTGTAAGCTACATAACCCAAGGCTTCTGCTGGAGCAGCACTGCAGAAGGCAGCGAGCAGCATGAGTTGGAGGAGATGGAGCCAGGGATCCATGCTGGCTGTAGCTGGGGAGCTCTGGAGATAAAGTCCTAGGCTGATCTTGGAAGCATGAGAGACTGCCACAGAGGTATTGTCTCAGCAGGATTTGAGCACTGTGCCGCAACCTGGGAGTCACAGCAGGTAGGAGCTCAAAGCCTGCTTCTGCCTTAGAGATTTCTGCAATGTTTTCTGGAGGTTGGGAGGTTCCCAGGATACAGCTCAGCTCTTGGGCTGCAGCTGCTAAGCAACATTGCTTACATCACCTCTGCAGGGCTGTGACATCACCCAGTGACTGCTTCCCGAGGCTGGGCCATGGAGCATCACTCCCAACCAGCTCCAACTTCTCCTCCTTTTTGGCCTGTTCCACACAGAATCACAGAAACATCTGACCCAGGTGCAGGACCTTACACTTAGCTGCTGCCTGACCCTGAGGGCAGGAAACCTGCTCAGAGAAGATCTCAGACATCCAGGCAGCCCATGTGGCCCTGGGGCTCCTGCTCCTCACTTTCTACACCACAACAATACAAAGTCTCATTCAAAATGAGAGATGGGTTTGGAGATGCAGCCTGCCAGGGCTCCTTACTGGCAGATGCTTCAGTGCACCTTGAGTTGCTTTTCCTTGCAAGCTCACTCTCAACTATTATTCTCTTCCCCCAGTGCTGTCATTCCCATTTTCAACCTGGANGTCTCAGAGAGTGACAGGCCTGGAGGGAATGGAGCAAAGCTGGAG
>WAAF01007998.1:18616-33015 GCA_013400475.1 Tricholaema leucomelas
TAGTGGAAAAATCATGTGCTGGGAGGTGTCCAGAGAAGGGCCATGAGGATGAACAGAGGGCTGGAGCACTTCTCCTGTGAGGAGAGACTGAGTGATTTGGTGCTGTTCACTGTGCAGAAGAGAAGGCTCCCAGGTGACTTTATTGTGGCCTTTCAGTATCTGAAGGGAGCTACAAGAAAGTTGGGGAGGGACTTTGTAGGCTGTCAGGTAGTGACAGGACAGGGGGAATGGAACCAAGCTGAAAATGGGTAGAGTCAGACTGGATGTTTGGAAGAAGTTCTTCAGCATGAAGGTGGTGAGAGCCTGGAACAGGCTGCCCAGGAAACCTCATCCCTGGAGGTGTTTAAGGCCAGGCTGGATGAGGCTGTGGGCAGCTTGCTCTAGGGCAGGGTGTCCCTGCCCATGGCAGGGGGGTGGAACTGAATGATCCTTGTGGTCTCTTCCAACCCTGACTGATTCTACGACCTTTAAGGGTCATCTAGTCTCATCACCTTCTAGTAAGCAGGGACATCTACTCTAACCTCCCTGTCATGGGCAGGGACACCTCCCAACTAGCCATCCACAGCCTCCCTGGGCAGTCTGGTTATCACCTGAAAGGCTCTAGCAGATCTCTTTCAGACACTGTTCAGTGACATAACAAACCTGGAAATGGGTAGATTCAGACTGGATGTCTGGAAGAAGTTCTTCACCATGAGGGTGGTGAGAGCCTGGAAGGGGTTGCCCAGGGAGGTGGTGGAAGCTTCATCCCTGGAGGTGCTTAAGGCCAGGCTGGATGAGGCTCTGGCCAGCCTGATCTAGTGTGAGGTGCTCCTGCCCATATGGCAGGGGTTTGGAGCTGGCTGATCCTTGTGGTCCCTTCCAACCCTGACTGATTGTATGAAAGAAATCCCCCGATAAGCTCATGTCTATGCCAAAAAAAAACCCAAAATAGAAGAGAAACCCCAATTTGTGGGGAAAGTCTGAAAAGCAGAAGTGTGCTCAGGAAGTGATAATAGATGGCAAATTAGAAATGACTCTGAAATGCAACCCAGCTGCCAAAAACCACTGCATCTGTGAGCTAGAGACAGCGTGGGAAAGGGACTGACTCACAAAACAGTGACCTGGGAAACTGCAGATTGTTCATGGCTTTACTACAGTCACAGGGCAGTACATTTGCTAGATTGAGTACTGCCAGGAGTGGGAAGCAAAAGCAGCTAATTGCTGCCACTATGTAAAACAACTAATTAAAATGAGCTTCACCCCCTGCATGATGTTTCAGTCACGGCAAGGGTGGAATTACACAGGCACATCCCAGACCATACCTCCACCAGCAAATAGGAAAGCAGAAGCCCCAAAACCTCAACAAAAATGAGCTTTGAAGAGCACAAAATCATCAGGGCCATCTGTCTAATTCATTAGAACAACAGAACAAAGGGACACAGTCTCAAGCTGTGCCAGGGGAGGTCTAGGCTGGATGTTAGGAGGAAGGAGGTAGTGTGGTGGTTCTGCTGAGCCAGATGGGGTTGATCTCTTCTGCCAGGCAAGCAGCAACAGAAGAAGGTGACACAGTCTCAAGTTGTGTCAGGGGAGGTCTAGGCTGGATGTTAGGAGGAAGTTGTTGTCAGAGAGAGTGATTGGCATTGGAATGGGCTGCCCAGGGAGGTGGTGGTGTTGCTGTGCCTGGAGGTGTTGAAGCTAAGCCTGCTTGGGGCACTTAGTGCCATGGTCTGGTTGGGCAGGGCTGGGTGCTAGGTTGGGCTGGGGGAGCTTGGAGGTGTCTTCCAACTGAAACAATTTTATGGAATAGAATCATAGAATCAAGCAGGTTGGAAGAGCCCTCCAAGCTCCTCCTGTCCAACCTAGCACCCAGCCCTAGCCAATCAACTAGGCTAGGTTGCCTCCAAAATGAAATAGCAGAAAACATCCTGGCACAGCATGAAGCTGTTTTCCAATGTGTGTTCCAAGACACTCTCTATAAAATATGCACTCACCTCTTCATGAACTTCTTTTTGGTTTTAATTCTCCAGATGAGTGGCAAGCAGCTTCTAGGTGAGCAAAACTAGGACTAAAGCCAGGCTGCTGTTCTGGTGACCAAAACCAGGAGTAAGGCCAGGCTGCTGTTCTGGTGATAAAAACTAGGAGTAAAGCCAGGCTGCTGTTCTAGGTGACCAAAACCAGGAGTAAGGCCAGGCTGCTGTTCTGGTGACCAAAACCAGGAGTAAGGCCAAGCTGCTGTTCTGGTGACCAAAACCAGGAGTAAGGCCAGGCTGCTGTTCTGGTGACCAAAACCAGGAGTAAGGCCAAGCTGCTGTTCTGGTGACCAAAACCAGGAGTAAGGCCAGGCTGCTGTTCTGGTGACCAAAACCAGGAGTAAGGCCAGGCTGCTGTTCTGGTGACCAAAACCAGGAGTAAGGCCAAGCTGCTGTTCTGGTGACCAAAACCAGGAGTAAGGCCAGGCTGCTGTTCTGGTGATAAAAACTAGGAGTAAAGCCAGGCTGCTGTTCTAGGTGACCAAAACCAGGAGTAAGGCCAAGCTGCTGTTCTGGTGACCAAAACCAGGAGTAAGGCCAGGCTGCTGTTCTGGTGACCAAAACCAGGAGTAAGGCCAAGCTGCTGTTCTGGTGACCAAAACCAGGAGTAAGGCCAGGCTGCTGTTCTGGTGATAAAAACTAGGAGTAAAGCCAGGCTGCTGTTCTAGGTGACCAAAACCAGGAGTAAGGCCAGGCTGCTGTTCTGGTGACCAAGTCAGCAAAATCAGCTGCCCACAGCCCTCTCACTTTGAATATCTCCAGGGATGGAGCCCAAATCACCTCCCTGGGCAACATCAGCTGCCCAGAGCCCTCTCACCTTGAATATCTCCAGGGATGGAGCCCAAACCACCTCTCTGGACAACATCAGCTGCCCAGAGCCCTCTCACCTTGAATATCTCCAGTGATGTGGCCCCAGTCATCTCCCTGGGCAACCTGCTGCAGTGTTCCACCAGCCTTCCAATCCACTAGATTGGGCTAGATGGATTTGGCATTTCAGAAGTTAATAGTTCATGAAAAGAACCAAAACTAAAAGGAATGAAACAAATACTTACAGGCAGTAGACGAAGACACAACAGCTGTATATCATTGGCAGTTCATCTAACAGCTGCAAAAAGCAGAGACATCAAAACATCAAAAGGACTTTTAACTTGCACGCTTCTAGAAGTTAATTAAGGAGAGAGAAAAAAGGCTTCAGGAAAGAGGAGTTTTGAAGTCATTTGGATATGCACCTTCCTGGTTGTGCTTCAGAAGGCAGCTGTGTCAGGTCCTGCTCAACTCCTGAAAGCTTGCTGCATGAATAAACTTATTAATCTGAGCCTTATGTTTCATAAACCCCTCACCTTAAAACAAACAATGCCTCATCAGCCAGGGAGGTGGTTGAGGCCCCATGGCTGGAGGTGTTTAAGGCCAGGCTGGCTGAGGCTGTGTGCAGCCTGCTCTAGGGTAGGGTGTCCCTAGGCATGGCAGTGGGGTTGGAACTGGCTGCTCCTTGTGGTCCCTTCCAACCCTGACTGATTCTATGGTTCTATGATTTTCACTCTTTTCGATCTTGGCCTGGTTCAGGAGCAGTGTGGGCAGCAGGACAAGGGAGGTTCTTCTGCCCCTGTGCTCAGCACTGCTCAGGACACACCTTGAGTGCTGTGTCCAGTTCTGGGCTCCTCAATTCAAGAGAGATGTTGAGGTGCTGGAAGGTGTCCAGAGAAGGGCAGCAAGGCTGGGGAGGGGCCTGGAGCACAGCCCTGTGAGGAGAGGCTGAGGGAGCTGGGGGTGTGCAGCCTGCAGAAGAGGAGGCTCAGGGCAGAGCTCATTGCTGTCTGCAGCTGCCTGCAGGGAGGCTGTAGCCAGGTGGGGTTGGGCTCTGCTGCCAGGCAAGCAGCAGCAGCAGAAGGGGACACAGTCTCAGGTTATGCCAGGGGAGGTCTAGGCTGCATGTCAGGAGGAAGTTTTTGGCTGGCAGAGAGAGTGATTGGCATTGGAATGGGCTGCCCAGGGAGGTGGTGGAGTCTCTGTGGCTGGAGGTGTTGAAGCCAAGCCTGGCTGGGGCACTTAATGCCGTGGTCTGGTTCGTTGGGCAGGGCTGGGTGCTAGGTTGTGCTGGATGAGCTTGGAGGTCTCTTCCAACCTGGGTGATTCTATGATTCTCATGCAGTCTCACATTGAGGTGAGGAAGAAATGACAGAGTCCTCTTGCTCTGTCTTTCTGTTCCAGACTTCAGATGAACCCAGAAAAGGGCCACTGCAGGTGAGCTGATGTAAAAGACAGTTGGGGCTGTTCAGTCTGGAGAAGAGAAGGCTCCAAGGAGACCTTATTGTGGCCTTCCAGTTTTTGAAGGGGACCTATAGGAAAGCTGGTGAGGGAAGTTTTAGCATGTCAGGTAGTGAGAGGATGAGGGGGAATGGAGCAAAAGTAGAAGTGATTGTTAGACTGGATGTCAGGACAAGTTCTTCACCATGAGGGTGGTGAGACACTGCAACAGGTTGCCCAGACAGGTGGTAGAATCCTTATCTCTGGAATGTTTTAAGGCCAAGCTGGATGAGGCTCTGAGCAACCTGATCTAGTGTGAGGTGTCCCTGCTCATGGCAGAGGGGTTGAGAGCAGATGGTCCTTGAGGTCCCTTTCAGCCCTGACAATTCTATGATTCTAACTGCTTCCATGAGCTGAGGCTTTCCCATTTCTCTGCATTAGGCCACCTGGACTGATGGTTTACAGCATTAAGATCACAAGCCCAATGCAAAGTCATCTCTTCCAACAGTTATCAGTGGCAACAAGAGATCAGAGGGACAAGGAAAGCTTATTTACTGCTTCAAACATTTCCTCTCTGCTGATTCATCAGCTAACAATCAGAGTCATTGTACCCCACTGTCAGATTTCACTTGGCTGCCAAAACAAGAAGGGTACTTTCCCTGCCTCACACGAAGCCTCTTACACCAGTGGGGAAGATGACTTAAGGCATCTCTGCTCCCTCCTCATCTGCTTCTGCCCACACTTTACTCACCACACTTTATAGGCCATTTACTTGCTCTGATGCAACACCACAACTAAGTGGTAAGTTGCATCAAAGTGACCTGGATTAAAACAGTCTCTACAGGAGCAAAACCAACCCCAAAACCACCTAAGAATGTTTTAGGTGTGGATCACATTCGTGGGCTGGGTTTCCGGGAGCCCTTGCTCACTTCTGTTGCTGGTTCTCTTCTGCTGCCAGGCAAGCAGCAACAGAAGAGGACACAGCCTCAAGCTGTGCCAGGGCAGGTCAAGGCTGGATGTTAGGAGGAAGCTGTTGGCAGAGAGAGTGACTGGCATTGGAATGGGCTGCCCAGGGAGGTGCTGAAGCTAAGCCTGGCTGGGGCACTTAGTGCCATGGTCTGGTTGATTGGGCAGGGCTGGGTGCTAGGTTGGGCTGGGTGAGCTTGGAGCTCTCTTCCAACCTCCTTGATTCTATAATTCTGTGTCAACATAGGAGAAGAGGATCTGAAACACTGGCAGGGTTGTAGTCTGGACCTCACTATCATAGAATCAGTCAGGATTGGAAGGGACCACAAGGAGCAGCCAGTTCCAACCCCACTGCCATGCCCAGGGACACCCTACCCTAGAGCAGGCTGCACACAGCCTCAGCCAGCCTGGCCTTAAACACCTCCAGCCATGGGGCCTCAACCACCTCCCTGGGCAACCCAGTCCAGCCTCTCACCACTCTCATGCTCAACAACTTCCTCCTCACCTCCAGCCTCACTCTCCCCACCTCCAGCTTTGCTCCATTGTTCCCACTCCTGCCACTCCCTCACAGCCTCAAAAGTCCCTCCACAGCTTTTTCATAGCCCCCTTCAGATGCTGGAAGGCCACAAGAAGGTCACCTGGGAGCCTCCTCTTCTGCAGCCTGCACAGCCCCAACTCTTTCAGTCTGTGCTCACAGCAGAGCTGCTGCAACCCTCTCAGGATCCTCCTGGCCCTGCTCTGGACACACTCCAGCATCTCCACAGCCCTCTTTTTTTTAATTTTCAGAGAGAAATTCAGACTTTTACAGAGACCTGTTGGGCTTTTTTCAGATCTAGTGGAAAAATCATGTGCTGGGAGGTGTCCAGAGAAGTCCCTCCCCAGCTTTTTTGGAGGTTCCCTACAAAACAAGCAGGAACAAGCATTGGAGGGAAAAAAGAGGGAAAGGTGGAAATTCAAGGCATCTTCACCACTGAAGGCAATACCACTAAACCACACCTCAGGTTGGGAGGGAGTGGCAAAATGGATCAAAACCACCTTGCTCATGCCAAGAAAAGCACCAAAGACTCTTACGTGGTGGCAATAGCATGCTCCATGGAGGATGACAATAACAGCTCTGGTCTGTATTGTTTGCTTTCAAGCCATAGCTGCAGGAACAGCTTGAGTAAAAGTGTGATTTCCCAAAGGATAAAGTTTCTTCTGCTAATGTAAGCAACTGATTACAGCTCCTGGTTTAGATGCAGGTTGATATTCCTCTGCATCTATCAGTGGAAAACATCTCATGAAACAAGACCTGCAGTACTCTCTTGTTGAGAGAAGGACTCAAGTAGAATACTTCAGGTAGATTAACTCAGCTCACACAAGCTTCATCTCACCAAGAAATGGCAATATGACCATAGAGGCAAACAGAGAAAATGATTCCCAGCTGCTTGTCAATACTCACCTGCATTTCATACTTCAGGGTCATGTGGAAGCACCAAGATCCCAATCCCACAGCTGAAAACAAATTAAACCTGTGGTTAATGCAGGAGTCTATGGGCAAAACTCTGAGGTACATTAATAGAATGGTGTGAATTTTACTGGGGTTAAAAACAGAACTTCAGCATCTCATTGCAGTGATAAAAGCTCCATTTTCTACAGTCCTCTACTTCAGATTGCAGTCACCAGAGATGTCCTGAAATTCGTGGGGGTTTGGGCAGGGAGTGTCATAGAATCATAAAATCAACCAGGTTGGAAGAGACCTCCATGCTTACCCAGTCCAACCTAGCACCAAGCCCTGTCCAATCAACCAGACCATGGCACTAAGTGCCTCAAGACTCCACTCTTGTCCAATTTGGTGTTATCTGCAAACTATCTGAGGCTGCCTTTGATCCATTCATCCAGACCATTGCTAAAGATATTAAAGAGGCTCCACTATTGCAGGTTGCAATCATAGAATCAAGCAGGTTGGAAGACACCTCCAAGCTCAGCCAGCCCAACCTAGCACCCAGCCCTGGCCAATCAACCAGACCATGGCACTAAGTGCCTCCTCTCCATACTGTCGACAATAGTGGTTGGAAAGCAGAATGAATGGAGGTTCTCCTGCCCCTCACTCTGCCCTAGTGAGGCTGCATTTGGAATCCTGTGTCCAGTTCTGGGCCCCTCAGTTCCAGAGGGACATAGAACCACTTCAGAGAGTCCAGCACAGAGCCACAGAGATGATGAAAGGAATGGAGTATCTCTGTTATGAGGAGAGCCTGAGGGAGCTGGGGCTGTGCTGCTTGGATGAGAATGAGAGGTGACCTCCTCAGTGTTTATAACTATGTTAGAGTGAGTGCCAGGAGGCTGGAGCCAGGCTCTGCTCTGTGATGCCCAATGCCAGGACAAGGGCTCCTCCATTCAAGAGAGATGTTGAGATGCTGGAATGTGTTGAGAGAAGGGCAGCAAGGCTGGGGAGGGGCCTGGAGCAGAGCCCTGTGAGGAGAGGCTGAGGNTGGTGGAGTCTCTGTGGCTGGAGGTGTTGAAGCCAAGCCTGGCTGGGGCACTTAGTGCCATGGTCTGGTTGATTGGGCAGGGCTGGGTGCTAGGTTGGGCTGGCTGAGCTTGGAGCTCTCTTCCAACCTGCTTGATTCTGTGATTTTAAAGGGCAGTGGTGGAAGCTGATGCATAGGAAGTTTCATGTAAACATGAGGAGGAATTCTTTCCCTGTGAGGGTGCCAGAACCCTGGAGCAGGCTGCCCAGGGGGGTTGTGGAGTCTCCCTCTCTGGAGATATTCCAGACTTGCCTGGATGCATTCCTGTGTGATCTGGTCTTGGTGATCCTGCTGCGGCAATGGGGTTGGACGGGATGAGCTTTTGAGTTCCCTTCCAAGCCCTGCCATGCTGTGATCCTGTGAACAAATCCACTCTGCTTCTCTTCCATTTGCCTTTGTTTTTAAAGTGGTTTTAATGTGTAATACCTGAAGGTTTATGTGCCTCAAACCTTCCATAATGCAAAGCATCACACAACCTTATTGCTGTCTACAACTACCTGAGGGGTGGTTGTAGCCAGGAGGAGGGTGCTCTCTTCTCTCAGGTGGCCAGCACCAGAACAAGAGGATACAGCCTCAAGCTGTGCCAGGGGAGGTTTAGGCTTGAGGTGAGGAGAAAGTTCTTCACTGAGAGAGTCATTGGACACTGGAATGGGCTGCCCAGGGAGGTGGTGGAGTCGCCATCCCTGGAGCTGTTCAAGGCAGGATTGGACGTGGCACTTGGTGCCATGGTCTAGCCTTGAGCTCTGTGGAAATGGGTTGGACTTGATGATCTGTGAGGTCTCTTCCAATCTTGGTAATACTCTGATACTGATACTGTGATACATTAATTCAATGTCTCGTACTCCTGCAAGCAATGATGCTCTGTCTCAAGAGTCTAGAGGCAGGCAAAGCCAAGTAATATGTGCTGGATCAATGGGGAGTGCTGCTGAGCTTCGCTGCAAGAGCATAACCTTTCCTACCCAGCAGCTCATTTCAGTGATGGACAAAAAGATTTCTACCACACTCTGAGTTCTGGGAAGGATTACCAAGACACTTGACAGAGGTGTCTGGAGGCGTCTCTTGAGATGCTATTAGGCTGGAATTCATAGAATTGCAGAATCAATCAGGAAGAGAGCTCAAAGATCAAACTGCAATAGAAAAAAAATATGATGCAGCAGTGGGAGGAGTGGCTGGCACAGCTGTGCCACCAGTCAGAGAGTGCTGGGCAGAGAAGAACCTCATTAAGTTCCACAAGGGGGAGTGTTGAGTCAGAGAATCATAGAATCAGGGTTGGAAGGGACCACAAGGAGCAGCCAGTTCCAACCCCCCTGCCATGCCCAGGGACACCCTACACTAGAGCAGGCTGCACACAGCCTCAGCCAGCCTGGCCTTAAACACCTCCAGCCATGGGGCCTCAAACACCTCCCTGGCCAACCCAGTCCAGCCTCTCACCACTCTCATGCTCAACAACTTCCTCCTCACCTCCAGCCTCACTCTCTCCACCTCCAGCTTTGCTCCATTGTCCCCACACCTGCCACTCCCTCACAGCCTCAAAAGTCCCTCCACAGCTTTTTTGGAGCCCCTTTCAGATGCTGGAAGGCCACAATGAGGTCACCTGGGAGCCTCCTCTTCTGCAGCCTGCACAGCCCCAACTCTTTCAGTCTGTGCTCACAGCAGAGCTGCTGCAGCCCTCTCAGCATCCTCCTGGCCCTTGTTCATCCAGTCCAACCTCCCCTGCAGTCAGCAGAGGCATCCTCAGCTAGATCAGGTTTACCAGAGCCCTGTTGAACCTCAACCTGAATATCTCCAGGAATATCACCTCAACCACCTCCCTGGACAACGTGTTCCAATGTTCCACCACCCTCATAGTAAACAACTTGTTCCTCACATCCAGTCCAAACCTGCTCTTTGGTTTGAAGCCATTACCTCTCATCCTGTCCCTGCAGGCCTTTGTAAACAGTCTCTCTCCAACCTTCTTGTAGGCCCCTTCAGGTACTGGAAGGCTGCTATTAGGTCATCCAAACCCAACTGCCTATTCATATATTCATAGGATGGTTTGGGTTGGAAGGGACCTTAAAGATCATCTAATTTCAAGCCTCCTGCCACAGGCAGTGACACCTTTTGCTACATCAGCTTGCTCAATGACTCATCCAGACTGGCCTTGAACACCTCCAGGGAGGCAGCATCCACAACCTCCTAGGGCAACCTGTGCCAGTGTCTCACCATCCTCACTGCAAAGAATTTCAGTTTAATACCTAGTTGTTCCACCTACCTCACAAACTGTAACATGCTAAATTAATTGCTCAAGATTATTGCTCTGATATGGGTCAAGAACTGGCTGGAAGGCTGGGCCCAGAGAGTGGTGGTGAATGGTGCCACATCCAGCTGGCACCTGGCACCAGTGGTGTGCCCCAGGGATCAGTGCTGGGCACAGTCCTGTTCAATGTCTTTAGTGATGATCTGGAGCAGGGGATTGAGTCCAGCATCAGTGAGTTTGAAGATGGACCAAGCTAGGAGCAAATGTGGAGCTGTTGGAGGGTAGGAGAGCCCTGCAGAGGGACCTGGCCAGGCTGGATGGGTGGGCAGAGGCCAAGGGGATGAGACTGAACAAGGCCAAGTGCAGGGTTCTGCACTTTGGCCACAACAACCCCAAGCAGCACTACAGGCTGGGGACAGAGTGGCTGAGAGCAGCCAGGCAGAGAGGGAGCTGGGGGTGCTGGGAGAGAGGAGCTGAAGAGGAGGCAGCAGTGCCCAGGTGGGCAGCAGAGCCAATGGCATCCTGGGCTGGCTCAGGAGCAGTGTGGGCAGCAGGACAAGGGAGGTTCTTCTGCCCCTGTGCTCAGCACTGCTCAGGCCACCCCTGGAGTGCTGTGTCCAGTTGTGGGCTCCTGAATTGCAGAGAGATGTTGAGGTGCTGGAAGGTGTTGAGAGAAGGGCAGCAAGGCTGGGGAGGGGCCTGGAGCACAGCCCTGTGAGGAGAGGCTGAGGGAGCTGGGGGTGTGCAGCCTGCAGAAGAGGAGGCTCAGGGCAGAGCTCATTGCTGTCTGCAGCTGCCTGAAGGGAGGCTGTAGCCAGCTGGGGTTGGGCTCTGCTGCCAGGCAGCCAGCAACAGAACAAGGGGACACAGCCTGAAGCTGTGCCAGGGGAGGTCTAGGCTGGATGTTAGGAGGAAGTTGTTGTCAGAGAGAGTGATTGGCATTGGAATGGGCTGCCCAGGGAGGTGGTGAAGTCGCCGTGGCTGGAGGTGTTGAAGCCAAGCCTGGCTGGGGCACTTAGTGCCATGGTCTGGTTGCTTGGCCAGGGCTGGGTGCTAGGTTGGGCTGGCTGAGCTTGGAGCTCTCTTCCAACCTGCTTGATTCCACGATGTGTGAGTAGGGCTTGAAGCCAGAAAAAGATCACTTTAAAGTCTCATAAAGCTCTTGAGTGCAAGCTAAGTTCAGAGGTTCCCAGCAAACACTCCTTTTCTGTGTACATGAACAAGTAGAACAGATTGAGGTTTATGTTCCACATACACAAGGAGTGTTTGGATTTTACTGCTTGGCTTGTTAATATTTGGGTGCTGTTTGTCACACATCTGGGCTCTCTTTGTGATGGAAAAGCAAATGAAGTTCTCCACACCTACCTGTAAGACACAAGTATGCAGCTAAGTATCGCTTTTCAAGGCCTTCTTTGTAGGTGTGAATCGCACCATAGATTGGAGGTAGAATGAAAATCAGGTTGCTCACTGTGTTCCCTGTAGGACAGAACCCAAAAGCAGAGATTTAGAAGTGGGTACTATGCACTTGCAACAAATCAAGCTGCATCCACTCATTAAAAAAAAAAACAACAGGTTGAAAATGTCATCCACAAAGCTGCACCTCACTGGAAGTTGTTTTCTGCTTTCACACATAGCACAAAGTTCAGTTTTGGTACCATATAGAATCACAGAATCAGCTCCCTGGCCCTGCTGGCCACACTTCTGCTGCTGCAGCCCAGGCTCTGCTTGGCTTTCTGGGCTGCAAGTGCACACTGCTGGCTGCTGTTTGGCTTCTCCTCCACCAGCATCCCCAAGTTCCTCTCCTCAGGGCTGCTCTCCAGACACTCACTGCCCAGCCTGGAGTTGTGCTTGGCATTGCCTTTCTTCAGAGCTACACTTAACCCACTCTGCATCCAGTCCAACCATCAACTTTACACCACCAAAGCAATTCAAACATGTTCCAAGTGGCCCTCTCATTTGTCCTCATATACCTGCATCTGCAGAGAGCTCAATGAATGCAGCATCCCTTTGTAACATGCCTGCTTTACCACATTTTCCTATGGTGTTTTATCTACCCTTTGATTTTGTTGTTCCTATGACCCTTATGAACTTGCTGCTTAGATTTCTGATTTTAAATACCTAGGGAGATCTGACAGTCCCTCTCTTATCCCATTAGTTGGAAGGGTTGTTTGTTGAGCTTCTTGTCCAGCAGCACAAGGGAAATACAGAATCATAGCAGCAACCAGGTTGGAAGAGAGCTCCAAGCTCCTCTAGCCCAACTTATCACTCAGCCCTATCCAACCAACTAGACCATGGCATTAAGTGCCTCATCCAGGCTTTTCTTGAACACCTCCAGGGATGGGTTGAAGACTACAAGCTGGAGAGGTGAACCTCATGAGGTTCAACAAGAACAAATACAGAGTCCTGCACCTGGGCTGGAACAATCCTCACTATCAGTACAGATTAGGGGAGAAGGTGACAAAAAGCAGCCCTGTGGGAGTTGGGGGTGCTGACAGACAAGAAGCTGGACATGATAGATAGTAGCTGAGGATGAGGCAGCAATGTGCCCAGGTAGTCAAGAGAGCCAATGGCATCCTGGGCTGGCTCAGGAGCAGTGTGGGTAGTAGGATGAGGAAGGTTCTTCTGGCCCTGTGCTCAGCACTNCAGGTCTAGGCTGGATGTCAGGAGGAAGTTGTTGTCAGAGAGAGTGATTGGCATTGGAATGGGCTGCCCAGGGAGGTGGTGGAGTCGCCGTGGCTGGAGGTGTTGAAGCCAAGCCTGGCTGGGGCACTTAGTGCCATGGTCTGGTTGGTTGTCCAAGGCTGGGTGCTAGGTTGGGCTGGCTGAGCTTGGAGGTCTCTTCCAACCTGCTTGATTCTATGATTCTATGAGCAGACGGTGTGAGCTTGCAGCACAGAAGGCCAATGACAGCCTGGGCTGCATCAGAAGCAGCATGGCCAGCAGATGGAGAGAGGTCATTCTGCAACTATTCTGCTCTGGGAAGACCTCACCTGGAGCACTGAGTCCAGCTCTGGAGCCCTGAACATAGGAAAGACGTGGACCTGATATACAGAGTCCAGAGGAGGGCCACAGGGGGTTGTAATACCTCTGCTACAAAGACAGGCTGAGGGAGCTGGGACTGCTAAGCCTGGAGAAGGCTTCAGGGCAACCTAATGCCAGTACCTGAACAGGAAGGCTGCAGAGAGACTGTCTGCAAAGGCCTGCAAAGGGGCAATGGCTTCAAACTATATCAGATCTAGACTGGATATTAGGAAAAAGCTCCTTACTATGAGGGTGGTGGAATTCTGGAACAGGTTGCCCAGGGAGGTAGTTGAGGCCCCATCCCTGGAGATATGCAAGGCAAGGCTTGAGAGGGCTCTGGGAAGTCTGATCTGATTGCCAACGCCCTTGCTTACTGCAGAGGGGGCTGGACTGGATGCCCCTTGGAGGTGCCTTCAAATCCAGACCATCCTGTGATTCTCTGAAATACTTTAACTCTTCTGTCTTTTTCTCATGTAGCAATAGCAATCAATTACTATTTTAACTAGCAAGTGTGAACTAAAAGGTGTTTACTTCACTGGCAAGAGGCAGGAAAATAAAGTTACCTTCAACACACAGCTCATTAATTCAAACTCAACTACTTAAGGAGACGTAAGATCCAAATAGTTCCAGGCTGCTATTTCTAGAGCTGTTTGTTTGTTTCTTCCCTTTTCTTCAAGCTATTCTTGGACCTCTCTCCTCAACACTCCCTTTAAGGTCACCAAGTGACTTGTTCCCAAATGAAACCACTTCAATCTTTAGAATCATAGAATGAGTCAGGGTTGGAAGGGACCACAAGGAGCAGCCAGTGCCAACCCCCCTGCCATGCCCAGGGACACCCTACCCTACAGCAGGCTGACCACAGCCTCAGCCAGCCTGGCCTTAAACACCTCCAGCCATGGGGCCTCAACCACCTCCCTGGGCAACCCAGTCCAGCCTCTCACCACTCTCATGCTCAACAACTTCCTCCTCACCTCCAGCCTCACTCTCTCCACCTCCAGTTTTGCTATTATGTGCGGGCCACTGAGCACACACAGAAGAATCTGGCTGGGTGGATATGTCACAGAACAAAACACCAAAGACTGTCAGAAAGTATAATAAGGAACAGCAAAAAGTCAGAGGCCACTGCTGACCATCACAATAGCCAAAGGTCAAAGGTGATCAAGAGGCTGAACTTCAGCATGCCCACCACGCCCCCTGCTCAGACGGGAATGCAATGCAAAGGAATGACAGGTGGAGTAGACATCTGAGAAAGCAAAAAGCCAAGAGCCCAGATCTTGTACCAGGAGGCACAACAACTCCTCCAGGGATGGGGAAGATCATAGAATCAAGCAGGTTGGAAGAGACCTCCAAGATCACCCAGCCCAGCCTAGCACCCAGCCCTTCCCAGTCAACCAGACCATGGCACTAAGTGCC
>WAAF01007998.1:33070-48162 GCA_013400475.1 Tricholaema leucomelas
GCCCACAACTGGACACAGCACTCAAGCTGTGTCCTGAGCAGTGCTGAGCACAGGGGCAGAAGAACCTCCCTTGTCCTGCTGCCCACACTGCTCTTGAGCCAGCCCAGGATGCCATTGGCTCTGCTGCCCACCTGGGCACACTGCTGCCTCAGCTTCAGCTCCTCTCTACCAGCACCCCCAGCTCCCTCTCTGCCTGGCTGCTCTCAGCCACTCTGGCCCCAGCCTGTAGTGCTGCTTGGGGTTGTTGTGGCCAAGTGCAGAACCCTGAATTTTGAAGGAAGCTTTCATAGAATCATAGAATCTTATGGCAGGGGGATGGGACTAGAAGACCTTTGGTTGGGACTAGATGATCATTAAGGTCCCTTTCAACCCAAACAATTCTGAGATTTTCTGCTGAATAAAAAATACCCCCAAAATAAAGGGGTATGGCCACTCCATAGCCTCCTCATGGTACTTTTCTTTGAGATATCTGGGACTTGGAGTTCCAATGTGCTATCTGTTTAACTAGAGTCATGTGAACAAGGCAGTTTAATTCATCTTACCAACAGTTGTGCCTTTTTATTTAATAGAACTGCTCTTTTTTCCCCCAAGCTGCATGTCATTTTCTTTTCACTACATAACCTTCATTCTCAAAATAAGCATTTGTGCTTAGGTTAAAAAGCTGAATCTGCATAATTTCTGCTGCAAACTGGAGTATTTTATTATCCTTCACTTTGAACTTCTCAGTATTTCCTTGTACTTTTGCATAGGTGAGGACAGTTTGACAGTCTCAAGTCTGTCAAACTTTAAGAGAGCACTCAAAAAAACCTGTCAGGTTTGACTTTAAGGCTGTAAAGACTAAAAGAGTACTCTTGAAAACAAGAATAAAACTGGTCCCTTTATGATCAGGTTCCTGCCTGGTGAGTGTGGGGCAGTCTGTGGATGGAGTCTCCCTGGACTGCAGCAAAGCCTTTGACACCTTCTGCCAGAAGCAGCTCCTGGCACAGCTGGCAGCTCTTGGCTGGGACAAATTCACTCAGATATGGGTCAAGAACTGGCTGGAGGGCTGGGCCCAGAGAGTGGTGGTGAATGGTGCCACATCCAGCTGGAAGCTGGAACCTGGCACCAGTGGTGTGCCCCAGGAATCAGTGCTGGGCACAGTCCTCTTCAATATCTTTAGTGATGATCTGGAGCAGGGGATTGAGTCCAGCATCTGTGAGTTTGCAGATGACACCAAGCTAGGAGCAGCTGTGGAGCTGTTGGAGGGTAGAGAGCCCTGCAGAGGGACCTGGCCAGGCTGGATGGGTGGGCAGAGGCCAAGGGGATGAGATTGAAGAAGGCCAAGGGCAGGGTTCTACACTTTGGCCAAGACAACCCCAAGCAGCACTACAGGCTGGGGCCAGAGTGGCTGAGAGCAGCCAGGCAGAGAGGGACCTGCGGGTGCTGGGAGAGAGGAGCTGAAGCTGAGGCAGCAGTGTGCCCAGGTGGGCAGCAGAGCCAATGGCATCCTGGGCTGGCTCAAGAGCAGTGTGGGCAGCACGACAAGGGAGGTTCTTCTGGCCCTGTGCTCAGCACTTCTCAGGCCACACCTTCAGTGCTGTGTCCAGTTGTGGGCTCCTGAATTGCAGAGAGATGTTGAGGTGCTGGAAGGTGTTGAGAGAAGGGCAGCAAGGCTGGGGAGGGGCCTGGAGCAGAGCCCTGTGAGGAGAGGCTGAGGGAGCTGGGGGTGTGCAGCCTGCAGAAGAGGAGGCTCAGGGCAGAGCTCATTGCAGTCTGCAGCTGCCTGAAGGGAGGCTGTAGCCAGGTGGGGTTGGGCTCTGCTGCCAGGCAACTTATGATGGGAGAAGAGGACATGGCCTGAAGCTCTGCCAGGGAAGGTTTAGCTCGGATATTAGGAAGCACTTCTTCATGGAAAGCATAATTAGACAGTGGAATGGGCTGCCCAGGGAGGTGGTGGAGTCACCATCCCTGGAGGTGTTTAAGAAAAGCTTGGATGTGGCACTTGGTGGCAGGAGTGAGCTGATGTGGAGGTGTTACGTCATAAACTAGACTTGATGATCTCAGAGGTCTTTTCTAGCCTCAATGATGTGGTGCTGAGATACATGGCTTTGCAGTAAATTTGGTAGTGTTGGGTTAATGCTTCAACTCACTGATCTTAAACATCTTTTCTAGCCTAACCTGCCTATAAGAAGCTCAGCTGCAATCTAAACAGCACTGCAAAGACATACGAGTTGATACCAACATCAAAGTCCTTTTCTGTGCTCAAATGCTTTGAGGAACAATTAAACTTTTCCCACATTCCCACAGTGTTGCAATGGCAGTGATTCACTTCCAGGTTTGGAAGAAATCCACTGTATCTCAGTAGTGCCTGAGATTGCATCTCAGGGCCACAAGGATGATAGAAGGGCTGGAGAAACTCTGCTGTGTGCACAGATTGAGAGAGTTGGGGCTGTGCAGGCTGGAACAGAGGAGGCTCCCAGGTGACCTTCTTGTGACCTTCTAGCATCTGAAGGGGGCTACAAAAAAGCTGGGGAGGGACTTTTGAGGCTGTGAGGGAGTGCCAGGACTGGGGGGGAATGGAGCAAAGCTGGAGGTGGGGAGAGTCAGGCTGGAGGTGAGGAGCATGAGAATGGTGAGAGGCTGGACTGGGTTGCCCAGGGAGGTGGTTGAGGCCTCATGGCTGGAGGTGTTTAAGGCCAGGCTGGATGTGCCAGTTTGAAGCTAGCTAGAACGTTTTGGTGAGAAGAACTAGATTACAGGCTGTGAAAGGAAAACAAGAGCGATGCCTACTTTACTCAGAGGTTTGCTGAGATGTATAAGAACAAGAATCCCAACATATATAAGGCACTTCTTCTGCTTGGGAGCTCAGACCTGCACTTCTCCCCCTAGACTCTCTGCCATCTCCTTCATTAATCAACTTTGCTTCCTAACCCCCTTGGCCGAACCTCCATTCTTCCCTGGGAGTGGGGTAAGGTTGAGAGGAACGGGAGAAGGTGGAAGGATGGTTGGGAGCCCCTCAGGTTTCTGGGAGGGGAGTTGTGTTTCTGTATTACCTTCTACCTTGTCTATTTCTGTATTTAACTGTACATACTTGCCCAGGGAGGTTGTGGATGCTTCCTCCCTGGAGGCGTTTAAGGCCAGGCTGGATAAGGCCTTGGGCGAGCTGCTCTAGTGGGAGGTGTCCCTGCCTGTGGCAGGGGGTTGGAGCTGGATGATCCTTGAGGTCCCTTCCAACCTAAACCATTCTATGATTCTATGATTCTATCTGCTTGTGCATTGTGCTAAGCTGTAAATATAAGCTTCATTCAATTTCCAGAGCCATCTGAGTCTAGGCTGGGTGATTTCCAAAGTCGGGGTGGGGGAGGGTGGGGTGAGCAACACCCAAACCACCACACTGCATGAGGCTGTGGGCAGCCTGATCTAGGCTAGGGTGTCCCTGTCCATGTCAGAGGGGGTTGGAACTGGTTGATCCTTGTGGTCCCTTCCAACCCTGAGTGATTCTATGCTTGTGTGGTGCATTGCCTGTTACCAGGTCCTCCCACCAGCCATGTAAGGATGTCAGCCAGCCTGGGAAAGTAGAGCAAAGGCTACATAGTCTGGATAGTGTCACTTCTGCTTTTGAAAGCAGTTCTCAGCTATGGCCATTTTTCAGAGAAGTTATTAGACATTCTATAAACATCACTCTTGGAGGTCACTCTGCTGCAGAAGTGTCAAAACCTTGGCCAAAACTCAACTATGAAGACACCAAACCAAAGCAATATCACGGTGTTTATCCACAACCGGGAAGGGATCTCAGTGACTTCAGAAGAGCTGCAGTAGGATAACAAACTTCAGATGGATGCAAGGACATGGAAAAGAGATTTCCCCTCCTCCCTCCCCCTCCCTGAAGGAAAGGCAAAGCTTTCAACATTTCCTGTAGAACTTTTAATTATGCTAAAGGACTGCAAATCTACCAGCCGGTAACAGAGAGAGGAAATGCCACGGACCCAATCTAGCTGTAAATTCCTGCCACTCCTTCCCTGCACTTCTTGGCCCATGTTAGTCAGAGCCTTCAGAGCAGGGACTGGAGAAGCCTCTTTGCAAAATGTATCTACTGGAAGTTCTGAACACATTTATAGAGTTGGGGTTTTTTTTGAGCAAGGGAAATGAAGGTGGAGAGGAAGGAGTGGCGGAAACAATGAAGCCCTCTGGCAGGCTGCTGGCAAAATGACTTCTCTCCAGGAGAAAACACTGTGAGACCTCTTCTCAAAGCCAAGGTCCCCAGCAGGGCATGTTTTATAGAAAGTCTGGCTGGTCTTCAAACCATTCTCCTCACCAAGAATAACTTCTACATTCATTAAAAGGGATTTGCAAATCACCTTCGACATCGTCAAGACCAACCTATCACCCAACACCACAGCAGACAATCTCTAAAGGTTTCTTCCAAGCCAAACCATTCTATGATTGCCCTTCATGGCTTTTGTTCCTAGAATTCACTCTAGCAGCTCTGGTGCAAACCACAGCCCTCATTAAAGGATTTACCATTGGAATGGGCTGCCCAGGGAGGTGGTGGAGTCGCTGTGCCTGGAGGTGTTGAAGCCAAGCCTGGCTGGGGCACTTAGTGCCATGGTCTGGTTGATTGGGCAGGGCTGGGTGCTAGGCTGGGCTGGATGAGCTTGAAGTTCTCTTCCAACCTGCTTGATTTGGTTCTGTTCTGTTCCTGTCTAAGCACTTGTCCAGCTGCTTTACTTCTCCAGGTGTCCCACACTGGTCGATTCTATGATTGTATGAAATGTCAAAGCAATGAAGTTCAGGCACATCTAAAAATAAAACCATCTACCACTGGCTACTCTCCCTGTTAAAGACAGACTTTTCTCTTAGAGGGATGTGAAACCAAAGACAAACAGAGAGAAAATAACTAAAGATAGATGTAAATGGGTAGCACTGTGGCCCAGCAAGAGCAGAGAAGGTGAAACAATGAAAGACAAAAAGACACTTGGAAATTTGATTTCAACTGGAGCAGGAGGCAACCTAACTTGGTTTAGACTGGAGAAGGTTGGTTTAGGCTTGGATATCTCTTCCAACCTGGTTGATCCTATGATTCTAACAGCTTAAAGGCTGAAGAGGAACCTAGACTATTTCCTTAGAAGCAATTCATTCAAATCTAATAAGGGAATTCTTGCTAAGATCCAAGTGCTTCACAGCTCAGCTACTCCAGAACTACTGTCAACAAAGGAATTAATTTCACTAACATCCAGCAAGTTTCCATAGGGGATCTGCTATGTGTTATCAGTCAATAATAACTAAGCCTGAGCCCAGAGGAGGTTTCTATCACTGACATTTCAAAACCCAGCCACTTTATGGACGTTCAAAAGACCCAGCTACACAGGATCAGCTGTTTCAGCCTCGTAACTTCAATCTTGTGCTGCTTTTGCTTAGGGCTTATCATCAAGAGGGCAGCAGAGCAATTAGGTTTTCACTTCCACCAGCCACTTTTAATATCTTCCACTTCAAAGTCTGCAATAACTTCACTTCAGAGCATCAGGAAATGAAAACTCCTGTCTCCATTTTCTCCATTTGATATTTCAGGAGGACCTCAAGGGGAGAAAACTCGAGTCATCCCGGGGGGGAATTTCGCCAGTCTGTAATTACTGAATTCCCTACTTGCTAATGCGGATGAAAGATCAATATAAACTTCCTGTTACTCACTGAATCGCACAGAGAAATACTGCAGGCTGCAGCAGAGGACCAGTGCCAACCTAAGCAATAAAAAAAAAAATCATAGAATGATGCAGGTTGGAAGAGAGCTCCAAGCTCAGCCAGCCCAACCTAGCACCCAGCCCTGCCCAACCAACCAGACCATGGCATTAAGTGTCTCAGCCAGGCTTGGCTTCAACACCTCCAGGCACACAGGCTCCACCACCTCCCTGGGCAGCCCATTCCAATGCCAATCACTCTCTCTGCCAGGAACTTCCTCCTAACATCCAGCATAGACCTCCCCTGGCACAGCTTGAGGCTGTGTCCCCTTCTTCTGTTGCTGCTTGCCTGGCAGCAGAGCCCAACCCCACCTGGCTACAGCCTCCCTTCAGGTAGTCTGAATTGAATCTAGCCAGGGAGCTCAAAGGGAACACCAAGAAACTCTACAGGTATATTAATGGTATAAAGAAGCTTAGGGAAGGTTGGGCCCCCTCAGAAAGGACACAGGTGAAATGGTCATGAGTGACATGGAAAAAGCTGAGGTTCTCAGCGACTTCTTTACCTCAGTCTTCACTGCAAAGGCCTCCAGCCACAGTCCTGGAGCCGTGGAAGACAGTGGCAGGGGCTGGAAGGAAAAGCTGCCCATCAGAATTGAAGATCAGGTTCGTGATCACCTGAAGAACCTGAAAGTGTTGCAGTCCATGGGACCAGATGGGATAAACCCAAGGGTGCTGAGGGAACTGGCAGATGAGGTTGCTAAACTCCTCTCTATTCTATTACAAAAGCCCTGGCAGCCTGGTGGGGACACTGACTGGAAAAGGGAAACAGAACTCCCATGGTCAAAAAAGGTAGGAATAAGGAGCCAGGGAACTCCAGGCCAGTCAGTCTCACCTCTGTGCCCAGCAAGATCATGGAACAGATCCTCCTGGAGGCACTACTGAGACAGGAGAATAGTGAAGAGGTGACTGGGTACAATCAGCATGGCTGCACCAAGGGCAAATCCTGCCTGGCAAACCTGGTGGCCTTCTAGGAACAGGCCACAACATTCATAGATGAGGTGGCAGGTGTCCCTGCCCATGGCAGGGGGTTTGTATCTAAATGATCCTTGTGGGCCCTTCCAACCCTGGCTGATTCTATGAAGAAAGAATCCAGAGTGGGCAAAGCAAGGGAGTAAAGAAGGCAGAAGCAGCCTCCTCCTCCTCAGTGCTTGCACCAACACAGACGCACACCACTAGCGTGAGCACAGCACATTCCACTCGCACGCAGCTCACGCCAGCTGCAGCAGAGCTTCCAGTAAGGCAAGGAGCTGGGGCACGGCCAAAAAACCTGAAGGCAGCCTTGCTGCTGCTGTGTTGCAGAGCTGCTGGGCAACTGGAAGGTTTTAGGTTTCAAGGCAGTGTGTAGGGCTGAGCTTTGAGATCTTCTAAGCTGCTCCTCCCTTGCTGGGCCTCTGTTTCTTCTGCATATGGAAATGTACACTGACATAGAATCAGAGAATCAGTCAGGGTTGGAAGGGACCACAAGGAGCAGCCAGTGCCAACCCCCCTGCCGTGCCCAGGGACACCCTACCCTAGGTAGGTGCACACAGCCTCAGCCAGCCTGGCCTTAAACACCTCCAGCCATGGGGCCTCAACCACCTCCCTGGGCAACCCAGTCCAGCCTCTCACCACTCTCATGCTCAACAACTTCCTCCTCACCTCCAGCCTCACTCTCCCCACCTTCAGCTGTGCTCCATTGTCCCCACTCCTGACACTCCCTCACAGCCTCAAAAGTCCCTCCCCAGCATTTTTGTAGCCCCCTTCAGATGCTGGAAGGCCACAAGAAGGTCACCTGGGAGCCTCCTCTTCTCCAGCCTGCACAGCCCCAACTCTTTCAGTCTGTGCTCACAGCAGAGCTGCTGCAGCCCTCTCAGCATCCTCCTGGCCCTGCTCTGGACACTCTCCAGCATCTCCACAGCCCTCTTGTCCCAGGGGCTCCAGAGCTGGATGCAGTACTCCAGGTGGGGTCTCAGCAGAGCAGAGCAGAGGGGGAGAATCACCTCCCTGGCCCTGCTGGCCACACTTCTGCTGCTGCAGCCCAGGCTCTGCTTGGCTTTCTGGGCTGCAAGTGCACACTGCTGGCTCCTGTTGAGCTTCTACTCCACCAGCACCCCCAAGTCCCTCTCCTCAGGGCTGCTCTCCAGACACTGCATTGGTGCTTGGCATTGCCCTGACCCAGCTGCAGGACCTTGCACTTGGTCTTGATGAACCTCCTGAGCTTGACTTGTACCCACCTCTGCAGCCTGTGCAGGTCCCTCTGGATGGATCCCTGCCCTCCAGCCTGGCTGCTGCACCACACAGCTTGGTGTGGGCAGCAAACTTGCTGAGGCTGCACTCAGTGCCTCTGTCCATGGCACCCCCAGAGCTGTTGAACAAGACTGGTGCCAGGACTGATCCCTGAGGGACTCTGCTTGTCACTGGCCTCCACTTGGCCACGGAGCCATTGACAAACACTCTTTGGGTGCGACCATGAAGCCAGTTCTTTGTCCATCCAGTGCTGTACCCATTCGACCCCTTCCTTAGAGGTAACTAATTTTGGTGATTTACTGGATTGGGGTGGGGTAATGAAGGAACTTTAGGGGGAAAAATAACTCTTAAGAAGAGCATTTGATTTTTGTTCCCAGTGCTCATGTAGGAGCAGTTCCAACCTGCTGTGTCAAGCTCTGGGCTCCGATTTATGGCCCTTACGCAATTCATATTCCAGCTGCAGAATTCATTCCCTTGGCACTCATCCTGCCAGTTCAGCTAATATTTCTGCAGCTGCTTTTACTCCCATTACACAGTTTGGGGTTACATTTGTGTTCTCCAAAACAATCGATGGGTAATTAGAAGAAAAAGCTCTCAGCACTCCTGACTAACAAAGCACATAGAGGCAAGCTCAGTTCCAACCTGTGAAGTGTGGGTGTATTCTCTAAGGCTCAAGCCTCTGGTTGGTATGCAGGGCTTACAAAACACTTACTAACTGCTTCTGAGTTGCCCCAGGTTACAATTTAACCATCTCCTTTTCATCACCCTCACCTCTCTGAAGTGATTTGCTACTGTGAAGCCAAGAGGTAAGAAAACTCAAACCTAACTGGAATCACAGAATTCGTAAGGGCTGAAAGGGACCACAAGGATCAGCCAGTGCCAACCCCCCTGCCATGCCCAGGGACACCCTACCCTAGAGCAGGCTGCACACAGCCTCAGCCAGCCTGGCCTTAAACACCTCCAGCCATGGGGCCTCAACCACCTCCCTGGGCAACCCAGTCCAGCCTCTCACCACTCTCATGCTCAACAACTTCCTCCTCACCTCCAGCCTCACTTCCCCCACCTCCAGCTTTGCTCCATTGTCCCCACTCCTGGCACTCCCTCATAGCCTAAAAAGTCCCTCCCCAGCTTTTCTGTAGCCCCCTTCAGATCCTGGAAGGCCACAAGAAGGTCACCTGGGAGCCTCCTCTGCTCCAGCCTGCACAGCCCCAACTCTTTCAGTCTGTGCTCACAGCAGAGCTGCTGCAGCCCTCTCAGCATCCTCCTGGCCCTGCTCTGGACACTCTCCAGCATCTCCACATCCCTCTTGTCCCAGGGGCTCCAGAACTGGATGCAGTACTCCAGGTGGGGTCTCAGCAGAGCAGAGCAGAGGGGGAGAATCACCTCCCTGGCCCTGCTGGCCACACTTCTGCTGCTGCAGCCCAGGCTCTGCTTGGCTTTCTGGGCTGCAAGTGCACACTGCTGGCTCCTGTTGAGCTTCTCATCCACCAGCACCCCCAAGTCCCTCTCCTCAGAGCTGCTCTCCAGACACTCACTGCCTAGCATGGAGTTGTGCTTGGCATTGCCTTGACCCAGCTGCAGGACCTTGCACTTGGTTTTGTTGACCCTCCTGAGCTTGGCTTGTGCCCACCTCTGCAGCCTGTGCAGGTCCCTCTGGATGGATCCCTGCCCTCCAGCCTGACTGCTGCACCACACAGCTTAGTGTGGGCAGCAAACTTGCTGAGGCAGCACTCAGTGCCTCTGTCCATGGCACCCACAGAGATGTTGAACAAGACTGGTCCCAGGAGACTCTGCTGAAGCTGACATTGCTTCTAAAGTAGACTATACTTGAACAGGTGAAAGGTAATGCTATGTAAATCCCAATTTTGAAGCTCCATTTGTATCTTTTTATAAGAACCTGATGCCCCTGGCGTCCCAGAAATCCAACTTCTGTGTTCATAATACAGAGTTAAACTTAGATGGTGAAATATTCACTGCTGGGCTAAGAAGTTTTTGCTCTACCCTCTCAAATCTGAAACATGTTCTACCTATTCAGGCTTCATTGCTTCAATGTCTGAGCAATCTCAATCTTCTGTGTACTGAAAATGGCCTTGCAAGGAGAGGAAGAGGCTAGAAGATGGTGCCCAAGTCATGAAGAATCCTATATAAGTAAAACCAGGACTTCCAAACACTAGTCTGCTCCTCTGGCCACTAGCCAAGACTTCCAAACACCGTAAAGTGCTCCTCTAGCCAGGACTTTCAACCACCAGAGTGCTCCTCTAGCCCTCAGCGAGGACTTTCAACCACCAGAGTGCTCCTCTAGCCCCTATCCAGGACATTCAACCACCAGAGTGCTCCTCTAGCCCATCCTTACCTGCCACAAAGTGAGTGAGGAGTTCACTCCAATATCTCTCACAAATAATGGTTCAAAGTAGAAAGCACAGCAGAGTACCATCTGTGGACTTTCAAGAAGCAAATCTTATCTTCCACCTGGAATTCTTACAGGGTACAATCAATGAATAAGAAGTGTCTAAAGACCTAGCCCTTAGATTGATGTTTGCTTGCAGGAAGGATGACTGATGTTAATTTTTTTTGCCCCCAGAGGGACCTGTCTTGAAGCCCTTGATGAGTGAAGCCCAAGATCTGCATGAGATGCCATTACGCAGAAGAGGGTTAATAAGAAAGACGAGAAGATGTACAGGACCAGCTGTGAAGTTGAACAGATGATTCTGAAAGCCACTGCAAGGAACATATTTGGAGGTGACAGGTCAGAATACAGACAGCTACAGCAGCTAAATCCAAAAGCCATTTCCCTCACTTTTCATAGAGTCCTAGAATCAGCCAGGTTGGAAGAGAGCTCCAAGCTCATCCAGCCCAACCTAGTACCCAGCCCTGCCCAACCAACCAGACCATGGCACTAAGTGCCCCAGCCAGGCTTGGCTTCAACACCTCCAGGGACAAAGACTCCACCACCTCCCTGGGCAGCCCATTCCAATGCCAATCACTCTCTCAGGCAAGAGAGTGGCACTGGTGAGGCTACACCTTGAATATTGTGTTCAGTTTTGGGTCCCTCACTGCAGAAAAGATAATGAACTGCTGGAAGACATCATAAGAAGGGCAAAGGAGCTGGTGAAGGGTCTAGAGAACAAAGATTTATGCTGAGTAGCTGAGGGAAGTGGGATTGTTCAGCCTGCAGAAGAGGAGGCTAAAGAGAGGTCTCATTACTCTCTACAACTACCTGAAAGGAGGCTGGAGTGAGGTGGGGGTTATCTTCCCTAGTATCAAGTGACAGAATGAGAGGAGATGGCCTCAAATTGTGCAGAGGAGGTTTGGATTGGGTATTAGTAAAATTTTCTTTCCTGCAAGAGTGGCCAGGCATTGGAACAGGCTGCCCAGGGAGGTGGTGGAGGTACTGTCCCTGGAGGTGTTCAAGGCCCCTGGTGAGGGGCCTGGAGCAGAGCCCTGTGAGGAGAGGCTGAGGAAGCTGGGGGTGTGCAGCCTGCAGAAGAGGAGGCTCAGGGCAGAGCTCATTGCTGTCTGCAGCTGCCTGAAGGGAGGCTGTAGCCAGCTGGGGTTGGGCTCTGCTGACAGGCACCCAGCAACAGAACAAGGGGATACAGCCTGAAGCTGTGCCAGATCAAGTCTAGGCTGGATGTTAGGAGGAAGTTGTTGTCAGAGAGAGTGATTGGCATTGGAATGGGCTGCCCAGGGAGGTGGTGGAGTCTCCGTGGCTGGAGGTGTTGAAGCCAAGCCTGAATGGGGCACTTAGTGCCATGGTCTGGTTGGTTGGGCAGGGCTAGGTGCTAGGTTGGGCTGGATGAGCTTGGAGCTCTCTTCCAACCTGGTCTGTGAAGTACAAGAGCAGATCTTCCATCCCATCACATTTTAGTGTTGCTTTCTCTGATTATAGGAAACCTCATGGAAAACCCAAAGGCTTCATTTCCGTGATAACTGCATCTAAACTGACAGCAAGCAGGTCAATTCTTTTGAAGTACACCTGGAACGATTTTGCAAGTGACTGTAAAGTAAGAACAGTTGACAGAGGCAGATAATTTGAAGTATCCACTTAGAGAGCTTGCTTTTAGCAAGCTCTTACAGCTGGAAAATGCAATCAAAGACTGAAGAGATTAGGCTGAGATGATGTAAGGTTAGAATGTTACATGCAGTGAGCTTGCTGCTGAAGGGCAGATTTGCTTCCATTATAGCTTTGACTGGAAAATAAACTAAAACCTATTTTAAATGTTGTTTTAAGACAAGTTGATGATGTCAGACTGGAAGGAAAACAACCAAGATGGAGAAGCTTACTCTCAAGCCACTGCCAAAATTAAGCAGTGACCAATAGGATATGATTATCTACTTATTTTTTCATCATACTAACTCCTTCTAACCTTTCTTCTTCCTTGCTTGTGTCAACATCCTGGCTTTGTGTTGAGGGTTTGCACTAACTCCTTTAAACCTAGGGCTCTGTCCAGAGCAGAAAGCAGCTTTTGACAGCTTTGAGTTACCAAAGTACATCCAAGCTCAACCTCTGTCAGTCCCCATCACAAACACAAATACCAAGTTAGAATCCTAAAATCAGTCAGGGTTGGAAGGGACCACAAGGAGCAGCCAGTTCCAACCCCCCTGCCATGGGCAGGGACACCCTACCCTAGAGCAGGGCACAGTTGAGGCACAGAATGCTGTGGTTATCATCTCCAAGGGCCTAGGGGATCTCTGTCAGGCACTGTTCAGTGATATAAGAGAGCTGAGCACTTAGGAGGCCAATGTTCATGGGATGATGGATCACAGAGCCATGCTCCTGCTCTGGCAGGGGGGCTGGACTAGATTATCTTTGGAGGTCCCTCCCAGACCCTGACATTCTGCGATTCACACTGTGGTTCTGTGATCACAGAATGGCTTAGGTTGAAAGGGACCTCAGAGACCATCTACTCTAACCTAGCCACCATAGCCAGGAACAGCTCTCAGCTAGACTTGGCTGCTCAAGGCTTCATCCAACCTGGCCTTGAATACCCCCAGAGAGGAGGCATCCACAACCTCCCCAGGCAGCCTATTCCAGGGTCCCACCATGTTCATGCTGAAGAACTTCTCCCTAAGATCTAGTCTAAACCTACTGTGCCTCAGTATAAAACCATTCCCCCTTGTCCTTCCACTTAGACACCCTTACAAAATGTCCCTCTGCAGCCTTCCTGTAGGATCCCTTCAGCTGCTGGAAGGAAGCTCTAAGGTCCCCCCAGAGTATTCTCGAAGCTCAAAACCCCAGCTCCTTCTGTCTATCCTCATAGCAGAGGTGCTCCAATCCTTGGATCATCTTTGCACTCAGTTCAATAGCTGTGTCCTTCTAATGATGGGGACACCAGAGAATTATGTGTGTCTGAGCTCTTTTCTAGATATTTGCAGCTTCATTTTGAGTAACCTTTCTCCAAAGGCCAAATCACAGAATGGGGCTAGAAATGACCTCTGCAGAGCTAATCCAACCACCCTGCTAAAGCAGGACCACCTTGAGTCCTGGTTTAAGTGAGTCCTAGGGGCTAGAAGGGATCCCTAGAGATCTAATCCATCTGCCCTGCTAAAGAAGGACCACCTTGAGTCCTGCTTTAGGTGATTCCTAATGCAGGATTCAAGATGAGTCCACTTTGAACCAGAACAGAAAACATCCAGGCAGGTTTTGAATGCCTCCAGATATGGAGAGTCCACAACCTCTCTGGGCCTTGCTTTCCTCCTGTTCTTGGTATCAGCATGGATTTCCTCTGGGTGTATAGTACCTGGGGGTGCCAGGAGAGAGGAGCTGAAGCTGAGGCAGCAGTGTGCCCAGGTGGGCAGCAGAGCCAATGGCATCCTGGGCTGGCTCAGGAGCAGTGTGGGCAGCAGGACAAGGGAGGTTCTTCTGGCCCTGTGCTCAGCACTGCTCAGGCCACAGCTTGAGTGCTGTGTCCAGTTGTGGGCTCCTGAATTGAAGAGAAATGCTGAGGTGCTGGAAGGTGTTGAGAGAAGGGCAGCAAGGCCGGGGAGGGGCCTGGAGCAGAGCCCTGTGAGGAGAGGCTGAGGGAGCTGGGGGTGTGCAGCCTGCAGAAGAGGAGGCTGAGGGCAGAGCTCATTGCTGTCTGCAGCTGCCTGCAGGGAGGCTGTAGCCAGGTGGGGTTGGGCTCTGCTGCCAGGCAAGCAGCAACAGAAGAAGAGGACACAGTCTCAGGTTGTGCCAGGGAAGGTCTATGCTGGATGTTAGGAGGAAGTTGTTGTCAGAGAGAGTGATTGGCATTGGAATGGGCTGCCCAGGGAGGTGGTGGAGTCACCGTGGCTGGAGGTGTTGAAGTCAAGCCTGGCTGGGGCACTTAGTGCTATGGTCTGGTTGGTTGTGCAGGGCTGGGAGCTTGGAGGTCTCAGCCACTCTGTTACCAAGAAGGTGAAGCAAAACTGATGAACAAATGACAAGACCTAATACAGAAATATTCTGTCCCAAGACTGTCTGTGTCCAAACTATTTTTAATGCTCAACTATGCTGTCCAGCTCTAAAGGACTTATTTCATCTAATACTGCATCCAATTCCTAGATGCTGGGTCTCATCCAAATGAAAGTCCTTATCCAACTGGAATTAGCAATTACTGAAAAGCCAGGCTGCAGAATAGTAGTAAATTGAGCTTCCACTGCAAATAAAGAGCTTATTAAATCACTGTATAAATCAAAGAGCTTCCAAGGTCACGTTCTATGACCATAAAATTGATACTTGAATTCCTGCAAGTTGGAATTCATACAAACTCTGCTGTCCTGTGCTGTACAGAGCCAAGACTCAGAGAAAAGCAGATGTGAAGGAAGAAACTGGTGGGGAGGCACCATGGGTAGGAGTTGTGTACAATTGCCCTGGCTTCACACCCCTGCACTGTCAGGTAGAGGCAGATCACAGAATCATAGAATCAAGCAGGTTGGAAGAGAGCTCCAAGCTCAGCCAGCCCAACCCAGCACCTAGCCCTGCCCAATCAACCAGACCATGGCACTAAGTGCCCCAGCCAGGCTTGGCTTCAACACCTCCAGCCACAGCGACTCCACCACCTCCCTGGGCAGCCCATTCCAATGCCAATCACTCTCTCTGCCAGGAACTTCCTCCTAACATCCAGCATAGACCTCCCCTGCCACAAATTGAGGCTTTGTCCCCTTCTTCTGTTGCTGCTTGCCTGGCAG
>WAAF01007998.1:48535-58930 GCA_013400475.1 Tricholaema leucomelas
ACAGGTTGCCCAGGGAGGTTGTGGAGCACAGAAGCACAGAATGTGATCTCTGATCACATTCTGTGCTTCTGTGCTCCACAACCTCCCTGGGCAACCTGTGCCAGTGTCTTACCACCCTCACTGCAAAGAACTTCTTCCTGTCATCTAGTCTAAATCTTCCCTCTGCCAGTTTAAACCCATTACTCCTCATCCTCTCATTACAACACCTAGTAAATAGTCCCTCTGCAGCCTTTCATTAGGCCCCCTTCAGATACTGGAAAGCCACTACGAGGTCTCCTTGATTCCTTCTCTTCTCCAGGCTAAAGAGCCCCAACTACTCTTGTATCCTGTCCTCATGGGAGAGGTATTCCAGCCCTCTGAGCATTTTTATGGCCCTGAGAAGAATCAGGGCAATGCTGTCTGTCCTAGACTGCAAGGTGAAATGGCCTCTCATTCACAAATCCAGCTGGAGATCCCTGAAGAGACAAACACACACTGCATACACCATCCTAGGGTCACAGCAAGGACAGCTCATTTGGAAAGTCCAAAGGAACTCAATTCAAGAGACATGTTGAGATACTGGAAAGTGTCAAGAGAAGGGCTACAAAGCTAGTGAAACACAAACCTTATGAGGAGAGGCTGAGGGAGCTGGGGGTGTGCAGCCTGCAGAAGAGGAGGCTCAGGGCAGAGCTCATTGCTGTCTGCAGCTGCCTGAAGGGAGGCTGTAGCCAGCTGGGGTTGGGCTCTGCTGCCAGGCACCCAGCAACAGAACAAGGGGATACAGCCTGAAGCTGTGCCAGATCAAGTCTAGGCTGGATGTTTGGAGGAAGTTGTTGGCAGAGAGAGTGATTGGCATTGGAATGGGCTGCCCAGGGAGGTGGTGGAGTCTCCGTGCCTGGAGGTGTTGAAGCCAAGCCTGGCTGGGGCACTTAGTGCCATGGTCTGGTTGGTTGGCCAGGGCTGGGTGCTAGGTTGGGCTGGATGAGCTTGGAGCTCTCTTTCAACCTGCTTGATTCTGTGAACCAAGGAATAATGCAGAACCAAATAAAATACTGCAGAGCCCCAGGCCACAGCTGGCAAACTAATCTGCTGCTGGCAAACTCATCTCAGTTTTGAAATAAAGGTTGGCATTTCCTTCAGGAAAGCTCTGCAATGCACAGGACAGGTTGAGTCACCAGGTGCTGGAAAGGCAAAGAACTGGAGAGGAGCAATGTAAGGCTGGACAGGGAAGGCACAAAGGTTGCATCCCCTCACTGACATTGTCCCAAAGGGCTACTACTGCTCCCTGAACTGCAGACAGGCTGAAGCACAGACTCTGCCAGAGGTCAATGGACCCTGCTGTACAGGAGATGATGGTTCTGTAGATGCTGACTACACTGATCACTTGAAAAGTGCTCTTCTTTCAGACACTGACCACAATGCATATGCAGCATATTTCTTTAAGGAAATTAACATTTAAAAACAGGGGGGAAAAGCCCTGAGCAGATAGGATTTTGAGCTAGCACAGCCCCTCTAAGTATTTTACAGCTGCATTTTCCAGTGCACAAAAAGCTCTGTGTCTGAAACTGCCCAGCAATATCACTGGGACTCTACCCAGAGCTTGGTCATGCAGGGATCCTCTGATCAATTAATGGTAGAAGATTGACTCAACTGACCTTCTTGTGGCCTTCCAGCATCTGAAGGGAGCCTCTAAATAGCTGGGGAGGGACTTTTGAGGCTGTTAGGGAGTGCCAGGAGTGGGGGGAATGGAGTAAAACTGGAGGTAGAGAGAATGAGGCTGGAGGTGAGGACGAAATTGTTGAGCATGAGAGTGGTGAGAGGCTGGACTGGGTTGCCCAGGGAGGTGGTTGAGGCCTCATGGCTGGAGATGTTTAAGGCCAGGCTGGCTGAGGCTGTGTGCAGCCTGCTCTAGGGTAGGGTGTCCCTGGGCATGGCAGGGGGGTTGGCACTGGCTGATCCTTGTGGTCCCTTCCAACCCTGACTGATTCTGTGATTCTATTCTATGAATGCTGCTCCAGGGATTGATCTAGTTGCCCTTAAATGACCAAGACTGCTCCTCAGAATTTTATCTTCAGCAGGTCTGTCAACAGAAAGGTACTCATATCAGACACAGAAAGAAATCAATGGACTTGGGGATTGAAATGACAAGAATGGTACTAAATATGGTGGTCAGGAACATGCCTCTTAAATGTGAATATGCCAGGTGGGGTTGATCTCTGCTGCCAGGCAAGCAGCAACAGAAGAAGGGGACACAGCCTCAAGTTGTGCTGGGGGAGGTCTAGGCTGGACGTCAGGAGGAAGTTGTTGTCAGAGAGAGTGATTGGCATTGGAATGGGCTGCCCAGGGAGGTGGGGGAGTCGCCGTGCCTGGAGGTGCTGAAGCCAAGCCTGGCTGGGGCACTTAGTGCCATGGTCTGGTTGGTTGTGCAGAGCTGGGTGCTAGGTTGGGCTGGATGAGCTTGGAAGTCTCTTCCAACCTGACTGATCCTATGATTCTCCCTCAGAAAGCAGTCTTTGCACAATGTCTAATGAATGTTAAAACTTGAGTCCATCCCAATTTACTGGACTGGATGAGCTTGGAGGTCTCTTCCAACCTGCTTGATTCTAGCCTAAATTTCATTTTTTCCTATGCATTTTGAACTCAAAGAGCTTTTTGCATTTATTTTAACCTTTCCTGATCCATGACCCTGTCTCTTGACCCACTTTGGGCTTTTGAAACAGTCGAGTGTGCAAGCCCCTTGCAGGCGCTGCGAGCTAAGACATCCACGTACTGCTGAGCTCCTAGGAGTGGAGACAGCTCCCAGAGTTCCTCTGAACACTTTTGCAGTGATTATTAAATCTTTCTTTTTTTTAAAGAAGTGTCTTCCCCCCTGATCTGTGAAAGGCTCCAGCAAACTCCAACACTGCATTAGTTACATAGCAGTTGCAGGCACAAAGACACAACAAGCCTCCAATTAAAGATATTTTTGTCTTTCAATTACCACCAGCAGTCATTTTTATCTCTGACTGAAGGCTCATTTAAAAAGCATTTAAAAGCCAACAGCGTTCCTTTGCTGGCATTTCTTTCACATTAATTTCTTATTTCCAGCTGCAAACACATATATCCTTCAAATTCACATCCTGCACACTGGAAACCTGCCTCAGTTTGCAGAGAAGCAAAATTCAACTACACAAATGTCACTGCTCCGATACTATTTGGAGTGGCAGAAGTCCGACTGTCAGCTGCAGAAGTACTGAATATGAAGCACTAATTACAGAGTAATTAAATACTTTGTTGAACCCCACTCAGAGCAGACCTCATTGCTCTCTACAACTACCTGAAGGGAGGTTGTAGCCAGGTGGGGTTGAGCTTTTCTGCCAGGCAAGCAGCAAGAAAACAAGGGGACGCAACCTCAAGTTGTGCCAGGGGAGGTCTAGAATGGATGTTAGGAGGAAGTTGTTGGCAGAGAGTGATTGGCATTGGAATGGGCTGCCCAGGGAGGTGTTCAAGCAAAGCCTGGATGAGGCAGTTAGTGCCATGGTCTGGCTGATTGGCTAGGGCTGGGTGCTAGGTTGGGTGGATGAGCTTCGAGGTCTCCTCCAACCAGGTTGTTTCTATGATTCACTTAAGAATGTTACTGTTACTCACACAAGCATTAGTGAATGTGATCCATTACCAGAGTGTCCAGCAAGTTTTAAACATATCCATGATGAGACAGATAAATGAAAACTGTTGCCTGGGCAAAAGCAGACTTTCTAAAAGCCTTTGACTCTGTCTTTCCAGGAGAGCTTTTAGGAAAACAGAAAATGAAGATGTCATTGGAAGAAAGGTCAAGTTGCATCATGATAGTTGTGGCAGGAGAGATCTAAGCTGGATGTTAGGAGGAAGTTCTTGCCAGAGAGAGTGGAAGAGGCTGCCCAGGGAGGTGGTGGAGTCACTGTCCCTGGAGGTGTTCAAGCAAAGCCCGGATGAGGCAGTTAGTGGCATGGTCTGGTTGATTGGGCAGGGCTGGGTGCCAGGCTGGGCGAGCTTGGAGGTCTCTTCTAACCTGCTTGATTCTATGAATAGAAAGTGGCAAAGAAACAAAAAAGAGAAGAACTAAATAATCATTTTAAAAACCACTAATTGTGGCAAAATGCATCAAAGCAGAGCCACAGGATTATCACCAAACTCAAGTTTATACATTTGTAACAAATTAATGCAGCAGTATTTGCCACTGACTCAAACTTAGAGAATCACAACTAAGAAGGTTGGAAAGCAAACTCTGGGGATCACAGAGTCCAACCCTCTGCTTAAAGCAGAGTCACACAGAGCAGGTTGCACAGGACCACTTCCAGGCAGGGATCACAGAGTCCAACCCTCTGCTTAAAGCAGAGTCACACAGAGCAGGTTGCACAGGACCACATCCAGGCAGGGATCAGAGTCCAGCCCTCTGCTTAAAGCAGAGTCACACAGACCAGGCTGCACAGGACCACTTCCAGGCAGGGATCACAGAGTCCAACCCTCTGCTTAAAGCAGAGTCACACAGAGCAGGTTGCAGAGGATCACTTCCAGGCAGGGATCACTGAGTCCAACCCTCTGCTTAAAGCAGAGTCACACAGAGCAGGTTGCACAGGATCACCTCCAGGCAGGGATCACAGAATCCAACCCTCTGATAAAGCAGAGTCACCCAGAGCAGGGTTGCACAGGATCACTTCCAGGCAAGTTTGGAATCTCTCCAGAGAGGGAGACTCACAAACTCTCTGGGCAGCCTGCTCTGGGACTCCAGCAGCCTCAAGGGGAAGAAGCTTTTCCTCCTGTTTACAAGGAGCTTCCCGAGTTCTAGTTTGTGCACACTGCTCCTCATCCTGTCGCTGGGCACCACTGAAAAGAGTCTGTCTTCATACTCTTGACCCTTGCCCTTTAGACACTGATAAACATTGAGAAGATCACTTCTCAGTCTTTCAAAGGGTAAACAACCTCAGGTCTCTCTTTCACTTAATCACTTAAAATCATTAAAGAATTAAGAAAGGATGACAGCAGAAGCCATGTGCCTGGCTTATGAGTTTACTTCTTATTCTTACTTTACTTCTTATTCTTTGAAGGAAGGAAACTCTCTTCAGCTTCCTTCTGTCTACAGCACAATAAACAAACCCAAAGTGTTCATCCTAAAGAGCACCCCGCAGCTGAGCACACTCCACCTGTCTTTGCAGCCACCATTGACTGGTTTAATGTTACCTTCAGCCCCTTAAATTCAGGGATTGCCCACAAGAAGCTTGATTAAAGACAATCACACAATTAACCAGGTTGGAAAAGACCTTCAAGATCATCCAGTCCAACCTATCACCTAACACCGTCTGATTAACTAAACCATGGCACTAAGAGCCTCATCCAGTCTCCTTTAGACACCTCCAGGGGTGGTGACTGCACCACCTCCCAGGCAGCCCACTCCAATGCCAATCACTCTTGCTGTGAAGAACTTCTTCCTAACATCCAGCTTGAACCTGCCCTGGTGCAGCTTGAGACTGGGTCCTCTCCTTCTGTCCCTGGGTGCCTGGGAGGAGAGCCCAACCCCACCTGGCTACAACCTCCCATCAGGTAGCTGTAGACAGCACTTAGGTCTGCCCTGAGCCTCCTCTTCTGCAGGCTGCACACCCCCAGCTCCCTCAGCCTCTCCTCACAGGGCTCTGCTCCAGGCCCCTCACCACCTGTCTTGGTCTCGGCCTCTGCAATAAGGCTTCCTGCAAATAGGTCATTAAAGATACCCACTCAAGCCCCTTTCAGTCTTAAAATGTGAGACTCTGACACTGCCTTCCCTTGAGTCTCACTTTATAACTCAGCTGTGTTTGTGATGCCTTTAAATAATTCAGCTGCATCAAGCAGTTGGGCTGATCACACCCAGTTAATCCTGAGGTCTTTCCTTCATCTGTCACTTCATTAGTGAAAGAAGAGAAAAGAGCCACAGCTCTTGAAGCCAGACAGAGTTGGCTTTATTTTGTTTTCTCAGCTCATATGGAGAGCTCACCTAGGAGCTCATCAGTCTCTGGCTGCTTTCCAAAGCCACTGGCAAAAGCGGCAAAACAGAGCAGGACACTCAAAAGGAGCAGGTGATGGTGTGTGGCTGGCAAAGCTCAGTATTAGCAATACTACAACTTAGGCAATTTACCTGCAGCTGAAATAGCAATGCCTGTCCAAGCAGAGATCTGGGCAGCTGGCTGGCTGTGAGCAAAGCTTGAAAGAGTGTTTCTGTGTCACTTCACAATGTAAGCAACACTCAGATGGCAGTCTAGGTGTTAATGAGGTATGTAACAACACAGGTAATAGTCATCTTATCTCAATCTCTTACCTCCTATCTGAAACAAAATAGGAAGGGTTTAAGGAAGAGCAGAAAAAGTGGCTTGGAAGAATCACAGAATTGCCCAGGGTCGGATGGGATCACAAGGAGCAGCCAGTTCCAACCCCCCTGCCATGCCCAGGGACACCCTACCCTAGAGCAGGCTGCACACAGCCTCAGCCAGCCTGGCCTTAAACACCTCCAGCCATGGGGCCTCAACCACCTCCCTGGCCAACCCAGTCCAGCCTCTCACCACTCTCATGCTCAGCAACTTCCTCCTCACCTCCAGCCTCACTCTCCCTACCTCCAGCTTTCCTCCATTCCCCCCACTCCTGCCACTCCCTTCACAGCCTCAAAAGTCCCTCCCCAGCTTTTTTGAAGCCCCCTTCAGATGCTGGAAGGCCACAAGACGGTCACAAAATTCTCATGATCTGTTTGGGTTTTTCTCCTCAGTGAGGGACATCAGGAAATAAATGTGAAAATAAGGGAAGCTCAGTCACAAATATTTGTTTCCCATATTTCTGCTGGAAACAAAGAGCAACAGATTTAACTTTGACAGTAGATAAAATAGTCTTTTCTTATATGAAGATAGCAGAACACAGTGAGATAGGACCAGGAGCCAAGGAAAGAACGTGACAACCTACTCAGACGTCTGCAAGGACCCCACCTCCAACACTGAGTCCAGTTCTGATGTCCAATACTGAGTCCAGTTCTGATGTTCCCATCACAAGGACACAGAGCTGTTGGAACAAGTCCAGAGGAGGGCCACAAAGATGACCCAAGCACTGGAACACCTCTGTTACGGGGACAGGATGAGGGAGCTGGGATTATTCAGCATGGAGAAGACTTCAGGGGGACCTTCAAGCCACCTTCAATACTGAGCAGATCCTACAGGAAGATTGCCCTGTGAGGAGAGGCTGAGGGAGCTGGGGGTGTGCAGCTTGCAGAAGAGGAGGCTCAGGGCGGAGTTCATTGCTGTCTGCAGCTCCCTGAAGGGTGGCTGTAGCCAGGTGGGGTTGGGCTCTGCTGCCACGCAAGCAGCAACAGAAGAAGGGGACACAGCCTGAAGCTGTGCCAGGGGAGGTCTATGCTGGATGTTAGGAGGAAGTTCCTGGCAGAGAGAGTGATTGGCATTGGAATGGGCTGCCCAGGGAGGTGGTGGAGTTGCTGTGCCTGGAGGTGCTGAAGCAAAGCCTGGCTGGGGCACTTAGTGCCATGGTCTGGTTGGTTGGGCAGGGCTGGGTGCTAGGTTAGGCTGGATGAGCTTGGAGGTCTCTTCCAACCTGCTTGATTCTATGATTTCCTGAGAGTGTCTAGCAATAGGACAAGGGGGAATGGTTTGAAGCTGAGGGAGAGTTGGTTTAGGCTGGATCTCAGGAAGAAGTTCTTCAGTTTGAGGCTGGTGAGACACTGGAACAAGATGCCCAGGGATGTTGTGGATGCCTTCTCCCTGGGGGTGGTTAAGCAGGCAAGTCCAGCTGAGAGGTGTCCCTCCCCATGGCTGAAAGGTTGGAGTAGATGATCTCCGAGGTCCCTTCCAACCCAGAACATTCTATGCAAAAATAGTTTCAACAAGTCTTTGGAAAGGCCAAAGCTCCATTCCACTCACTTGCTGCTGTAAATGCCAGCATAAAGATCTACTCTTAGAAGAGCAGTTGTATTGCAGAGGATGTCTGCTAGTCCTGGGCAACGATAGCTCAGGGCAGTATTTCCTATGCCTGGAAACACCACTCAAGTTTGATCTAAACTGAAAGACAGTTGGTAACAAATTCACCCCCATGATCCTCTTGGCTGAGAATCTGAAGCCCTTGGGGAGCAGACAGAGCTGCTCTGAATTTCAAGTGTTTGATTTCTTACTACTCTCCATGTTTTCAGCAAATGACATCTATAAAGATTGGTTACAACCCACTTTTCATACTGCACCACGACAAACCTATCTTACAGCTGTGACACTGAAGGCAAGAAGGGGAAGACACTTGTCATAGAGACACTCACATCAAAACAGGCCACCAAAACAACACTACCTGAGCTAAACTGGGTTGAAACATCAACCCTGGCAAAATAAGGACTAAACTGTAACACTTCAGAACTTAGTGGTAAAGAACAGCGCTGCCGTTTGACCTTGTTCTGTTTGCACACGTGGGAGGATGCTGGGTTTGCCCTTTCTTATTACTGTGTTCAGTTTTGGGCCCCTCACTACAAAACAGACATTGAGGTGCTGGGCAATGACCAGAGAAGGATGATGAAGCAGGTGAAGGGTCTAGAGAATAAGTCTTGTGAAAAGCACCTGAAGGGACTGGGATTGTTTAGTCTGGAGAGGAGAAGACTGAGGGAAGACCTCATTGCTCTCGACAGCTTCCAGAAAGGTGTTTGTAGTGAGGTGGGTTGGTCTCTTCTCCCTAGTATCAGGTGACAGAACAAGAGGAAATGGTCTGAAATTGTACCAGGGGAGGTTTAGGTTTGATAGTAGGAAAAATATCTTTCCTGAAAGAGCAGTTAGGCGTTGAAAGAGGCTGCCCAGGGAGGCAGTGCAGTCACCATCCCTGGAAATGTTAAAAAAAGCCTTGTACATGTGGTGCTTGGGGACACGATTTTGTGCTGGACATGGCACTTCAAGACATGGTTCAAAAGCCATGGTGGGCTTGGGTTAACAGCTGGACTTCACAAGCTCAGAAGTCTTTTCCAACAGAAAAAGTCCTATGATAAATTCATAGAATCAGTCAGGGTTGGAAGGGACCACAAGGATTATGTAATTCCAACCCCCCTGCCATGGGCAGGGACATCCTACCCTAGAGCAGGCCACCCACAGCCTCAGCCAGCCTGGCCTTAAACACCTCCAGCCATGCAGCCTCAACCACCTCCCTGGGCAACCCAGTCCAGCCTCTCACCACTGATTCTATGATTCTCACGGAACCATAATCATAGAATCAAGCAGGTTGGAAGAGACCTCCAAGCTCATCCAGTCCAACCTAGCACCCAGCTCTAGCCAAGCAACCAGACCATGGCACTAAGTGCCCCAGCCAGGCTTGGCTTCAACACCTCCAGCCACGGCCACTCCACCACCTCCCTGGGCAGCCCATTCCAATGCCAATCACTCTCTCTGACAACAACTTCCTCCTAACATCCAGCCTAGACCTGCCCTGGCAAAGCTTGTGGCTGTGTCCCCTTCTTCTGTTGCTGCTTGCCTGGCAGCAGAGCCCAACCCCACCTGGCTACAGCCTCCCTTCAGGGAGCTGCAGACAGCAATTCCATGATTATTTTGCTCAAGTTGGTGTGCAAAAGCTTGGGTAATTCAGCTGAAGCTGGAAAACATCTGTTAAAATATATATATATATATATACACACACACACACATATATATACATATATATATACACACACACATATATATATATAAGCATCCCTACTGCTTGCCCTCAAGCACACAGGAGTTAACCCAGACCTCCTGAGAAGCCCTGAAGGAGCAATTACTACACCATAAAGTAGATTTGATCAGCAAGGGATATGAGCCCTTTTAGTGCTTCAACACAGTTTTAGCTGGCAAAATAATTCTTTTCAACTGGTTTTCCATTTCAATTGGTTTAATATTCTGCAGAAGGCTGTTAGTCATCCACCTCCACAAGAGAGGAGAACTGGCTAGGTGCAGCCTCAGAAATGAAAGGGAAAAAAACCTTTTTTGTCCCTCATTATTAAAATAATGAATCTTTGAACAGAGGCCATTCTGTTTGAGGTCCATCAAGAGCATGCAGCTCTAAACTGCTCTAAAGCCACCTTACCTTCACATCTCTGAATGCAAACTATTGATCAGCTGCCATCACTTAACACTAGCTCTTGAAAGAGTGAATGGCAAAGAGCTGCACGTAGGCTTCTGGAACACAATGCAGCAATTGGGACTAAAATTAGCATATTAAAAACAAATTGCTAAATGGCATAAAGATGAAATTAGCACAACAAGCTTTCAGTGCAGCTCTTCAATCTACAACGTCAGGAAAAGATAGTATTTGATTTGGACTTGCTGGTATCCTACAAGCCTCAGGCCTCCAATACTCTCGTTAATTATTTATATAATTTAATGTCAAATTAAATAACATCAGCTTCACTGAGTGGGACCAAGGCAGTGAAAA